>CM076449.1:12126514-12611514 GCA_038419695.1 Scomberomorus guttatus | reverse complement strand
TCCCTGACTTTAGCCTGTACAGCAGTGCTTCTGCCTATAGGCAAGTACCCCCATAACACAGCAGCCAGCCAGAGGAGAAGCACTGTCCTAAGGAGAAACTCAAAGGTCTCTTCACTTGTTTAACCTTCACTTCAATAACCTGCAAGCTTGCTGGGGGGGATGAGTGAGATGAGCACGACTACAAATATGAAGCAAACACACACACACACACAGGCAAATTATAAAACTCTGTCAACAAGGAAAAACTGTCTCACGGGGATGACACTGACAACAGTTACAAGCATCACCACCAGGATATGATGAGATGGACGCTACTAAAGTTGATGTTATCAATGTTACACCGGGGGCCACAGCACTGCAGGTGTGTGTGTAGATCAGTGGAGAAAGATGAGATCCTTTACTTAAGTAAATGGACAGTATTTATATTGTGCTTTTATCCAAAGTGCTGTACAAAGATCTTCCCATTCACACACACACACTGCTTTGGAAGGTGCTGGATTGGGTGCAATTGGGGGTTCAGTGTTGAGGACACTTTGACACGTGGACAAGAGGAGCAGGGATCGCTGAGCCAAAGCCGCCCTGCCAGTACTTAAGTAGTAAGTAGTAATAGCGTAATATATAAAAATAATCTGCTACTAGTCAAAGTCATGCATTTAAAATCTAAGTAGTAAGTAAAATGTATTTTGAGTGGGTTATCAAATGTAGAAATACTCATAATGCAGAAAAATGTATACTATTATATATTATATTATTGGATTATTACTGATGAATTAATGTGTATTGTTAAGCAAAATGTGGTTAAATATCAAAGGTATAGCTGCTTCAGATTGTATTATTATAGTAAAGTATACATTATATTATTCAATTATTATTACTGATGCATTAACATGTTCATGTTGCAGCTGATTGAAGTGGAGTTCATTTTGACTATGTAATGCATTCTTGAACAGTTGAATCTATAACAATGCATCATATTTTATAAGATCATCACATGTTTTGTGCATAAAATCTAAAATCTGTAAAGTTCCTAATAACTACAGCTGTCCAAAAAATATAGTGGAGTAAAAAATACAATATTTACTTCTGAATTGTTGTGGAGTAAAAAAGTAAAACATGTAACTAAATGTACATATAATGAAATAGTTTGGGGGGTTGGAGGGGGTGACAGGGACACGTTGCTTTGAGACAACCTCACACTGACATGCCGGGGCCAAACAGATTTCCTGAAATTGATGTGGAACTCAAACGGAGTGAGCCTTTATGCTACTTTTAAACAGTAATAAGCAGGATCTCAAATGTCATCATTCAGCAACATATATGAATTGATTAATTGTCCAAAATCCTTTTACAAATCCTTCCTCTTGGCTTTTCCCTGCATCCTTATCTGCTTCCTCTCCCCTTATCTGCTCCCACTGTGTCCTATTTCTATCTGAATACGCACCATCACCATCATCCCCTGCTGGTCTGTTTCCAGGGAGACATGGCCTCAGAGCAAAGCGGATGACCTGAGGATATTGAATACATATAATCTGACTGGTGTGCTAGTGTGTATGTGTGCCTATGATTGTGCATGTGTGTTTAACCTGAAAGTATTGTTGGTGACCTTTGTATAATCCGTGTGCTCCGTGTGCTCCACCTTGAAGAGGGCAGAAGACCTCACGCCAACATGAAACAGGTGTGTTTAAAATGCAGTACAAGGAAAAACACCTTTACCAGCAACACACACGCAACCAGGCCATTTATACACAATTTATACACAAGCACACACATGAATACATGCATGCAAGTTCACACATAAAGTTCACATACAGTATATAACAAATAATAACTCAGGTAGGGAATGAGTATTGAATGTTTTCATGTCTCATGGTGTGTTAAACCGCCTGTTTAATCCCCCATTTCGAAAAAAGCATTTGTGAAACACATTTCACATATTTATCACATGTGGAACACAATTTCACGTGTTAAAAACCCACTTACAGGCACATGTGATCTTTTAATTCAATTTCACATTGAAATAATCACATTTCACACGTGTTTCTTTTGTAAGAACCAAAAGGATTTCCTTGTTATTGCTGCTGCAGTGCCCTTGGGCAAGACAGCTAACCTCCACCTGCTCCAGTGGAGCTGATCAGTGGCCAGAATATCACACAGTGGCTGACTGAGTGGCTTCCAGGTGTGAATGTGTGAAGCTGTTTGAGTGTATGAGCATCTAGTTTGGTCATTTTACCTGGAAACAGATAGAACTGCAAATAAACCAGATGCACATACTGTAGAAAAACACGGATGCATGCAGATGAAACACACTGGAAAACACACGCAAGCACACGGATACAGCACAATCACAGACATAAAGATATGCAGTATTCATGCAATGTACAGCCACTTGGCATGTGGTGGATGCTTTTTATCATGAACTCCCTGTGGTGCTGTGATGCATGTAATTTTAGTGCAGGGAGCCTCAGTGGGATTTAAATAAGAGGTCATAAAATGATCCACAAGCATTAGTCAGACACAGATACTGTGAGGAAAGCACCGAACTCCACAAAAGTATACACACATGTGAACATTCAATAGTCGACACGCATGGAGAACACGCAAAGGATGCTCAAATATAAAAGACTGCATATGCAACACTTTAAATGTAGTAAACCATTGCTGCATTTATGTTGATGTGTTATTCTTATAACCTAAAACAGATAGAGACAGTCACAATAAAGGTCTTTATTTTGATAAATATAAAATGCTACATGCAGCGCAAAGAGGAACAAGCCTGTGACGGCTACAAGGTAAGAATCTAAAGAAAACACAGCGGTGACAAGAGGGGGAAAAAGGGGGGAATTTATAGGAAAAAAGCACAAGAGCACAGGTGTGATTCTTTGACCAGGTTATTAGCTATTGTGTGCAGTGACAGCTCTAATGGAAAAAATGACAAGTAACTTAGAGGAGGGAGATGGAATGTGAAAGGTATGGAGCTAAAATAAAGCACTGGGGTGGAAATATAAGAGGCAAAATGAAAAAAGACAAAAACAATGAAGGAAAAGATGATGTAGTGAGGAATAGAATATGGACAGAAATGAGTGCGGTAGATGGAGAATCTAAAAATGTGATTTGTTTGTGCACAGAAGCCAGACATGGTGGAGCTGCATATTTGTCTTCATCTATATTATGTTTTACAAGCCTCCAAGACAAATATAGTGTATGTATAATATTTAAGTTTTACTCGTCTCCAACACAAATATAACATAACACTGTTTGCTGAGTGACAGTAGGCCATGAAGATGATAAAAGTAAAAACGCAAGAAATTGTAGCAACTTACTTAGCAAGTTACTTCTGATAAGATATTTTTGCCAATATAAAACAAAAGTAATGTCCTCATTAACTAGCAGGCACTTTCTCTGTATTGGTGATGGAATAATGTGTTCAGGTAAAAAAAAAAAAAAAAGTCACTGAGGAATACATTGCTGCCCAGCAGAAGTACAAAAATCACATTTTTGACTAGAGGGGGACTTTAATAAATCTAATATTTCAGTTTCAGACTGTGCTCTACAGGTCACACAGCACTCAAGCTGAACTTGGCAAACATAACAACAAACATATTGTGCAAACATTCTGCAGCACAGAACAGGATTAAAGACAGTGAAAAAAAAAAAAGTTATAATCCTGTGTCTAATCTTTCAATTATTTTAATACTTGGGAGACGCAGATGGTGACGAAAGAGCCAAAACTGTTGCACACCTGGTTAATTGTTATTTTAAACAAGACAGACAAGTAACATACTGTATGTCAGAAAAGTATTAAAGAAAGTAATACAGGAGGGACAGGAAGCTATGGAGAAAAACACATTGGTGATTCAGCAACAAGGACAGTACATGAAAAAGGAAGGATAGATGAGTGTTAAAGAAGAGAGCAGGAGGAGAAAAAGAATAAGAAGAAGAAAGAGGGAACAGTCAGCCCAGTCCACGCTGGTGTTTTTTGTGGCTGAATCCTTAAAAGGAAGGTCAAAAAGAAAACAACGGAGAGTCAGGTGTGGAAGAAAAGAGATTAGGGAGAGAGGGATTTAGGGAGGGAGGAAAGGAGCAGAAGGGGGTGGAGGGCCAAGACGAGGAGAAGGGAAGTCAAAAGAATTTAAAAAATTACAGGTAATTTAAAAATATTAGAGATAAGCGATGGGAAGAAAAGTGACTGAGAGGTAGAGGAAGATGAGAGGAAACAAAAGAGGAGGAAGAGGAGGGAAGAAAGAGAGAGGCTGGAGGAGGAGGAAGAGGAGGACAGGTGTGATCCTCCACAGCTCGGGTGTTTGTTTAGACAAGAGCAGCAGTGGTAAAGCAGAGGATTATGGGATTACGGTCAGTGTCGTTGGTCATGTGAGCTGGCGTGGTCGACACTGACCCTGCTTACCTTTTCACAGTAAGGAAGCTTAACCTGGCTATGAAGGTAAGGTCAACCCCCTCCCCTCCCCTCCCACACACACACACACACACACACACACCTGCCCACCCATCTTTCTATCTCCCAGACAGACTTTTCGACGCCTCCTTTATCTCACTTTGGCTTCCATTTTTAGCTGTTTTTCTGTCTTTCTCTTCTCTTCTTCCCAACTTTCCCACTATTTCTCTCTTTTTGCCAACCTTTATCTCTCTTTTTAATTCTCTTGTCTATTTCTGTCTCTTCATCTCCCTCCCTCCCCCTCTTTCTCTATCTCCCTCTTCCGGATGTTAGGCTCCTTCTCGCTGCATGTTATACATGCACAGCTTATCCATGTCCTCGCAAATCCAGGAGGAATCCTATATTTTTCTGTCTGGAAGAGTAAAGAATAAAACAGAAGAGAGAGGAATAAAATATCTTAATATCAGGAGCAGAAACTCAGACAATGTCCAGACTGTGAGGAGTAGATACAGGAACAACCTCGGCCTCGGTAAGTTTGATTGTCCTGACTGGTATGGCGGTAGTCAATATAATATTAATTCAGTTGGGTAATTGTTTTGTTTGGTTTAATTTAATTCAGTCAGTTTAATTTAATTTGCACTGTGAAAAAATATTTTAAACCTATTTAACATTTATAAGCAGTATAAGTAATAGAGTCAGTGAATAAAACAAATGATATAAGTGTATAAAAAGTGATAAAGAAAAGACAAATACTGTATATTCAGCATAAGTATAAAGTACAAAATACAATGGTAGACATTGTGAAAAGATTCACGATTTAATTAGATGTTGATGACAAAACAGCAGAATGGATATTTCTAATTAAATTAAATTAAAATCGTTGTGCTGTGTTATTCATGACATCTGGTCGGGGACTAGCCTGATAATTCAACTGAATTCCCATTTTATTTCACACCATTATTCACTGATTCTATTTGAATCACTGAGGAAATGTAATACAGAGTCAGCAGTTCAGAGGTCGGTCAGTGCAATTAATAAAAAGGGCAGAATGGAAAAATGTTTTTTCTTTTTTTAAAGAAATCAGTGGTTCTCAGTAATTATTGTCTCCAACATAGAAAAAGAAGATATCTCAAGTCCTGAGACTGTTATTGCACATAAGTGAATGAAAATCCTAAAATACTAATCCTTAAATATAACTGGTAGCTGGATGAGTTGTTATGTCTTAAGAAAAAAGTAAATTTTTGTATGTTTAGCCGATAAAGTTCCCAATAAAAACTGTTGACAGCAAGTTCACTGTTCACTGCTTTGAGCATCCTACATAAAATTCTATTTACCTCCATTGTTCTGAAAGTGGCCACAGCTGCGGACATTTTAAAGCCTCAGCATATAATCGTAGGATATAATTATACTATTTATATATTTATTTATTTTTATTTTTAACAACTGCCCTCAGATGCAGAGATAAGCACTATGTTTATTTAAATAGATACTGTTCATCACAACTTACTGAGATGTTAAAGATACTTTTGGTGTTTGTTGTTTGTCAAGTTCAATATTTGGAAATAGCTGCAAAAAATTATAAATAATTAAAGTAAATCTGTGGTCCCAGAAGAACACAACCATTTATTAAGAAATAAATCAGCAATAAATATTGTGTAATATTTAACATAATCATTTATTGATACTGAAGTATTGAGAATGAAGGCATGTATGTAAATGTGGTTTGACTGAAAAGATGACACCTTTGACACCTTGTGTGAATTTTATAATGTTACATATTTGCTGAGAACAGAAAGAGTTTTGATTTAACTCTAACTGGTTATTTTGAGGCAATATTTTCTGATGTTGTTTTATTGAATTGTGTAAAAATATGATTGAAACCATATAACATGTTGTTTGGTCTTGAATCTTTTAGAGCAACACAACATGGGGGCGACAGCTGGTACACAGTTAGGAAAACAATTTTAAATAATCAATGGGGAACGATAATCATAAATAGCTGATAAACTAATGATTATTTTCTTAATAGAATAATCTGATGATTATTTTATTTATTCATTGATGAATTGCTTTGTCTATAATATGTCAGAAAACAGAGAAAAATGTGTTATAAGACGCCTTCAAATGTTTTATCAGATCAACAGAATAGTCCAAAATCCAAACATACTCGCTTTACTATCATTATTAACACAGAAAAGCTTCAAATTATCACACTTGAGAAGCTGCAATCACCAACTATCAAAATAGTTGCTGATAAATTTTCTGTGGATCGACTAATCGATTAATTGACTAATCGTTGCAGCTCTGTATCTGATATACACTTTGTGGTATGAAAATGATTTTGACAGCACAGGAGAGGTCAGGGGTCTGTGGAAACCAGGAAAACTGTGACACCTTGTCAATGCCCAAAGTGCTAGACAAAGAAAACTTATGAGATGACGGCGACACGAGTGCTGGACTGACAGATCAGTCTGTCATCGTCATTCTTAGGCTCCTCTGTACAAAAACGTAGCTTCAGTGAGCAAAAGTGGCAACAATAGTGACTCCTAATATTTTGAAATATTCCAGATGTTTTAATATCAGTCACTGGAGCCAGACTTTCTTTTTCTGAGCAAACAGAAGCAACTATCACCTGTCCAACTATGTCCAAAATGTTTAACAATGCAGTTAACATGAACATACAACACATATACTCTACACTCACTGCTCAGGAAGACTGCTGCTTTGTCAGACTTGCTGAAAGAAAGATGGGCAAAAAAACAGCAGCAACAGCTTTGTCAGATGACATGTAAAAGATACACACGAGTCCCAAACCATAACTTAAGCATATTTTGGACTTGTCTATGATCAAATGCACTATAACTCATTAACACTTAAAGGACCAGTGTGTAGGATTTAGTGGCATCTAGCGGTGAGATTGCAGATTGCAACAAACTGAATACCCCCTACTCTTCTAAGCGTGTAGGAGAAACTTGCAAAAAACGCAAAAGGCCCTCTCTAAAGCCAGTGTTTGGTTTGTCCATTCTGGGCTACTGTAGAAACATGGTGGTTCAACATGGCGGGCTCCGTGGAAGAGGACCCGCTCCCTATGTAGATATAAAGGCTCATTCCAAGGTAACGAAAACACAACGATATTTTCAGGTGATTATACACTAATTAAAACATGAACATTATATTCCATTTCTGCCAAGTCCGTTCTGCGAGATGCCACTAAACTCTACACACTGCACCTTTAAGCCACCGGCAGTATGTTATGTCGAACAGTGACTTGCTGTAGAATGGCTGTGCTGCTTCTTTTCTGGGCATCAGATTGGAGTGACGCATATATCGTTCTAATCTCAGCTGATTTCCCCTCCTGATTGGATCCTACCAGTGTTTCCTCTCGGTTCATTGAGCAGCGAGGCTCCACCACATATACAAAAAGCAGCTTCATTTACTCCCAACCAGGAAACAGGAAAGCGTTTCCCCAAATCTTACTCTAGACATGTTTGGAAATACATCAAGACGGTCTCTGGTTCAAGAATTCTACTGAATACAAAATAGAAGAAGAAAACCTGTTGCTCTGTACTGCGGCCAGTGTTTGGTAATCAATGTCAGTGATAAAAAGCAGCAGGTCTACATTTAACATAATAAGCAGGGTTTTCTCACTGTAATGGACACGTTTCTCCTCGAGTGCAAAAATCCGATTTTTTAACTCCGTTTGATGATGAGATCAAATCAGAGTCTCAGCAGGTTAAAATAACAGATTTCCTCTCCTTGTGTAATTGGCACAGCGTGGTGGCTGTCATGGGAGAGCAGCAGACAAATGAACTGTGAGATGAAAATGAAGAGAAAAAAAACCCATTAGACAAAAAAGTGATAAAAAAATTAGAAATGCTGGATTTATAAATTAAGTAATCCCTTCTTGGCTGGAGGGCATAGTAATGAAATGAATTATGGATACATTTAATTAATATTTTCCTAATTGTGTTAACAATCAACTAAATTTGAATTTAATCTTTTTTTCTAAACTTGTATTAAATTAACAGCTTTTTCAAAGAAAAAGTTAACCTCTGAATGAATGTGTAACATACAGGGACACACATACAGGCTTCCTAATATAATGACGTCTTTATTAGCTTTTAGCTGCGGAGGCGGTGGGCTCAGGATCAGCCTCTGCCCAGACAGACAAGTAAACACAGACTGGAGGCTTAGTCTGAACAGATTAGTCACCTATCACGTTTATCATTCACTACTACCAGTGTAGTGAGGGATTACATACAGTTTGATGGGATAACAGCCACTGGAATAAAAAAGGTAACTGTTAGTTAAAGACCAGAAATCAGATTACAGACACTTTGAAGAAACTGAGATAACTAACTGGAGGTTTAAAATAAGATTTATAGGATTTAGACTTCACGTGTTCTTTACTTTTTTTTTAAACTTTTGGGATCCAAGTTTTAAAAGCATCGTGATATTTTAGTGTAATTGTTCTATGCAACAATAGATTTTGACTGACCTTTCTTGTATATTAAAACTTGCTTGGAGGCCAATTTCCATTTCTAACCGAGTGGACAATTAAGTTGATTCTCTTCTTAAACACGACGGCAAATACAGAAATAAGATTATAAGCTATAAATCACCTTATTGTACAAATAAGATCTGGGGTATATGAAATGCATTCTGCCAGCATCAACAGCATTTTTTCCCCTTTCTTTCGTGCACATGTGCTTTGTGATCTGCTTAGAATCGCTGTGATATTTGCAGGACACTGTGCATTCTGTGACCTTTGACCTCCTTAGTATTAGTAGCTTATAATGTTGGTGATCTGGGAGCTTATTCAGCTGCTCCTGGGAACACACAGTGGATAAGAACATCAGTTCAATGCTTAAAATGAACTGAGGTGGCAGTCTGATGGATTACTGTAAATTTACAGAGCGGAGAAAGTCATTTTCCTCTTTAAAAACATTAACAGTCTGGTTGAGGTTGTTAAATGCGGAAGTGGCAGGTATCTCTAATGTTTTCTGACAGAGGGAATGGGAAAAGTAATCAATATCACCGAAGCTGTGTTATAATCAGTCAATGCGGCGTTCATGTGTTAAGATATAATTAGAGTTAAATAGCTGTTATTTGAGATGAGATGTTTTTTTATATAGGAATCATGGCTACTTTGACACGTTTTATTACTCTGTCTCTGTATTTTATCACAAGGCAAATTAACTAAATTAAACGAACATCTAAATCAAATGATTGTGTGAAATAGTCTGTCATGTATACATACTGTAGTTGTATTGCAGAGAGGTCACTGGCAGTTCATGTGTAAAACTTTATCAGCATGTTATTTGTTTAAATTGAATGCCTCTGCACATCCATGCTCCACCCACGCTGGTGTTTTTACTTAGGCTGCCTGATTAGACATCTTCTCAGGACTGCGTGGGCGTGAACAGAGGACATTTCATTAACACCTCTCTCTCCTGTCAGTTATGTTGCCCTTGTTTAAGGTGGTTAAACTTATTTTAACGGTTGTGTATGTTAGTCTATTCAGTGTTGCAGGAGTCCCTCTGCATTTTGAATTGTACTTTGTCTCCGCCAGACACTCCTCGCATAGCACAACATTTCCCTTTTTAATGGCTTGTTAGAGCACATGCAGCTATCTGTGCTGTTTAGATGAGTTGCCACTGCTAACAAGCAATTGCTGGGCTTTTTTTTTTTTCACCAAAATGTGACATGCTCCTGCTGAAAAAAAACAAACATGAATGCTACAGCACCTTGTTAACACCAGTGGAATGTGATACAGTAGTAATTATGACTGTAATCAATCTAAAAAAAAGCAATAATGTAATCTGTAAGGAAGATTAGATGCACAGAAAATAAAACTGAAAAAAAAAGATAAATATAACAAACACAGATGAGTTTGAGTATGAAAATGATATGTTATGGTCTTCATAGTCACCGGATCTAAATCCCATTCAACAGCTACAGGAGATTTTGGAGCCTCGTGATGGACAGTGCTCTTTACTGCCATCATAAAAATACCAAATGAGGAATATCTATTGGAAAAATGGTGTTCATCCATCCAGCTGGGTTCAAAGACGTGGAGGATCTATGCCTAAGAGCATTGATGTTGTTCTGGAGGCTCAACACTGTACTAAAACCTTTTTCCTTTAAGTTGTCATCATCTGTAGATATCAGTAGATCTGTGTGTTTGGCTGAGTGAGATGGGGACAGCAGGGTTTGTGTTTTCATAAGTTACACTACATTCATTTCTATTCTGAAAAAAGAAAGCTTTTTTCAGTTTGTGGTTTATTCAAATTTAACAAAAGGCTACATTAGATTACATTTGTGTCTTATTTTTCTCTTACAATGTTGGGTACCTGTCTGTTACATGTAACGCGTCAAAAATATACGTTGACATTCTCAATTTTAGTTTATTATTCTTCACTAAAAACTAAACCCCTTCTGCAGTGCCTCGGTATTCTTATTCCCGAATTTGTTTTCCATCATCTCTAAACTAAAGTTGTTTGATCCGCAGTGGAATAAACTTCACGAATCATCTTCAAAGTGCCTCTCTGTCAGTTTTCCTGCCTCTGCTGATGTAATTGGGTGTTAAATTATTGATGCAACCTGTAGGCAGTATTTTAAAGTTGTAGGTGGTCTAACTAATTGTTGTTTTGTTTAAACTCCTAAAATCCATTGCGAGTCATTTCTTCATCTACTCCCTATGGTTTAGTGCGACACAGAAAACTGCCAAGAAGTTACTGGTACTGAGAAAAACAAGGAGAATATTGATGTGTTTCTTTCTTTGCCAACGTATAAAACTATTTGTATTTGCCTTAGATGAAGGGTTACAAATGATGATTAATATTAAAACATCCTTCTTTACTATTGTGTATAGCCCTGCATACAATCCGTAACCATTTAAAACCCTGGACCCCAACTGTGTCTACCGTATCGTGCACATCACTGAGTGTATGAAATATTAACGACACCAGCTTTCTTCTTGAAATGTGCAACTGAGGGAACCCATGAGAAAATCTGTGATCTACACCCACTGAAGGCTGGTAGAGAAGATAAGTTTAAGAAAGAATTTTTAAGCTTTTAAAAAAAGACACTGAAATGACAACACAGAGCCGGGCTGAGTATCATCAGGAGAATCTAATTAACTCTTGCAGACTTACAGTAAAACAATGGCAAACTAAATCATGGGGCTTTGTTTGAATTTTGTTTGTTTGTGGTGGCTTTTCGAGATACAATATCCCAGTAACTCAGGATAATCCACACACTTGACACTGAACAGTGTACATAAGGACTATATCTTCATTATAAAGTGGCTCCAATGAGCGCAAAGTGAGAAAATATGTTTTTGTAATTATATGTACTGATCCCTTGATGTTAGTTTTGTTATATGGCATCAGCAACAAATGATATACCCTTGATCACGACTGATGAGGTTTTGATTCCTGCTGTGTGTTTTTTTCAGGAACATGATTGGCTGTGAAGGCCTGAAGGGGTGAGAGCCTGAGAGGTGGCCGCTCCAATGGCGTGGACCGAGCCACGGCCGCGTCCACACCCAAAGCCAGACCCAAAACTGACACTTTATAATCTCAGGACTCACACATCAGCCACAACTTTTTCATCAGCCAGTATTAAAGCCCAGCCTCCAGTTTTACTACCCTTCCTCCTCCTTCTATTTGCTGCCTTTGCTGACCTTGGTACAGCCGGTCCACCCCAACCAGCTCGCCCCCCTCTCCTGTCTGGACAGCCTTTTATCATCTTCTGGGGTATCTCTGACTCTTCCTGCTCCAGTCGGCCTGATCCTGCATTATTTGGGATGGAACGGGAGGGCCGTGTGGTGGTCTTTTATGAGGACACACTGGGGAACTACCCGTATTTTGTAGACCGAGACACACCGGTCAATAGGGGGCTACCACAGCACACACGGCTGGAGAGCCACCTTCAGAAGATGCAGCAGGACTTGGAGACAGCTTTACCTGCCCCAAGGTACCTTGGGCTAGGGATCCTACGCTGGTCAGAGTGGGTCCCCCAGTGGTCAAGAAACCGAGAGAAGCAGGCAATGTATCTTGAAGCATCAAGGAACCTGCTGAAGGCTTTCTTTCCTGGCTGGACCCCGGAAGAGGTGGAGAAGTGGTCACAGGTAAGAAAGGTTCAGGGATAGAGAAAAAAGTTAGATGGGAGCAGGAAAGAACAGCTATGGAAAAAGACACAAGGGAGAAAACAAGTCTGCAAGAAATTAAATAAAGGAAGAGAAACGACCAAACATGAAAAGGAAAAGGGGATAATGGAAAGGTTGAGGGAGCATGGATGAGATAGAAAGAAAACTTTCAAAGTTGCTTACAGATGGTGGAGTGCGCAAGATACTGATGGGGGAAAAAACACTTCTAAAATGTTTTTTCTTCTTTAGTCAAGAAAAAATCTTTGATGGAAAATGCAAATATCCACTTTTTACCAGGACTTAAATATGGTCACTAATAGCACCACTATGGTCCCATTTACTTTGGGGCATTACACCAAAAAATAGTACTTACAGTATATTGTCAATGATATTTAGCAGTTATGATGTGAGCACATTTAGAGAGGTACCAAAGGAAGAAACGGAAGGCGGGAAAATGAGGAAGCAGTATGGCAGGCAGGGGGAACATGAGGGCTCCACAGCAGAGGGTGAGGAACAGGAAGAGTTATATACAGTATATATGTATAGCATGCAAACATGAAACTGATGATAAATGTGAATTCAGATGATTTGGAAGAGATGTGATACGAGGGCCAAGATAAACAGAAGTTGCTGATTTGCAGTTTGGACCATGTTATGCTAAAGTAGAGACGTGGAATATGAATAAAGTCTTCTGCCACAGGATATGTACATGGATATCTATTGTATATAATTTGCAGGAAAATTTAGTTGAGAAAACATTCATAGGTAAAATAACCAGATTGTAATGCCTGGTTTTGATTAATGCTGTGCTTTTAATACCTGATAAATTAAAGTACTTCTTGACATTGATGCAGGAATTCTATAAATGCAATACTGCTACAGCTGCAACTAACAAATAATATATTCAAATATTTAATTCACTATAATTTAAGACCAAGAAAAGCAGCAAATGATCACATTTGAAAACCTGGAAGCTTCATATGTTTGGTATTTTTGCTTGAAATTTGCTTAAATGATTAATTGATTATCGAAATAGTTGACGATTAATTTTCTTTCGATCGACTAATCAGTTAATCTACTGATTGCAGCTCTACATAGTGCCTGTCAGTGAAGTCCTGCTCACTGATTTGTCACAATATTTCCAATGGTGTCATTTTAACCAGAGCTATGGTATGAAAAAGTCTTTGACAAACTTGATTGTTCTATTGTCTCACTTAGTCTCTGACTATCGTTTTATTCCCCAAGTGTGATTATTTGGCCAACACACAAACTATTCTATAGACTAAATTTCAAGTTTTTAGATCACAAAAATAGTAAATGTTCAGGGGGGGGACTGAAAGCTGATCTATTGATCTCGTCACAGGTGGACTTTGAGGCGGCAGCCCAATCAGTAATGATGGAGACTCTACGGGAGGTCAAAAGGTTAAGGCCCAAAGCATTATGGGGTGTCTCCCCTTACCCCAGCTGCTACATGGGCGACCCCGCCCAAACCATGTTAGCCAATTACACCGGCCAGTGCCCCGCTGCAGAGATGGCCCTTAACGACGAGCTTCTGTGGCTATGGAAACGATGCTCCGCCCTCTACCCTCTCCTCACCCTGGGGAAGCTGCAGGTGAGTTACGCTACTCTGTTGTTCTTTTGTGTATCTTTTCACATTTTTGTTTTGTTATAAGCATTCTGGGAGTTTGCCTTAATTCTTCTGTTTATCATACTTAATTTGTGCAAATAAAATAAAGCTAAATCTACTTTACTAATATAGAAAATTATTTACATTAGGAGAATAGAAAACCAATCATAAGACAAAGAAAAAAATGATCTTTTTAAAAGTCAACGTCCTCAAAAGTACTTAGCTATATATAAAAAGGAACTAAAACTGTGGGGAGGAAAGTTAAGATCATATTACAAAAAGTTGTGAAAAGTATTGTCAAACTCATGCTTGTCCCTCGAGCAGTTCACAACATCTACAAAACTGCAGGAAGACAACTCTCAGTTTAACAGCAAAAATCCAGTGAAAATAAAAAATGCCATGTCTGGTTTATCAGTAAGGCTTAATAAAAAGTTACAAAACATCTCCTTGTCAAAGCCAGAGTTGTTTGTATCTGACAAAGAAAATCCAGTTTCTATTCTGTTTTAAGAGGCTTTAAAGGTACAAAAAATATGGAGTTGATTGCAGCACGTCACTGTAAACCAAACAGAGTGCTGGTATTTTTATAGGGTGGAACCTCTGGAGCCAGGCTTTATTTGTCCAGTCAAATCAGAGAAGCACAACGAGTATCATCTCTGGCTGGAACGGCGTTTGATCTTCCTGTATTCCCCCTGGTCAAGAGCGTCTACACATCAACTAATACTTTCCTGTCACAGGTGAGATATAAACATATGGTATGTCTGGTATTCTATTCAGGTGTATTACAAACATATGACAGACTGGTACTATATGGATGTAGCTATAATGTTTAATGTATGATGATAGTGTAAGATCCTTAATGTTGATGATAATTTTTTTCCTCATTTTCTTTTTCCATCTTTGCATTTTTGATAGTTTGGGGGTAATATGGTTTTTGTATGAAAACACTGTGACTTATGATACATCCGTACATTTGCCTTTAATTTACTTGTCATTTTCTATTTTTGACCTTTGGATAGTTTGGAGCAATATGGATGTGACTATAATATTTTATTATGACAACATTGTAAGATTTATGATTAATTGGCATTTTTGCCTTTGTGTCATTTTCTATTTTTCTAATCTTTCACTGTTTTCTTCACTTACTAACCTGGAGTGCAATGTGAATGCTTAGGTAGCATATAGTTGATGAAGACTGGACAGACTGAAACATTATAAACTAATAAATATTCCAGCAGTAAGCAAGACAGTGTGCGGGAGTTTTTCTTATTTTTATTATTACAACTTCAATGATAAGGCAAAACAAAGAGACAGCAAAGACAGAAGAGACTGAAAGAGCTCTTGTAGTATTTTAGCACTAATTATATCCTGGTTCCGAAGTCTTATTTTGAGGTTTTATTCAGAAAAGAGAATAATTAAAAGCCTGAAATGTGTTTTTCTTGCTACTGCTCAGTCCACGTTGGTATGATCAGATGTTATGATTTGTGGTGAAACATACCGAGGCTTCACATAAAAATGATGGTGTATACTGTGTCATACCATGACAAACATCAAGAGACAACTTGAAAAACAGCATGCTGTGCTGCTTCCCTGGAAAACAAAGAAAAATAACTCAGTGATCACTCTTTTATAGTTTCTTTGTACATTATCTTTTTACAGGCAGACCTGGTCAGCACCATAGGAGAGAGCGCTGCCATGGGAACAGCAGGAGTTGTCATCTGGGAGAGAAGTGAAACTAAGACAGAGGTACACAACTATAAATTTGCATAAATTGCATAGACCCATGAATCAGTCTGCACATTTATCACCCTTTATTTTTTAACTTTATATACATAGTTTTATTTTACTTTCCGTCCCCCTGATTAAATCTCCAAATGTTGCTTTGTGATGGCAAACGTTTTCTTCTTCAACATAAGAAGAAAAAGCATCATCTTAACTTTACAAAGGAAATGTTCACCGTCTATTTTATATTATACTGTCTGTCCATTTCCCAGCGGGAGTGTCAGGACCTGGCGGTGTTTGTCCGTGAAGTCCTGGGACCTTACTCCATCAACGTAACCACGGCGACTCGACTCTGCTCAGCCTCCCTGTGCCAGGGAAAAGGCCGATGCGTCCGTCAAAATCCAAAAAGCTCCGCCTACCTCCACCTCCCGCCCCCCTCTGAAGTGGTGGAGAAGGTGACAGAAAAGGTGAGACAATGTAATTTTAAGTAGGTGTCAATATTTATATGTGCTGGATTTATAAAGTGTTTTTCTGTTGTCATTATTACACAATTATTGTGCAACAGCACAACCCTGATGCCCAATTATACTATTAGCCATAAATAAACCTGTTTAACCTTCTTCAGATATAAATAAGACTTGTTTTATCCTTCGTCTAGCATTCGCAACATCATCAAAGCAGCTTTGAGTCATAATGCAAAGCCATGACAGAGTCCAGTACATGTGAGCCACAAGAATGTACTGACAGATGACACAGGTCTAACTTACCATTTTATTAGGTACACTTAGCTAAAACTAATGCAGTCTAACACAACTGCCCTGCAACACATCCTTCCTTCACGTTTAACTTTTATTCTGCTTTTCATAGGTGTTGATTCAGCTTAATGCTCATTTTGAAGGCTGCTGTTTCTGGTGCTTTTAATATATACTCTCACTGACATAAATTGAACAAAACTGAGGTTTTAGTTATGTGTATGTGCGCATTATCTGAGGAACAAACTGTGCAGTAACCACAGTGAAATCATGCTTGTAGAAGGCTTAACAAACAAGTGAGACTGTTGAGATATAAAAGGCTCCTATGATGTGCCGAAAAGATGAATGCCTGATTGCCTCTTTGACTTTCCGACTTTTCTGCTACTGATTCACAATAGCCTGTGTATACATGGCGAAGGGCATATGTAAAGAGAGTTCTCAAATTATGTTTTCTCTGTGTGGAAAGTTGAAAAGAGAACAACTCAGTTTGAGTCACGACGATAAAGACAACCAGGTGTGACTTTATAAAAAAGGAAAGAAATAAAAACTGCAGGGAGTCCAGTTGCCTGAAGATCTTCTGTGTTTAGACAGTAAGAAAGCAGAGAGGAAAACAATAGTTGAGACACAACAGAGGGGGATCCGGTGGAGTTTGATCCTCCACCAGTGTACACAGGAAACACTCATTAGTTTTTGCAAATCTCTGGATGGGGCTTTGGTAATATTTAGATGTCTTATAAGAGTACAAAAACACTGTTTGATGCAACATTTTTAGATTTGAATTTAAGCAACATTATCTAATCTTATGTTTTCAGACTGATATTATGAAATGTTTTAATATATACTATGAAAATTAAGACTACAGCGTTTGCCAATGTCAACATTATTTTCTTCCATCTCAGGCAGAGGCAGCAAAAGCCACAGATCAGCCGGACACAGATGCCAAACCAGCTGAACCAGACCCAGCTGAGATCTGGAAGAAAGACTTCCAGTGCCAGTGGTACAAGACTGCAGACAGGGACGTCTCAGACCAGCAGTCCCCCAAAGACGGGGCTTCTGTTGGGGGAAGAGGAGAAGAAAATGCTGGTGATGTAGTGGCGACTACAACAGCCTCTACGATAGCTTCAGCAACAAAAGGTGCCTCTGGGTCTGAGTTGAGGGGAAGCGGGTCACCTGGTACTGGAAGTCCACAGCCTTCACTGGCAGTACCTACAGACTGTGGTACGAGTCTGCTGAGGTCCCCAAACCTAACTGTCCTGCTGCTGCTGATGGCTGTAAGTCTCTGCCTGGAACCTTAAAATGTGAACTAAACCAGCCTTCACCTGGAAGGTCGGACCTAAAACTGCAGTTATGCAGCCTACTGAAGTGCCCTTGAGCAAGACACTGAATCCCTGCTAGGTTGTGGGAGTGCTGCTCTGTAGCTGAACATGACCTTTGACCTCCTTATGAACATACTGTCATGTGGGGATCAATGGAGTATCAGAGAAAAAGACAGGACAACAAACTATTCCCAGCGCTGGAAGTCCAAAACTTTTCACTGGATGTGCCAAGAGACAGCGGTACAAACACTCGTCACTTTTTCAGTTTCTACTGGCTGTGTTTAAACCTTTTAAGAGTGAAGAACAGAAAACACAGCACAAACCACACGACAGAGGTTCCAGAAAATCAGTTTGTAAAACCTGCAATGAGGTTTTATTTTCTTTGCACATTTTGTTTAGTCATTTACTTGTCAGTGCTTTGTTTTGTGGAAATTACTTCTTTATTTGAAGGCCTAATGAACCCAGAAGTTTCCCCTTCTGCTGAATATTTGTATTTGGGTTAAAGTGTCGGTTTACCCAAATTATAAAAAAAGCAAATTCATTAATTACTGTTTCAGTAGAAACTAGTTCCAATGAAAATTGTTGACAATAAAGTTGATAACCCTGAGTAACCAGCACACTTTGTGGAAAGAAATGTAATTTTTCAATGCTGTGAGCACCACAAATGAAATAACATTCAACAAAACAAATACCTCTGTATGGTTAGATAACAGTAATGGTAAGTGAGAAAATTCATTTATTTTTTTGTAATATGGGTGGACCGACTCTTTAATCTGCCTTAAAGAGCTGTTGACTGTAAAATTATATTTATTAATGAGTCACAGTTAAAAGTTTGAGAATCACATCATATAAATGTTATTTCAGACATGCTGAGAATACAGTTTTGGGGCAAACTCTGAATACTTGTTATCTTTGAGATTTTTGTTTGGCATACACATTGCTTACTGGCAAAGAAATCCAGGTTTTACATTGATGTCTTATATCTAAAATGTTAATATTATCCTTCAAAAGGCATATCTACTGAACCAGAGCACAATTTTTCTGAGCTCTAGTACCCTCTACCTGTGTCCTGGGTAAACTGCACTGTTGAACATGTGCTCATTCAAAGGACTCTGAAGAAACACTTTCAGAAAATACAGTACTTCAGTCCATGATAGGCAACTTATGTAACCGCATATATGAAACTTTTTTATAAGTCAGTGTGGTTTATATTTCTTTTTTTTCCTGTCCAATTACTTCAGTGCTCCTTGAGGCAGTATACTGTAAAAAAAAAAAAAAAAAAAAAAAAAAAGAAAAAGAAAAAAAGAAAACTGAAACATTTGCAGCTGATGTAAATTTATTTGTTATTTTTCATTAAAATATACACTCAAGACGAAGGGTATCTAAATCATTTTTTAGTTACAGAAAGAGATCATATGTACACAGGTGCATCTGATTGTACAACTGAAAATTAATCATACAATTATATATATATATATTATGAACAACAAAGTGACATTTCCTCTCATGTCTCCCATGTCGAGGATCCTTCCTTACCTTGACAAACGTGGTTTTTTTTTCTGTTTTTGTTTGGAAACGTGAAGCCAAATTCATCTGTAAAAGAGCATTTTACCTTTTTCAGCCATGGAAAAGTACGAGTAAAGCTCAGTATCACTAAGGGGACCAGGATCATTACAACTACACACTGCTGCCGGGTGATACTTTGAAAAGACTTTTTAAAACTATGGATTTTATATCAGATTTTAGCATCAATATTGCAGCCAAGATTAAAATGTGTACTTAACTGCTTGCAGTATTGCTCCGTTTACATTTTGTAGACGAAATACCTCAAAATCCACTTCAGTAGTTGGTTTGGATCATAAATCATAAAATCATAAAATAAAGAGTGCTGGACAAGTCTGAAGTGTCTGAATCAAGAGACAGATCACAACACCATCAACACTACTCAAGCCTACTAACATATTGCCTGCCGTCAGTAATAGGCACATGTACGAGTAATAGCAGATAAATCTAGTACACGTACTATGATCTACTACAAGGCTACCCACCAGTGCAATGACAGTAGTACCACAGTCTCCTCATTAAAGAAAGTAAAAAAGCTCCATGAGAGCAAATGGCTTTAGGTTGGTGAAGTATCAAGTAACACTGCAGTCATTCAGTGTCTGTTTATTATTCAGTAAATTAATAAATACTCGCTTCATCATCAATTAACTGTAGTACGAGTCCACCTTAGTTCACATCCAAGAGCAGAGTGCATCCAGCAATGTTTCCCAGATTTATTTCTCCTCGGTTTGCACAAAATGTCCAATCTTTTTCATGATGAAGACAGAAAAACGAGAACATGCTGCACAGCAATTTAACTGTTAACTGTGTAATTTCTCTGAGAAGGAAGCCTTAACTTATTTGAATCCAATTTACAGGATTTTTTTTCCCCCACAGGAACGAATGTAGTCAATGCAGAATAAATGTAGTAATGAGTTTTGTTCCAAATCACGGTATCCACCATTTCCCAAGAGTAATATTTACATTTACAACCAGGACCTCGAATATATTCATGTGCGGTTGAAGATTAGCAGCTCTCTTAAGTCCTCGGCTGGCAAAATACCAACAACTGTTCTTCTAGAAGAGTTTAATGGATTCATAATGTGTTTTGAAACTGAGTCCTTGTAATACAGATTTCATTTCTTTAAATAGGCTGAATAGAAACAGAACCAAAACAATCCATTTAATGACACTTTGAGCAGTTTGTCTGCTACTTACATGCCTGGAAATTAAACCATTTTAAATAGCTTCAGATTTCAAGAAGACATTTTTCCAGATATGTTCTCGACGACATCTTGCACTGCACTGACACAAAAGAAGCAAGTGAGATTTTAGCCTGAATAACACATAGCTGATGGCAGAGAAATAAAAGTAGAGAAGCAGACCTGTGAGTGAAAGTTTGCCTGTTTTAAATTGATAGACAGTCTGAAAGAGTAGAAAAAGTGAAACGCTCCAATTTCTTTCAACAAGTACCTTCAAGCAGCATTTGAGCAACATGTTTAAACTCTTAAACACTGTGCTTAAACTATTCAGCGACCAACAGCAGAAAAATCTGGTCGTACAGGTCAGTTCCCAGTGACGCAGAATGTATGCATGCTGAGAAAACAGAATAAATAAACACAAAAAAAGACAGACAGACTGACACACGATGCGCCCGTCCCCTCATTTAGCCTGCAGTCAAAGAATCTGATCTTTTTTTTTTTGCATAAGATTAAAAAATAGACTTTCTGGTTCCTGTCCAAAAGTCACCATCTTCTGAGCAGTTCATACAGACATCTCCACAAGCGAAGAGAGAGGGACAGAGAGAGAAACATCGCCCACATGTGGTGAGGAGAGGTTAGTGCAATCTGAACCAAGCGGGCTGGACGGATAATACCACACATTTTCTCCTCAGTATGCAAAGTGGGAGAAGAGGGCATCTATTCACACCTTCAGAGATCTGTGTGTGTCTGTGTCTGTGTGTTCGGGGCACTTGAGCAAGTGTCTCCAAAAAGAGTTAATCTGTGTTTATTACACAACAACTTCATTAGAGGAAGTGAGATTGCTTTAAAAAAAAAAAAAAAGAAGGAAAAAAGAAAAGAAAAAAGCTCAGCCCCGAGAGCGAATCAAGCGCAATTAATCTGAGATCTCACTACACAAACACAGTCATCTTCAGATGATGAAGAAGCAGAGGGACTATGAGCGCCAATCATCCAGCATGCCTAGTCGCAATGTTTCCAGGAATCCAGAGGTGCACTTATTCTTCGCTGCAGTGTGTGTGCGCTACCTGCAGAAGGGTGGGGTTACTAGCAGACAGCCTCGTGGGATGTGCTTGATGTTGGATCTGCGCAGCTGGGATGTGTGTTCGTACCGCAAAGCTGGGGTTTACTTGCAGATTGCCTCCAGAGCATCCAGGGTTCGTTTGATGTCACGGATTTGTGCAGCCAGGGTGTGTATGGGCTGCATGGAGCGATCCAACTCCTCGCAACGAGCCATCAGGGTGTACATGCCCTGTGAGAGAAAAATATAAGGGCAGGCACTGAAAAAGCTGATCATGTGGACCTTGGCTAAATCAGAGGAACAAAAAATATGATGTGATAGGGTTGCCCACTGTGGCCTTGATACAACATTTCTTTTCATAACCTGAAATGCTTTGGTGACCTAATAAATGTTTTTTTTCCTTCCAGGTTTACTAATGTTTTTCTACAAAGCTTTAACAGTCGTGTTTCAAGTTTACAAGTTGTAAAACACATTCTGGTAGCCTGTATTCCAGTAAAATTACCCCTTCATTAAATTATTATAATATTCAAAATAATTAAAGTCCAACTGAAATCACATTTCACCAAAAAGGCAAAAACATGTTTTTTCAATGTATTGTTAATAGTTTTGTATTATTAGAATGAAGAAAAATGGTCTTTGATAAAATATCAGAAATGCTCCTTTTTGTTTCAGCGTGTCGGCGTCTTGTTTTATTGACATTAGCTGGGAGGCTACTGGTGTTACACTGTACAGACGAAGTGAACAAACTGCTGTAGCTAACATGCTGTTTAAATGTGCCGCAGCTGAGCAGTTAATTGGCTATCTAGCCGGCTATCTGATGTTAGCGGTGCATTTGCCGTATCGAACGAAGGACTCCATCTACGTGAGTGGATGAAGGAACGGTATTTCATCGAAATAATGAACTAATAATAATGAAAACTAGAGGGCCAAATCATGAAATCAAAGAATTTAAAATATATATTTCTCCATTTTGGTTTCTGACTTTTTCTGGATGGAGAACACAGGACACTGAGTTACAGAGCAGATATGTATGCTGTAGTAGACAAACTTTAAGGTAATATATGTATCCAAGAGGATGTAGTTGACACACGCGCACAGACACAGACACACACGTCACCTTTATACTCATGTCCACAGACTCTCCCAGGCTGTCAACGGAGTCTCTGTAGGTCTGGATGTAGCCCACACTCAGAGCGGTCATCTGGATGAATGGACAGATGGACAGAGAATAATAAAATATGGGTGAGGAAAACAGTGGGCGTGTGAGAGACAGCAACAGAGCAAGAAGAGATTGCTAGTGTCAGACTGTAAGACGCGGTGTGTGTGTGCATACATGCATCGACATCATCATAATACACTCAGTGAAACGATAGACCTAAATGTGGATCATAAACTGTGTCAGTTAAAGACAAGACTCACATTCTGGATGGTCCCATTGAGGCTCCGCATCATCATCTCCACACTGTGTGCCACTTCCTGGGTGTGTCTCTGAAGGTCCAATAGGACGGCAGGATCAATGGGTGGAATATCCGCTGGTCTCCGCGACAACCCCCGGCTTCCGTAGATGGGACCTGAACAGTCCGCTAGCAAGAAATACTTCTGAGATTAGATGGATAATAATAATTTTTTTTTTCTATTGATTATTCTTCTGTTTAATCTATTAATAGTATAATACATTAAACAAAGTGTATAGATCATATTTAAATAATTTTAAAACGGATGAAAGCAGAAAATCACACACAAACACAAACACACACATGTTCAGATAGACCACCCAAACAGTCAGAGTGATGCAAACTTTGCTCTTTATGCACAAGCTAAAAAAATCTGTGGTAATTGTGAAAAGAGGAAAGCCGGCTAAATAAAACACACAATGTATACCAGAAGAATTATTCCCATTTGAAGAAACACCTCCTCCTTTAAAAAGACAGTCCGGGCACATTTAAACAAATTATGGCACTTCACTAAAAGCACACTTGTGCCTCAAGTCATTCAATCTTGAAATATACAAAAGACGGGTGGCCGGTGGACCAAAAAGACAAGTTTCCATCTCTGCAAATGATTTTTGTTAAGCTGCAGCAGGACTTTAGTTATAAATCCTTCCAGTCTAAACAAAGTCTGTGAGTCATCCATCGTAATTGAATCAGCAGGTAGAGGGAATGAGCTGCCACAAAGGGTGTATTGACTCTGTTCCTGTGTTTAAATTGAGTGGCCAGTTTAGCTGACACTGTAATCCAGAGGGGTTTATCTCTTGAGTGAACGGCAGCAGTTCAGGAAAATTTGGCAAGACAGATGGCCGCTAATGCACAAACTGGATGTTGTTTTTCTTGGGTGGATGAGGTCATCCTGCCAAACTTAGAGAGATGATTTATTTTCTTTAATAGTCGTATTCATGTGACCTTTAAGAAAACATCTCTATTTCAATTTCAGCAGAGTCTCTGCTGTGTCGTTAAAACACTGAGTCTGAGGCTAACTTGATCAGCCATGAACGAGTCAGACGATGGACAGAGTGAAAGCGTGAGTCTTCATTACATTTGAATTATTCAGCTAAAAATCTCACACAGAGTGAACTCTTTGAGGGAAAATTTCTCTAACCACTAGTCCACCTTCACACATCCTCTAAATTGTACTGCACTATCTGGGAAACCAGCTAATTTTAAAACTAATAAAGTAGAGAAACAGAAATATAGCCGTGATTATAATGTAGCATTACTAAAACAGTGGCTCCACACCCAGTCTTTGCAAAATGAACGGCAAGAAAAAGACTGAGAGCAAACATGGCACCAGATAATTTGTCAGATAGCTCTCGAAAAGGTGGCTGATCAGCATTTTTGTTTTGTCTTTTCTGGCCAACTGCTACGTCCCTTGTGTGACAGATTCCTGAGCAGATAAAAGAAACAGTTCAGAAAGTTGAATATGGTGTTTACATATCATCTACTGTATGTTTATTACGTAATAGTGTTGAAACTATTGGT
The DNA here is from genome assembly GCA_038419695.1 of Scomberomorus guttatus. Classification (NCBI taxonomy): domain Eukaryota; kingdom Metazoa; phylum Chordata; class Actinopteri; order Scombriformes; family Scombridae; genus Scomberomorus; species Scomberomorus guttatus. The sequence continues at coordinate 12,586,782 of CM076449.1, read as the reverse complement.
TGCATTATGTTTGCACCTTCATTTACATTATTCCTATTTTATATCTTCTTCTCTTTGCAGTATATTACTATTTGCTGCAGCGACAACTGAACTAAAACCCTTAAGAGTCATTTTTCTTCAAGATATTCAACCAAATAATGATGAAACAATTACAAAATATGATAACTATATAATCAACATAAGCTGTGAAACCATTAAAACACAAATGAAACCGCAAACAGTAGAAAATGGACAAATACGAAATGAGAAAAATCAGATGAAAAACTATTTTAAACTTAAATAAAATATAGACGATGCATGCAAGCCTCCATCAGTACATCATAAGACAACAGACAAAACAATTAATTTGCTAAAGATAGTGCACTCCGTTACTTCTTATTTGGACATGACCGTGGCTATGCATAAATGATGAGTAGCAGCTGTCTGAACCCGTTAGCCTCTGCAGGGGAAAACTGGCTGTGAATCTGACAGCGAGTCAGACAGCTTGCACTGCAGTTTCACCACCGCTGCCCATAACAAGGCTACTAACCTGCTGAAATTCCTAAACCTCTTCATGCAGAGGAGAAACACAAACAGTCCGTCCGTTTGAGCCCCCTGACGCTCAAATGTAACGCAGCCATGAAAGCAGCCTACATGGATGCACTCTGTTTGCACATACTCTGCATCAGCACACACAAAAGCACACAAATCCAATTAAAGACTGAGGTAAATTTATGTTCACTTTAAATGTTGAGTGAAACTTCTACTCATTGTGTTATGACTCGCAGTATTTATAAAAGAAAATTCAGTTGATTTGTTGCAGTTTGCTTCAACCTCATACTCACAGTCACTGCAGTCCAGACTGGGCTTAGAGCTCATCTTGATCTTCTGCTCCAGGTTCTTGGTGATGAAGTTAGTCAGGTCTCCCTCGTGGCTGACCGTCCCCTCTAGTTCCAGAGCGGAGGAGATTGTGGCCCGTCGACCCTCTGACTGGCCTCCTCTGCCCCCTCCCCGGGCCCCCGAACCACCTGTGGAGAACATGCCGACATCAGCTAAATAAGGTTATAAAATACTGCCAGTGATTACTGGCAATTTAAATATGGAAGTCCTCCTTTATGTAGTTACAATTCATTTTCCTGTTACATATTATGTGTGTTTATCAATTCAGGCAAAAGAAGGAGAGGAGGAATGAGTTTCTGTTTGACAGATGTGTACCTCTACACGCTTGGCTGATTTCATCCAGACTCTTGCTGTCCTGCATCCCTCGGACGTTGCGGACCCAAACCTGGGCCATGACATGGGGAGGGCAGGGGGCGTCATCTGAGGGAAGAAGGGGAGGTGGAGGAGAGGAAGAGGAGGTGCTGGGACCCGGCGCTGAGGACGAGTAGTGTCGTAAAGACTAAAAAGTAGATGAGGGGGGTGAATGAAGAATGGAAAAGAAGATGAAGGGAAGAAGAGGGGTTAAAATACTATTTATTCAATCATTTCAACAAATTATTATGAAACCAGCCTGAGAGCTGATCAACTTGGCTGTCAGACGCATCTTTACGTCATTTGTGTCTAATTGAGTCTCTCTGTCGACTTTGTATGCAATCGTGCCGCCTCTAAAATATACAAAGTTATTCCCATCATGTCTTCTACTCTACACACAGCCTAATAAAGCTAATAATGCTCAGTCCGCTCACCTCCACCTCTTTTCTCCCTTCTGCATGCTGATGCCTCCACTTTTTTTCATTCTTCTCATCCTCCTCCTCATCCTGTTTCTCCTTCTCTCCATCTTCCTCATCCTCTCGGCTGTCAGTGCCTCCATCCTGAATCTCCGCTTCTGTCAGCTGCCTGTATGTGGCGGCAGGGCCCCCTCGCTGAGATAGGTCTTTGGAGTGTGCTTGGTGTGCCGAGTCCCATAGCAGAGCTGCACCAGGAGGCTCGACAGTGTTGGAGGCCTCAGGAAAGTCTGTGTCTTTGGAGCCTGATTCAGAATCTGCTGTGCATGTGGCCTCAGGGAGGGAGGGGTCAGTCACACGAGGAGTGTGTGATGATAAACTAGTTGTTCTCTCATTATTGTCTGTGTCTGTGTCCAAGCAGCCTTCGCCATCGTAAACTATGTTTCCCTCAGCTACATGGTTCTCTGTGTGTCCGAGGGACTTGTTCTCTGATGCCTCCCCAGGACAGGGCACTCTGCTCACCCCACATTTCACTGAGACTGGAACGTGAGGACCGTTTTCCGAAGAGATGGGTGTCACAACCCCGTTAGCCGTTTCTGGCACTTCTGTGCCAATCACAGGGGAGAGACTCATCCCTCCACCTGCTGCTGAAGAAAAGAGGATGTTAAAGGAAACCTATTAGAGGAAGTGATTCTTTCTAAACCCATATTTAATCCATCATTAAGTTAGATTGTTTCCCCATATACCTTCAGGGTTTTAACATATACCACTGCTTATTATGGAAGAAACTATGTTTAATAAAAAAACTTTGCCCATTATAAAATATATCTTATATCTATATCTTCTCTCCATCTTAAAGACCTTGAAAATGTTCTTCTTACTATTATTTTATGTCAGCTATCAAGTTGACATAAAAATAAAAAAGTTCTGCCAAAGTTCTAAAGGATTTGATTATTTCACATTAGAAATTTTGAACTTTTTGTTTTTGTCTGTGTTCAGACTGGTTTGAGTGGGTGGGTGGGGCTCCACTGGAAAAAGGTGATGTCACAAATGTATGTGCATCAATGACGTAAGTAGGAATGCCTGCACACTTATTCCAAGCCACAAAATGTAATCAGTTAGGACAACGTTTCTATCCTACTTGGATCTCGGATCAAATGTTTCAAACAAACATTCTGACCTGACAAAGATCTGTGATGGGCATATAATTGCTCTCCTTCAACCCGCAAATGTCTGTGCATCAGGATTTAGTTTTTTCTCTCAACTTAGCCTTGCTTTAGAACATATTGGGATGGATAATAAATATTATAGAGAATATTAAACTTCCAACATATTTTAAACCGTGTTTTAGGGGGCTTTAAGTTAGAATGCTTTCCTGATTTAGATCAGAAATATATCATATTTGCATTCAATGCCAACTTTTAATACTCTTTAATAATAAAGTACTGATATTTAAATATTGAGGTTTAATACCCAGTTCTAGGTGAGTTACATCTTCACATTGATGCAAAAATCCTGTAAATCCCATTTTACCATAAAGCAGATATGCAAGATATGCAACATTTCCAACTATAGTTGAATATTATGACCAGAGATATTAAAGGGATAACTACTGTGGTATATGGAAAAATGTTTGACAGTTTTTATTACTGTCAAACATTTTATTATTTCATTACAATGTTTATTATCTATTGCCGAACCCTAAGCACGGATATCTAATTTCTCATCAAACCATCAACAAATAAGAATACTGTATTTGTCTCTTTTGGAGGAGGTGACTGGGATCAAAAAGGATTGTAAAGCAGATGGACAGCTCAATTTAACTGCCACATATGAAGATTTGGATGATGAATTTGAATGTTTCATCCTCAGTCTCCTCATCTGAACCTGAGGTCTTCACCTTGAGGGCGTTAATGTAAAGACTGTAACTCAAGATAAATATGTACATATACATATACAAGCCTTTGTATCTTTCGAGAATATTCACTATTAAGCTCATAATATCTGTGTTGTATGGGACACGTGTGCTATTTATTGTTATTATTTTTCCTGAAGTGTGAAATGACGTAATATTTGGTTAACACTAGCTTCAACACTTGGCTAACTTTGTGAGCGCTAGCTTGCAGTCACAAGACTTAATGCAGAAGTCCGTGAACAAAGACTACGCTGTATAAAACAGACAAACAGGAAGAAAATAAATGAAGAAGAGATAAATAACTGCTTGTCAGCGTTGAGGAAGTGGATGTAGTCTTGTTATTAGCCGCCTTGTTGACTGATGTTAGCGCAGCAAGCTAACGTTAGCTGTTCAGGCCTCCAACTCACAATGCGTTTTATGCTGTGACACGGTTACTTCATAAAGGGTATTTGATGTCATATACATACTTATCTACTGATAGATTCATACTAAGGGTATTACTGAGCTCAATTTGATGAAGGAAACACTCACCAGTGCAGTTTCTGTCCTGAAAGATGCAAGCAACAACCGAGTCCGACCTGAAAATCCTTCCGTGCGAACCCCAACAGAAAGTTCCGTCTTGCAAAAATAAAATCGTCTCAAGACAAGTTACTAAAAAATATTAATGATGCCAGCTTTTTTCTGATGACATAACAATATGTAATAGAGCAATAGATGTATTTAAATACATTTAAAAAAACTCAGTGCTTGCTGTAGTATTATAACTATAACCAACATTTACCTTCTGCATATTGATTTCATCACTTTATTTATAGAAATCACTTACAATGACAATAATACAATAACATAAAAGAATCATGCATCATAATGAAAATAAAGATAACATAAAGGATATGACTTCACTTTTAGTTTGTTGATACATTCAAAATTGTAACAGGACAAAGTGTGAAATTAATAATAATAAATAAATAGAAAAATAAAAGGCAGACAATAAATCAGATTTCTTAAAAAAAAATCTTGGAGCATACTAACTGTATGTGCACATTTCATATTGTTTATAAGTTGGATAGACTCAAAATTCAGTCATGAAAAGTTCAAACTAGAACTTGGATTTATGGATGTGGAATTTCCCAGTAAAATTAATAAATTGACAGTCTGTTGAACTTTCTGGTTTTTGTTTTCTGCATAATGAAGCTGACTGATTTTTTTTTTTTTTTTTGTCTCCACTTACATCATCACAGTCCATGCTGCATGTATCTCTGATCTCCCACAGATGGAGACAAACACCACAGCCCCTTAGGCTATAAAGTTGAATACAAGTTGCATACTGGTAGAGGTAGAGCGTCTTGGTGGGCAAAGACACAGGATCATCAGGGTTCAGGACCCCGTGGTGGGTTAGGGCCTGAAGGGTTCCTTGAGCAAGACACTGAACCCCTTTCAGGTGTAGGCAGGCAGCTGAGTCTGACCTCTGACCTCCTGGTGAGGAGAGTAAAAAGACAACAGAAGAATTTCCTCAAACAAATAATGAAACAGTGTAAGTGTGTGTTAACCTTGGAGATATTCTGTGTCTTTCATATTAAATAAAAACACAGTTTGACTAGAAGCTGTTTCTTTTGTACAACTTTTACAGCAACCTCATAAGACCGAAGAGTCAGCGTGTCGTGGTTTGACTCTGTGTATAATCTTTACTGGCCTTATGCAGCCACTTTGCACTTTGTTGTAAAATGGTGGTATTTCATCTGAACATCAGAAAACAATGGACTCTGTAGACAGAAAACTATTTGTTTCACTTAATAATACTGAACATAGCAACCGTTGTTGTGCTCAACCTCGAGGTCTCAGTGATCAATGGCATTGTTTTTTTGCTATTTATCAGTCTTTTAGGATTTATCAGTCTTTTAGGATGGCCATGCAAAACTAAATTTCACTAATAAAACAAGCACATGTTCAAAATTCAAACTATTTAGTTCAATATATTGACGTTACGAGTAAACAGCACTACAATCCTGCAAACTGCATCACTCGTCTTAGAATCAATATATCTATAAAGAACAAGAGTTATACGCAGTTTTTATGGACATTTTAAATGTAATTATAGCAAGGTTCAAGCCATGAAATGCTCCATATTCAGACTAGCAAATCACTTTTGTTGGCAACATGATATCAAACAACTTCCCACAATTGTTGGTTTTGGGAAGGATAATGATATGAATGATAGTGATAAACATAAGATCCCTTCTTTTGAAGTTATCATCATCGGATTGTTTTACTGACTGGTAATTGCCATCATTTCCAGTCCTCATCTGAATGTGTGTGGGCAAAATTGAAATCAGGGCAAGATTCACACACTTGTGTCTGTTTTAATTAGCTGCTAAACTGCTGTTCCTCTTTTGACCCATGTATTAATTTGAGAAAAGTGTTTTGGAAGTTATTTAAACTGACAGTGAAAGGACCGGGGGGAGGCTTAAATAATGAGAAGGCCTCGGTTTAACATGTTTGCCTCTACAGTGGAAGCCGGGCCAGCGTCTGTGGCTTTTAAAACCCTTGAATGTGGTCAGTAAATGACAAACACTACTGCAGAGGAGGAGAGAGGATTCAAAACCACACTGTCACCACATCTAAAGATCGTGTAAAATCTCTAATCTACGCCAGCCATCCAGGCCTGCTGCTCCCTCTCTCTCGTTGGGGAATCGGCTGTTTTATCCCATTTGTTTCCTCTCCAATTCTCTGCCAAACATCAAAGCCTGAAACATTTACCTAAAGACAATTAGACCTCTGAAGTAAGCCAATAGTTTCCACAGTTTCCCAGTAGAAGACTCAATAACCACCATGACCCTTACCATATTTTCTTTTTCTTTCTAAGGAGATTATTGTCAGAGAGAAGCTATTTTAAATGACAAGTAACTGCCATGATAAAGGCAACATTTAGGAAAATGAGGGATACAAAGCAAATTGAAAGCACATGTCTCCATACAGATGTGGTTTTTTTGAACGTAAAAGCTGCAGGCTGCATGATGCACACTGGCAATCAAAATGACAGTGAGGGAAACTGATAAATCACATATATTAATTGCGTCCCAGTTCAGGAGGAGGTCGGTCGTGTGCTTCAGAGGACTTGAGCTGAACAAACCCCCCTTTTCCTCCCCAAATGAGACAGTTTTTCCTTACAGAATCCAGAAGTGATGCTACATTTGGGTGCTTCTCAATTTGTCTAACTCAGACTACTTAAGCCTCACATTAATTTCAGCTGAACTTTCTAATGCATATTTGTATGGAAGGACTGTGGACTTTATCCCCTATTGTTTATATTAGAGTCACACTACAAAGGTATCTCTACAGGTCAGTATGGAGAGGAAGAATGATCATAGTAATCAATAACTTTCATCATACGTAAGGCATGTGAGTATTGTATTATGAGAGACTTGAAAAAAAAATCCAAACATATCTTTCAATAGTAAGTCCATGCAGTCAACACGTTCAGGCTGCTAATAAACAGTAGGCCTTGCTTCTTACAACTGGCTTTCTCACTGCCTCAAAGTAATTTTTCACTCGACTAGACAAGAATAGACAAGACTAGATTAGATTAGACTCAACTAGACTGGACTAAACTGTGCAAAGCTTTGGCCCTCACAGTCATTACTACTATTTTATTTTAATTTATTATTTTCCTTCATTTTAAATGGAACTCTGAGATTAGTTTTATAAAAATATGCTACCATGGGCATTTCCAAAACCAAGACATGCTTCATCATTTCTATTTTTAGATATTTACAGTCTTGCGCTTATGTCAAGGAGAAAATGACGGGCTTTGAAAATTTTTGATTGTTGTGGCAGGTTTTGTAGAAAATGTATTCATCCAGAATGCTCAACCAGAAGATCTAGTGGTTAGAAGTCAGAGGCAAGGACATCATCAAGGAAAAGCATCTGTTGGAATACGTGTATGTACGACAGCCAAGATGTCCTTGAGTTAGTTTAAGATTCACAGAGAAGTGTCTGAGGCAGTTAGCTGTAAATAATCTGAAGCATGAGCAGGCAGTTTCCTCTGGCATGAGAACTTCACTGAAAAGGACACTGTGGTGAGGTGCTCAAACCTCCTATTTCACCTAAAAGGCACTTTTTTGAGCAAATTGGTGAAAATAAGACTTTCTGGTCTACTGAGCAGTGGGGAAAAAAAGTCAAATGGGTAGATGAGTCATTCTGTGGTCCTCCTGAGTGCTTGTTTCCTACACTCAAGTGTTCTGCAGCTCTGTGCTGGTGTTTGCGGCATTTTACTAACATGCTGTATTTGTGTCTTTTTCTTTGAGTCTTTCAGAGGGAACGGAAAGTGCCAATAAATATAAAGTCATTTTGAGTCACCATATTTACTTCTTGTTAAAGTATTTTTTTTTCCCACTTTGAGTAAAATCTTCCAGAATGACAAGACCTTCAACCCCAGAGCACAGCTAATAGCAGCTTAAAAAATATGTAAACCATTTATCATGGCCATCCCAATCACCAAATCTTCACCCAACAGAGACCTCATGTGAGATCCTGAAGTGACACCAGAGTTGATGTTTACTCCACCACAACAAATAACAGACTTTAATGTCAAGGATGGGTTATAATTTTCTGTATTTCTTTCATTTTGATAGTCACCCAGAGCTAATTACTCAGGTGGTTAGCTGAAGTGAATCTGTCATTTTTAATAGGAATACACATCTGGAGACAACAGTTGAAATTATAACCATGGGTTGCTGTGAAATCACCACTGACATTTCCAGGCTCTTCAGGGTTTCATCCAAATTTCGTTGCAATTTGTGGTGTGAATCACTCCCTCGTCATCTTCATGAGGTGAAAGATTGGTGTAGAAATTTCAAACTAGCTTCCCATTTCATTGTTCGCACCCACATTTATGCCCAAACTCACCACAGCAGTCCTCAGACTATTACCCACACTGTATATGACTGGCCCCTCAAGACTAGAGATATGGTTGATAGAATTTATTCAGCTTGGAGAATATTTAAAATCAATTCCCGCCCAGTTTGACCAAGTGACAAAAAAGGTTTACTTCAAATTTGTCACCAAAATCGTGCGTGTCTCCCCTATTAGTTGTTTACTGTGGTGCTTCATGATAACGCTGCATGTGTCAAGTGATTTTGTTGTGACATGCTTCACCTAAAAAACAAGATGAAGAGTCTTTAGCCTTGCTAGCGGCCATACTTGGACACAGCGGTGCGTTGAGCTAAATGCTAAGTAAACATGCTGAAGTTTAACATGTATAATGTTTACCATGTTCACCATATTACTTTAGCGTGTTGGCAGAATGGGCTACATATCACAACCTCTTGACTTTGTGCTACATTGTAAATTTATCAAAGAACTTCAGTACAAAGTCAAGAAGTTGCGATATGTACAACAACCTCGCAAAGCTCTGTAAACAGAACCGCGTTCCTGCATATGCTCAGTGGCATCTGCCTTACAGTGAACTACTGTCCAGAGACTGAAAATTGCTGTTATTAGTCTTTGGAGCTGTTCGTAAAACAAACTATTATAACAGCTGTAATCTTTGTGGTGAAAGAACATCAGCCAGTGTAGCGGTGTGGCTCATTGATGTGTTTTTAATAGTTTCTGAACAACAACAGAGGTCTTGGGCACAGAGGAATAAGATATATCAGGCTTTAGATTCACTCACAATACTTGTAAGTAGGATCAATTCATTGTAGGTTTGGCTCTATACATGAGATTGTTGATGATAAGAAAAATATAGAAAACTGGCAGCCAAATCTTTTAAGGCAGGGTCCAAACTGTGCACTTTGATGATTTTGATATCTGTGTTCTCATTACTTACACACTAGGCACAGACATTTTGAAAACCCATAATTAATTCACAATTTACACAAAAAAAAATCCAGTATAAACGGGAAGATTTTCCTCATTTTTGTCAGCACATACAAGAACATCCAAATGTTTCTGTCTGTGGTGAGCATGTGAATGTTAACATTTAGAACAAGTTTCCACATTCTAAAAATTACAGAGTATTTTATATATTTTGCCTGGTCTCAATTGACTAATCAATCAAAAAGACAGTGTATTTATTGAAATGAGGTCTAGTTTGCAGAGCTGGGTAGTACCCATGGGCCATATTACAGAATAGTAGGAAATTCTATACATTATAATTACAATTATGGAATACCATCTTTACTCTGTTGGACAGTAGAGCCTTATAGGAAACACTGGAGAAGGAATGCCTCATTCCTAACAAAATGCACTACTGCAAAACACTAATTTACTTTTAATGCATGGTTTTCTGTTTTGCAGTGATGTCCAATCATTCCCTCAAGGATTCCTTTCCATGATTATGCTTACAAAGTGCATCTCAGAGGTAAAAAAAAGTTAAAGCCACAGTTGCTAGCTTGACCAGAGCCTGTCCCGATTGGAAAGTATTGTAGCGTACATTCATAGTAATATAAATAAAGAGCAGAATAATAACTGCAGACCCTCTCGTTACCTCAAGGGTTTGGAAACAGTAAAGCATGTAAAGTGAAGGCCGTTGGGTATCCGGCACGTTTGGAACGTATCTTTCAACCATCAGATTGCTCAGCAGAACATACCAGTTGTTTAACATTTAATGAGAAAGTACTGTATGTGGTCACTTTGGCAGAGACAGATGGTGGTTTGTATGGTATGTAACTGTTTTGGAGTAAAGACAGTGATGGACAGTGTGCATGAAGAACAATGTAGCTGGAATGGAGTGAATCCCTGGAATACAACTGTGCACTGATGTGTGTCCAAACCTGGTTGTGTGCATTTGTGTGTGTAGAAATATAAATGTTGAATATATGAGATGGTCTACCTTGCTGAAAACCATGTCTCGTTGGAGACAACTGCTGTGGCCCCTGACTATGAGCTGGTAGAGGGTTGACACTATTTAGGATTATTGAATCTTCACTCAACCCTGACAAACTATTCATCCTTTGAAAGCATTTTAAGATTCCGATATCACTCCAACATCAGTTGCTTATTTTGCAACATGAGTACATACAAAATAGTCAAATTTAAATAGAGAAAAATATTACATTTTTACCATGTTTTGTGCCTAAATTTGGTTCAGTGTCACTAATTCTGACTTTTTGACAAACTCCAAAGAGAACAAAGATCATGACCAAAATGGTTCAATCATTTTATTTTGGGTATGTCATTGTCAGGCTTGTGCACACAAAAGGGGGGTGCTTGTTCAGCACCCTGGTGGCCCTCATTCCCCATCTCTCTCTTCCCTCATTTCTTGTCACCTGTTTACTGTCAGTTCTCTAGTAAAGGCATAAAATGCTCCAAAACATAAAAAAAAGAGACTTGGTGACTGACTACACATTCTTAAAGTCCCCCACCACTCAAACCATATTAGACACAAATTATTACTCAAAACAAAGTATTTTTTAAAAACATGTCTGGAGGTGATCTTTAAGATAATCCAATGGTTTTCACTGGACACTAGCTTTATGTTAGTGTTCATGTGCAGTTCAGTATCTGCATATACTTCTGACTAGCAAAATAAACCACAAAATACAAACATACTCATTTGAAAGCAGACTTTTATACATATTTACACAAAGAAAAACGTCTCCATACACGAGAGGAGATCAGTTGAAGACAGTTTCATTCCGTCTGCAAAGAAGTCGTTCTGGAAAAATCACAAGAGCATTGGCACTCAGATGTAAATATAGCATAACAGAGTGAAACACACGAGGCCGTTGTAATGAATGAGGAGCAGCTCTGCACCACGTCTTTGAGGGAAACACTAAATGTTTAAAATGGTCCACCATAAAAATGAGTTCTGCCTCCAACTTGTGTGGTGTTTGGATCTGACACAACTATACACACATTACACACTAATAAACACAATATCTGCAAGCCAGAGTCCATACAGCTTGATTATTTTCATTGCTGATTTTTTAGGTTATTAGATCATACTTCCGTGAGAGCAAAGACAAAATAGAAACTCTTAAAACTGGCACCATACTCCAAATGTCTCCAAAGTTGGCGTCCTTTCACAGGCAAAATGGAGCTTAGAGACTTACAAAAGACGTCACATTTAGATTGTTAGTTTTGCACAGCCTGCATTTTAAACTCACCAACACTTGCCTGAAAACTGGTTAACAATGTCACATTCGTTTGATTGGTGTTGGGCCACATAGAGACGAAGTCCTGCCACCTCTCCTTGCTAGCCTCTAAGCTTCTTAACAGCTTAATGCAAAGGCTAGAAGGCTTCTTTCATCTATTTTTCTGAAAACTTAAATGTCCCTGGGGTTTCATGTCCATTTTTAAAAGAATAGTTCCACATTAAGCTAATCAGATGCTGGCGGTGATTTCACTGTATATAGACATGAGAGTCTCTTAATCTATCAATATAAATAATAAATATCTCCCAAAATGTCCAATTATTTTAGGCTAGTTTTGTATCTACGACTGTGGTAGCTACTGTACCCTCATCATTTTCACAAGGATATAACAGCACTAATTTGGTTAGCATTACGCTTTCATGAAGCCATGTGATGGGCTAATGGCTGGGATTCATGTTGTTTTGCTAACAAAGTAACTGTCATTTTAGCTTGGTTAAAGTGATGTGTTCATGTTTTTTTACACTAATGGGTAGACATTTATCTTAAATAGAAGTATCATGTTTCAGCTTTTCAGAAGGACAGTGTGAAAAAACCTGTTTAGTTACAGATGCTAGTGAGGGGGCTGGACTTCAGCTTTCTCTGTGTTTTTAAGTGTGTACTTAAAATACTGTAGGACTACAAATATATAACAACAAAATACAGCAATGATTGTGTTGTTAGCGTTAGCAACAGCTTCCACGAGACTTTAACAGTATGTAGCCAGTGGCTATATCATAGGATATGTAGGTGAATGCTAATAGTAACTAAACAATCATTGCTTTACTTTGATTAAAATGTTGGTGTTCAAATTTTAAATTCAGCATCAAACATGAACTGAAAACTCCAGGACCATGTTTCAGCTTTTGAGAAAGACAGGAAGCCCTCTAAATATGAACTTCTGGACTCACAGGCTTCATCATTAACACACCTGTAGTCACACTGTTTACATGTATTTACCCTGAGTGTCGTCTTTGACAGTCTGAGAACAAGCCAAATCTGATTTCATTTGGATTATACTGCCAGCTTCACACTCACCCACACACCATTTCATTTTTGAGATGTGGCTGTATCCGACACTTAGACACTTTGTAAATTCACATGCCAGCGGACACAAAACAGCTCAGCTCAGAGTCACACACAAACCTCTCTTTCTTACTTTTTACTCAAACACACACATTGAGAAGTAGATCAGCGCTGGTTAGTTCTGTCATGTGGCCAAAACCAAGAAGCCATAAGAGGCAACCGCATGTTAATTTTCTCCAGGCTCTGCTTGCTCTGAGTTGGGCAGTTTGTTTTACTTACAGCTTCAAAAGTGTCTCCAATCCGTTGCTTAGTTTCCCATTTAGCAGATTTACTGGTTTGGCCTCTGAACTTGTGTTTCAGCTTCTCTCACTCTGATCCGACTGATAAACACACATAGACGCATACTGTACCAACACACATGCACACACACACACACATACAGTAACACAGTCAGACAGAAGAGCAAAGGGATTGTGATTCTGCAAATCCAAGCATAGGATATACAGTATCTACTCTAATACAGACAGGATTGCGTGCTCAGAATCATCATTGTGGGATCAAATTAAATAAATGAAAATATGAGGCTGTTATTGGACTTAACGATGCATTTATCTTCTTCCAGCAACCCATACAAAATAATGTTAAGTTTTAATTCAGTTGGTCTGTCTGGCTCTTTCCTTCACTCACGCCATCATCTTGCATGAATTTAGTTTTAATGGAAGTAGATATTTTCATCCCAAATGCAATGATCTGTAAACAACAGCATTATCACTACTGAGCTCAAGTTTGTTGTTGCAACATTTGGTTTGTGTCTGTTGTTCAGGAGAAAGAAGAAAACAAAACATTGTAATTTTAATAAACTCACTGCCGTGAGCTGAAGTGGTTATTACTTTTACATTTATTTAAGTCTTCTAAGCATGTCATATTAATAAGTTGGTGACTGTATTAGCATTTCTAAAAAGAAAGTGGCTGCAACTTATTTTACCTGCAGGATGGGCCGGATTCTACAAAATGGCCGCAGGCAGGAGTGATTTGAATTTCCTTGGGCGGGAGTGGGGATGTGCATCAACAGATTTGGATGATAACAATTAAAAATCATTTCCAAAAAAAAAAAAAAAAGAAAAGACAAGAAAAAAGAAAGTTCTGTGCGGATCTCTATGTGTGAGCACACAAATGTACAGTACATGCATACATAGACAGACCGACAGACAGCGTCCAGTTTGTGAGACTAGTGAAGAGGAAGAGCATGAAGCCTTTCTCAAATATATGACACAATTTACGAAACAAGCAGTTTCACTCTAGATTAAACAAATAAATACCACTAAGAAGAAAGTTAAATAGAAATGGAATAAGTTGTGTTGGTTTAACATCTTAACATTAAGAACAAATCACAATTTACTGCCTTGCAAAGTCAACTCCTGCAGGCCAGAGTCCACTTGACACCAGTCCTGTTTAGCACTTTCTCAAGTTCCAACACCGTATGATAAAGGCTTCTTTAGTTTACGTTGGGCCTTCTTCATAATTTACAGACAGATTTCATTACCAGCTGGAGCTGCAGGACCAGCAATATATTACTTCTTTTGTTGGGCTGGAACCCACTGAAAGTCACCAAATGGCCCATTTTGGGTCCAGAGCTATAGTTTGAGAAACATGCATTTTCTGTACAGAGTCTCTTGGCAGTTCAGTCCATAGTTAGGTCCTCTTCAAAACTTGTTTTCTTCTCCATGTTTCATCAAACACCACTGAACATCTTTTTCGATGCATCTTTATGTTGTACACAGTTCAGTGTGCTGAGTTCACTGTCATGACAAGAGTTACCAAAATCATTTTTTTGTCCAATAGATACACAACCTCAAAAATTTACCAACACTTTTAACTTGCTAGAAATATGATTTTAAATACTATCTAACTAATTAAAATCCCTCTGTGTTTTGCCAAAAATGCCAGGTGGTACTGACCCAGGCTGTAACTCTTAGACTCATTAAACCCATTTAAAACACATTCAATCATGAATGTCAAGAGGAAATTTAAAGTTGTTTTTTTTTTGTTACTGGAAAAGGCTCGATTGAGCCTCATCAAATAGCAGCAAAACAATTTTATCCCAGTGGTAACAAAAATGAAAATTTGTACATTTGTCTGCAAACTGGAGTTGATTGGAGTGTTACTTTTATCCTACGTAAAAACATATTTCGTGAATCTGTACACTGCACTCATGTGAGACTCCAGAAAAACCAAACAATCACTCCAAACTAGACAGAACTTTTTTTTTTTCCCTGACATTATAAAATGCACCAGACCTACTGTGTCTTTGTTTCTGTTTTTCCCACACCTACACTAAACAGCTTTCTGTGCTGCTCTGGTTTTTGTGGCGTAACATCACTGCCAGATATGCCTGTGAACCTTACCAGCTAACATTACTGAACCAAACTCTGAGGAGAACATAATGGAAAAATCTCCTGCAGTGTGTCTGTACAGCTGCAACACAGAGCGCTAACGTCCTGAAAAAGTGGATCTGAAACCTCATCAAAGCGATCCTCGTGCTTTTCTCTGCCTTTCATCTTTGTAGCCGCGGTCAGGCATCATCTCGCGGTCAGACCCCACCTTTCTGCAGAAACCAACAAAACTCTCACTGCAGGTGAACTGTTTGAAGGATTTCATCCCAAAATGTTATACATCCATTTGGGGAAAAGATGCATAAAACTCAGTGCTACTTACTGCCTGCTGCAGTACGTTACAGATTTACTGCTTATAAGTTGGCTTTGAATGTTTTAGCCCTTTAAGTAACTATCATCACTGATTATATTCCAAAACATACCATAGGTTTTTAGATTGATAGGCACTCCATCACAGAGACTATGTATTTCTTTTTTGTCTAAGTTTAGCTGTTAAAATCACAGGCTGTCTCTGCAGATGTGTTCAAGGGTGTTCCAACATCTGAGTGACATCAGGCTGCCAACAGCAAACAAATCCTTTTCACCACATTTATGGTTGCTTGTTTGCCTTCTTGTTTCTTATTTTTAGACAACATAGCTTGGTGATGAAATTTGAGCAATTCAACCTCAATTCTCAAGGCCAAGGATGGAGTGTCCTTGAAATGTGAACACATCACAAAGGAAAAGTTTGGAAAATGCTGCTTGCAACTGTGATAGCATAACTTTGAAAAAAAAAGGCAACATATTTCAGGTTTCTACAAGATAATTTTCATAGCGCGGTGAAATTAATGGAAACTAGTGTCTGCCTAGAAGGTAGGAAATCAATCTAAGAACAACTGTTCTGCTTTGAGGATGATTGTCAGTGATGTAAAATATTGTATGCAGGATTTGCAGTTAATGGGCAAAAACATGCAAAGCCACAAAAATGATCCTTGAGGCAGCAATCATTTCAGAGGGGTTGAATGATTTTTCTAAAATTCTGAATATCTACTTTTTGGAACGAGACTCGCATTTTTTCTCTGCAGAAGCTCCAAATCCAAAATGTCATTGTTGCGACACAGAGTCAGTCAAACCGAGTGATCTCGACATGCTGTTCTTCCTTCATTCAACATGCTTTGCAACCTAAGGTGTTCTGCTTTTGCTTTTTTATTCACAAAGTCTTTTGTCCAGGTGAGACAGTCCTTGCTGTCCACATCCTCCTGTACTGTACATACTTCAGTTGTTTGTGTGTAGCTTAGTTTGAAAGTTTGTCACTATAATGTAATTAAAGGATGCTTTTTTTGTTTGTATATAAGTGCATGCGCATGTCTAAGTCTCTGTACATACAGTATGTGTGTGTCTCAGTGTATAAGTTAAGTGTGTGTGTATGTGTGTGTCTTAGTGTGTATGTTATCATAAATGTGTGTGTGTGTGTGTGTGTGTGTGTGTGTTTAAGTCACTGAAAATCCGCCCTCCTGCTCTGCGACACATTCAAGCGCTTCTCGGTGCTCTCTGCTGCGGCTTGCTCCTGCTCTTCCTGCCCGCTGCTCTCGCTCCCCCTCCTCCTCCTCCTCCTCCTCCTCTTCCTCCCCCATGCTTGTGCCTCTCCCCCTTCTCTTTCTCCTTGTTAGGCTCCACCATGATATCACTGTGGCGACGGTGGTTGCGTGGGGGCCGGAATCCCAGAGCGCGGCAGTGCTGGCCGAGGTTTCTCGGATGAATCAGCGCCATCACGTCTTCGTACCAGGGCTGCGTTCCCCCACTCTGATAGGACGAGCCAGACCAGGAAGTGAGGAGGCGGTTGGCTGAGGGGCTCCAGACTGCGAGGCGGACGGTGACAGCAGTCCAGTGGTAGCCGTGCTCTTCCACCTGGCAGTGGTAGACACCGCCATGAGACAGCTCAGCTCGACGAATCAGGACACCCCGCTCGATCACAACCAGCTGGTCACCTGTTACCACCTGGAGAGAGAGAGAGAGAGAGGCTGACAACTTGTGTTCATATTTGGAATTCTGGGTAATTAAAGTTGAAGGTGGTACCGGAAACTTGACACAACGTTTAAGTGCCGGGCAAAGTTTATATCTTCCAGTATTTATATTCCTTTGTAATATTTTAAAAATGAGAACATAAATAAAAAGGTAAAATGTGTGTGTGTACCTGGTTTAGTTCAGGGCTGTTCTCTCCAGCCTGTTTGTACCAGGTGACAGCAGCATGTCTGGATCGGGGAAGACACTCCAGGTAGGTGCTGTTACCCTCGGCAACCATCATTACCCTCTGCTCCGCCTCCACCTGCAGCCCGGCTAAAAGAGATCGAAGAAAAGATGTAAAAAATTAAAGATCTGTTTTTTTTTTTACTATTATTAAATATTTTTATTCTGTTTATATTTGCATCTAAATCAAGAGAAATTACACCATGTACTATTCATATTTAAGGTTTTAGAGCTTTAAATTTATGTTAGTGTCAAAGGTTGAGACAGTATAATACTTTATTAAACATAAAATACAAAATATAAAGCATATATATGACATGCAATAATATTTTGAATAAACCTACTGTGGCTAAAGCATTCATAAAGCTCATGTGTTGACTGCCTGCCAAATGTTTCACCACTGTGATTCTGTCTGTCCTTCAGATAAACAAATCATGTGTGAAGAATTGGTGAATGATATAGCTTCTCACCTCCTTGTCTGACACACTGAGTTAACGGATCCTCATCCTCCCCTAAATGACGTGCATTCCTCCTGTAGAGAAAGTCACGAAATTAAGCAAAGAATTACATGAACCGAGTCGCTCTAAGAGGCCGCGATGTTCTTTTCAGCCTGTAATGTGAAAGTGTAGACATAACAAACAACATACTGACAATTTTACTTGAACAGAAGTGGGGCTAACAATTTTTGTCCTAAGGGTGGTGCTAGAGGAAAGACCATGGGCACATAGGAATAAATAGGTTTAATCCACTTGAGAGCATCAGTTTGCTCAGTGAATTTTATAGCAATCTTTACATTATTAGATTTTGTGTGATGATGGTGGCAGTGGAGGAAAGGTCAGATGGTCACCCAAAATATTAATAGTTAAAAATTTCATGGAAATATGTCCATTTATAATGGAACCATGTGTTGGTCAAGTGGAAAAATTCTTAAAATTGAATCAAAAAGGTTTGAGTTGAGATGTAATTTAAGCCACATTTCAAAACTATCAACAAATGTGGTTTAAATCTGATTTGAGAAGATTAGTTCCATGTGTTTCTTCTTTGGTATTCAAACTTTAAGAAAAACTATCCTACTTGAATGCAATAATCAGATTAGTGTTGTTTGGATAAACATATACAGATTGAATTCATCGTCCATACCTGCGCACAGTGGGCATGTAGGGGCTGCAGGCGTGTCCGTCCCAGGTACAGTAGGGATCTCTGGCCAGACAGCACTCAGCGCATGCCTGACCGTACAGCTCACACTGGTAAAGGGCCAGCTGGGACACACCCTCACTGGAGCCCACAAACAACCACTGCTGGAGGAGGAGGAGGAATAGGGGGGGATGAAAAAAAGATAGAAATAGACAGAGAGAGAAAACAAGATGGAGGAGAAAACAATGTTGACAACAGGGCGAGGGAAGAAGAAAGGAGGAATGGAAGGAGAAGAGAGTAATAAATGAGGGAGAGCCGAGAGAGAGAGAGAGAGAGAGAGGGCAGTCAGTTTGCTCCCGTAAAACAGAGAGAGACACGTTGACAATCAACAGTTAAACCAGACTCATTTTCACTCAATCACACATCCAACACACCGTGTAACAATGTCACTGCGTGGCCACAGGGAGTGTGTGTGTGTGTGTGTATGTGTGTATATGAGAGAGAGAAATGTGGTGATGCTTGGTTTTTAAAATCTTGTGTGTCTGGTTGTGTAAGTGAGCTTGAGATTGTTTTTCATGAAACCCAGACTATTTTAATAATGCAAGATGTATTTCTCTCTGTGTGTGTGTGTGTGTGTGTGTGTGTGTGGTATCTCTTCATTATAGCTGTTACTGAGGTCGGGTAACCATAGCAACTGGTGATGAAGCTGTCCTTGGAGATACAAGGTGGAGAGATGAGTGATAAGTGTGTGTGTGTGTGTGTGTGTGTGTGTGTGTGTGTGTGTGTGTGTGTGTGTGTGTATGTGTGTGTGTATGTGTGTGTGTGTGTGTGTGTGTGTGAAGGGGAGTTTGGAAGTTTGAAAGTGAGTTTTTGTCTCTCTTATCTGTTACCTTTTTCTTTGAGAGTGTCAGAGCTGTCACAGGTGATTTGTGCTGTGAGCAAGAGAGAAAAGAAAACATTGAGTTTAAATTGAGACAAATGGAAAAAGACAGAAAAAGAAACCGTTGCACTAGATAGATAGATAGATAG
Organism: Scomberomorus guttatus; assembly: GCA_038419695.1. Classification (NCBI taxonomy): domain Eukaryota; kingdom Metazoa; phylum Chordata; class Actinopteri; order Scombriformes; family Scombridae; genus Scomberomorus; species Scomberomorus guttatus. Next base: position 12,567,284 of record CM076449.1, on the reverse strand, counting down.
ATAGATAGATAGATAGATAGATAGATAGATAGATAGATAGATAGATAGATAAATTTCAACCACATCAATCAGACTGAACACAGAGTTATTCTTGCATTTTGAATTCGAGCCTCCAGTGGAATTAATATTGGGCTGAATTGTTAATATTGTGAACTGCGGTTACATGAAAAGGCTTTTTTACAGTCTGATAACTATGTGCAGCTGTAGTAGTTATTGTGTTAAATGTGTTTAGAGCCATGCTACAGTAATGGACTTTGGATAAATACATTTACTATATTTAATATGTAAATATATACAGTACATATGTGAGGTGGTTCATGGTTAAAGTCCCCCTCAACTCAAAAATGTGCTTTGTCTATTGTCACTGTGTGCAGGATGATGTATGTGCAGAGTTTGACACTAGAAGGCTGTTCATCTGAGTTTAAGGCGTGTACCTACAAACATTATTTGTGACATCACAACTAGTTTTGAGCCAATTTTGTGAAGTGGAAAATTGAAGCCTGCAGTGCACAAACACTGAGTGAAGACTTTTCAGTGAAGTAGGAGACATCTTGTGTCCAAGTAGTTCAACTTTTGCATTTTCATAGATTAAGGATTTTTCAATGAGGGAGAACAAGTAAAAGTGATTTCAAGAATTTCTAACCATGTAACTGAACTTTGTTGTGGAAAAATTATTATCAGACACAAATTATTATTAAAAAATATATTTTTTATATGTCTTAAAGCATGTCTGGAGGGGGTCCAACAACTTAATTGGCAGAACGATTAGCTGTAATGCAAAACACACAGTACTCAAATTGTAATAAATGGACTGAAACATGCAAAATCCCTGGTATGGTCCTTTAAGATGACATGATGTATTTGTGCAGTAACAGTTTGCTGTACCTGGAAGACCTGCAGCTGCTCCAGAGTGACCTCCTGACTCTGACCGTGTTCTCTGGGCAGATGGATGGCCTTCAACACCAGACCAGAGTCTGCAGCAAAAACAGCACATACAAAAAAAATGAATTGAATGAAAAAAACCTAGAGGTTAGCACACCAACGACACAGTTCTACAGTTAAAGAATGGTTATAAGCAGACACTCTACCTGTGCCGATGAACAGGACGTCGTAGGTGCCGTCGATGGCCTCCACTCTGTCCACCAGCAGTTTGCTGAACTTGTAGTGAACGCCCACTCGGACAAGGAGGGGGCGCTCCCCCAGGGGCAGCACATTCTCCTAAAACAGTGTGAACTTTTAGGGTTGTGCATTTTATCATATCACTTAAGAATTCAGACAAAAATAAAGGAAGAAATTACTTGTAGAATTGTTGTTGTAAAATAGGGCACAATCTTACTGAATTAGATGGATGTAATTTAATAAAATGAAATATCAGCTGAACCTGCAGCAGTGGGTGAGTCCTGCTGAAGAAGATGACGTCGTCAGGATACTCTCTGGTCGAGCTGTAGCTTCCATATGTACTGCTGGGACACTGAGAGAGAGAGAAATGAAGAAATAGAGAGGGAAAGAATGAAGTGAGAATGTTTATAAAACAGATTTTCATTGCATACTTGTCATTTAACTTAAGGTATCTTACTTTGCTACCTTTTTTTTGTGAACCATTCCTTTAATACTGTTTAACTACATACAGTCACCTCACTAGATTGTGAGCATGATTACTAATTTAGAAAACAAAAACAGCTGCCTGAAGGAAAGGGTTTTGAGTATTAACTTACAGTTCCTGGTCGCGGGTAGGGCACCTTGCCCGTAAACTCTGCCCACTTATACAGAGGCCCTTCTTTATGCAGGAAGTTCCCCTTAAAAGCCCGAACCACATCCTCCATTCGGTAAACGCAAACTGCTGAACCATTCAGAATATCACTGAAGACAGGAGAGAGAGAAAGAAAGAAAACTGTCATTCATCACAGATTCAGATAATCTTCTTCCATCAGCCTTGATGAGTAAAAACATAAGCTGAGCATGTCTTTGATGGTTTCACTTGATGAGTTCCGATGGTCTTTAAGCAGTAAATTAAATAAGAAAGTGGTGTTCTGTATGTGGAGCTGTGAGTCATTGTGGGTTTTCAGCTTAAACGCATCAATTCACTAAATGTGCTCCAACCACAAAGTCCAGCTTGGATGAATGGTCTGCTTTCAGCACACCAGTCCTCACCACAACACGTCTCTTCTACTGCAGTTAAGATCATGGTTAACATTTTTGGCAAAGTGTATCTGAGCTTAAGATTCCAACAGTGTGTGATGTGCAGAGGAGCTAGAACCAGAATAGATAGAAAGGCCATGCTGTGCTGTATCAGGGTCGTTTCCTTCAGTTCAGATGGCTGACACATACAGCATGTTTAGTCATGTGAGACCCTAAACTTCCTCTGTAGGGAAGTTCTCTTTTCTCTCCTTCGCAGAGTCCTTGTAGCTGCTGCGGAGTTTCGTGTCTTGCTCAAGGGCACGTCAGCAGAGCAAAAGTTGTTCAGTACCAGCTTAAAACACCGGTGTTCTAACTATGAAATCCTGGTGAACGTGGAGTGAACGAACACGAGAAACCCACATGACAATTTTCCAGTTTCGCAATACACTGTAGTACCCAGTGTTGTTTTAAAAAAGCCAAACAATGCTGAGATGCATTTTTTCCCAGGTTTTCCAGTCAGCTGTGTCTGAGGTAACACAGAAAGGAAAACACAGCAGCCAGATGCTTCATTTTTGGAAATATCATCACTGGTGGCCATGTGTGACGGGCAAGAATCAACACGTAGACAAAGGGAGGTCAAGAATTTTGCTGCTACTCCATAAAACTCCTTAGACTAACTGTAACAAATGAAAGAAGTGTTTGAGTATGTATGAATGAATAAGCAGTAAATTAACAAATCAACATAAATAAGAATGAACAACCAAGCAAACAAAGAAATAAACAGTTGGAAGGAGGCCAACCCATAACCTGTATAACAGTAGGAAAATACATTTAATCAGCTCTGTCTGATATACTGCATGTGATAGATGGACAGTTGAATTAAGAAGTGAAAAAATGAAAAGCCAAATAATAAAAGCAGAAGAGTGATCCACAGACTTCATCACAGGGGACAAAAACGTCTGTGTGTGCAACCATTAGTGCTCCAGAGAGAGACGTTTTCCATTCAGCGGGAATGACCTTTCTGCTCTCTGCAGTTCTGTGGTTGGGACCCCACCCTGGGTGATGCTTTGGATTTCTGTCCGTTCCCCGCTGAGATTCCAGACACTTTTTCCGAAACCCAGAAACAGACCAACTCCCTGCTCTGCCATGCCAAATGTTGTCATACTTCTGCTGCTACTGTAGAACTCGGGCGTCCACCTCAGAAACCGGTTTATTCTCAGGACATGTGGTGCCGTCAGAAGCTTTTTTGGTCTGTTACTCACTCGCTCATTTGTTCTGGATTTTATTCACTTTTTTTTTTTTTTTTACACACTTTTTCCAGCCAGTGCATGTTATTTGTTTTGTTTTTTTGTCTGTGTACTGTAGCTGTTCACCTGTTATCTGTCTTTCAGAGTGTTTATCTTAATGAGAAGCTGTCTCTTTGAGTTTCGGCCTTCTCTCTCATCCATCTCTGTGTCTTTAAGTGTCTGCAGTTTTATGTGATTGTGTCATTGCTCTGTCCCAGAAGGAGCAGATAGATGTTTTTTTTCTTCCTCGCTGTTATGACTGTGTTTTACTCACATGCGAGAAAATGACCATTTTGTAGACACTAACAGAAAGCATGTTGTCTGTGGGCTCTAATCAAACACATTTCAGTGCTGCTTCATATTTTCCACAGTGTTTTGTCATAGTTTTTAATAAAGTTTATCGCTGTATGGCTTGTTCTGGATTGACCTCTGGAACATGACTACATTTTTTCGTGTTTTTGAGGTCTTAAAGTTGTTTGAAGTCTCTTTAACAAGAGATCTCCATCTCAATTAAAAACTGATACACCCACTAAACACTTGCTGTGTCACAGCTAGGACACTGAAGATGATGTAATGATGATGAAGGCTCATGTGAGCCTCTAAGGCTCCATTTTCTTAACATGAATGACTGCGTTTCATTCGTGAGTCACAGTGGCACAAGACCCCGCGGTCTGTGTGAAACCCACAGTACATCACATCATATGCAAGACAAAGTAATGTTCAGTGTTTGGAGATCAAATCAAAGGAGGGGTTCATTTTTCTAACTTCCCGCCTCTTCTCTTCCATTCTCCTGCACCCTACATTTCTTTCCTTTTACTTGACTCTCAATGTATTGAAGGTTTTTGCTGTTGTGTACTGTAGCACAAAACAGCTGCTGGGGTTGATCAATATCAGTGACTCACTGCTTTTTTTCACCATGAGCAATCTCTGTAAATAAAATCTCTCCACCCAGTGTAATTTCCCACTGCCTGCCATACACCACCCTGCTGGCATTCTCAACAGCTTAACAAGGGTTCACAGATTACAAAATACCTTTTAAAGTTACTCCCATGTTTTCTGTTTCTCAGAACCTACATACATACCTTGAGGTGGTGAACAGGCCGTAGATGAGAGGGTTCTTCTTGTCTTTCCCCTGGAGGATAAAGATGTCCTCTGGATTGAAAGAACAAGAAAGGAGAGATCAGGAGAGGAGAAGGGAGAGACAAAGAGATAAATATTTGTTAAACTGGAGTAAAACTCATAACAGTGTTTTAATTACTGGACAAGTTTAGATTAATGTTGCACAGTTTTGTGTAAACTGTATGTGCGTGTTTGGATGTACGCATGTGTGTGAAATTGTTTATGTGTGTGTGTGTGTGTGTGTGTGTTTGGGGGGGTGGTATTTGGTATTCATTATGTGAGCGCCTGTGTGTGTATCTGTGCGTGCATCTATCAATCTGACTGTGTGACTAATAGCGTCAGGCGTGCTGGCAGCATGGCTGACTGGCTGCTTGTAATGAATCTGTAGCCATTAATAACCAGCCACAGTGGGAGAGCTAAGCGCTGGGTCCGCCACAGGAGAACAACACCTGCTGTCACACACAACTAACACCATGCCTCAGTGTTCGCTCGCCATTTCAAACACAGCGGATCACAACATTTGATATGTTTTTCTTACTTTGGTGTTGCTCCGACTGTTGTCCCTCATGCAGCGCAGTCAGGTGTAGTGTGGCTTTTTGCTCGTTCCATCTGTCTTTAAAACCTGATATCTCAGACACCACTGGTCCAATTTTGACAAAGCTTAGTAATTACAGATTTTTTTATCCTGTTCTAGCATTTGAAAATGTGTACAGATTTGGCTCCGTGGGGAAGTTTTTAATTTGAACAAGATAAATTGGACATAGGCGTGTAACAGCACACAAAATTCACGGTTCGGTATGTACTCAGTTTTGGGCCATATTGGCCCTAACTATTACTGAAACAGTTTAGTTGTGCTGCAGTGGAAAAGAAAAACAACCTTTCTGTTTCTTGCAAGGAGTCAAGGCACCTGCTGACAGCTGTTTTATGATGATTTACAGTCGCTCAGAACTGGTTTTTATGACATGCCGTCTGACCACGCCAGAAATCAAATGTGTTTATAGTTGTTCTGAACAACTTCACTCAAAGGCGGAGTGAAAAGCCGACTGTCACAGAGAGGGGAGATGGAGACATATTGTTTAAATATGGGGATAATGACACATATTTTAATAATAATGACAGCAGTGACACAACATCAGCATGGGTAACCAGGGTAACCAGCTAATTTGGCTAAGCCAGCTAGCATACATCCATGAGCATGCTACACTTGATTTTTTTTCCCACCTGCCTTCCGCAAAGACCTGCCCTACTCTGCCTCTGATTGGCTAGTATTTGTTGCCTTTGATGGTTTGGTTGATTAGGTTTAGGCACGAGGAGTGAGATGGTTAGGGTTAGAAAAAAATATCAGAGTCAGAGCCAATCAGAGGCAGAGTAGGGGCAGGTCTTCGTGGAATGAGGGTGGGAATAAAAATAGTCGCATGCTACAGCTAAGTGTGTGTCTGGATGACAGTCAAGCGCTAGAATTATTGTTCCACACATCGGAGTAAGTGGATTATTAAACTATTTTGACAGTAATTGTTTGTGTCACAGGAGTATACCGAACCAAGGAAAGTTGCATACTGAACCGAACATCCTGAACCAAACGGTTCCTTACAAATACACAAACTGTACACCCCACATCATTATTTCTAATCTTTAAACAGATAGAGAGATGATAGTGAATCTTTTCATTGTAGCTTTGAAAAATGACTGATTACAGCTCTTTGTAATAACTTGGCAAAATAGCAAAACACTGCACTGAAGAAGGCCTAACGTGACGCACCAGATGGTTTATTACACAGAACCATCTGAGAGGTCGTCCATAGGAACTGTTTGGAAAAGGACGGGCACTTTCACAAAATACTTGTCAGGTGATTGGATGAACCATTTGTCTATCGCCGTCTTGCGTTGCGAGGCAGCTGGATTAACAAAATGGATGCTCACGTCATCTTGTGATGTCGTGATCTTGCGAATCCAGCTGCCTTGCAAGGTAACTGAAGGCCAGCATCAACTAAAACACTGGTTGTAGTGTTTCCAAGTTCTGTAAAAATGCTTTAAGGAGTATCTGAGATACTGTGTGTAATAAAAGAAACAGAAAACAAACAAAGCTGCTGTTCCATATAAACAGCAAATTATGTCTGTAATCACTCTAAATTCCCAGTTACAATGGAAATGGTGCATACCATGCCGATTTACAGAAAAACAGACAACAAAGAAACAGATGGCAAGAGTCAGGAGACCAACAAGTGCACTCTTCTAAAGGAGAAACGTAATGCCTTAAGCCAATCAATGTAATACTGAAAATGTCAAAAGATAATTGTCAATTTAATGTGCAAACCCCAAAAAATGAAATAAATTACTGAAAAACAATTATTCAACATATGTAACTGTTTGTTTACTCCACAGGGTACCTTTAAAGTGCAGTGTGCCTGACTTTGAAAAGGAATCATTTCTTTCTTTCAAGTCCACAAAACCCACTGATTGTTTAAACGGAGGCCCTTTAATTGTGTAATATATCTGAACACAACTGGTCCAACTTTCACTTGTATTTAAAAACATTACACTGACGCATAATATCCAACAGTTTGATTTGTAGCTCATGTCCATTAAAGTAAACCAAATTTTCAACATTTTTGCACCCGTACTTCATGACTTGCTCATCGTTTTATAACTGTCACAGCACAGACAAGGCCTTGTTTTCTCAGTTTATTTAAATCACAATAAATCAAAGGTTTTCTGTTTTGCACTTTAGTCTAAGATAAGAGTTGGGAATGTTTTTATCATCCTATCACAACTGTAGAGAAAAGAGCCTTTTGTTTTCTGGGTGGCTTGCTGTGATAATCTATAAATACATGACTTGAATTGGCTCCTAGGGTACGGTTGGCAAATACCTTTAAAAGTCTTAGAAACTCTATAAAAACTTTTACCCTAAAAGAACTCAACTCAGACTGATGTTGTGATGTTCAGATACAAAGAGTTCAGCAACCTTTGCAGCAATAAAGGCTGGAAAACTTGTTTGAAACAATGTTTGGTTTCTTCTCCTCTTTCTTCCTTTCGTTGTTTCCTTTCCTCCTCTCTCCTGTCACCCCCCTACTCTTTGTTTCCTCTCCTCTGCTCTTATGCTATTTCTTCCTTTCCTCTCATTTCCCCTTCTCCCCTCTCTGCTTCCTCTCCTCTCCTCTCCTTGTGTCCTCTCCTCTCCCATGGTGAGGCAGAGATGTTGTTGTGGTGATGGAGACAACGAAGCGTATCACTGTTCCCACATTCCTGTCGTTCCTGCTGCTTCAGGTGGCCTCCGTGGAACTACAGCCCTGCAGGACGTCTAATCTCATCTCATCACACACACACACACACACACGCACACGCGCACACACATTTGCCACACACAGTGACAGACTCAGGAGCACATACACATCAAAGAGAGAAAGAGAAATAAAAGCATGTGTGGCCACATGCGTTCACCCACACACTCAAATATAAAACTGCAGGGACCCAAAGTAGCTCACACACACATATTGTACATATAGACACACACACAATCAGCAGGCTCCTCAGGGGAGCGCAGGGAGGACTATGGGTAGTCTGCTGCCTGCAGCGTACACATTGCTCGCTCCCTCCATCCCTTATTTATCATATCCTTCATTATGAAGTTTTCTTTAGCATGTTTCCCCTCCTCTTTCAGCTTAAATCACAATGCAAATGTCTTGTTTGAGCAGTTGTCCATCTTTTTACTTCTCTTCCTGACCTCCATTCCTCCACACAATATTTTACTCATACATGAATATTATCCCTGCATCTTTTCTCACTCCTGCTCTCCACTTTTCTCATTATCTCATTATCTTCTTTAATTAATCAAATCCTTTATCATCTCTCCAGTTTCTTTCCTCTCTTTCCACTTCTACTTGTCATTTTTCTTCATAATTTTTCTTATGGCAGTTTTGCTTTATTAGTCTGGATGATATATATGTATGCTGTTGCTGGACGCTTTCATCCAAAGCGCCTCAAAGTTTTTTCAAAGGGGGGATGAGACAGAGTCAAAAGAAGGGCATCGGAAGATTTATATCTAAACTTGCAAAGCTGAGTTTTATAGCCACACAGTCAGCCTGGTGGAAGCCATTTCACTTCAGATGAAAGACAGATTCCCTTTAAACCTGGTGGGAACATGTTTACTGGGTGATTGGGTGGTGATCAGATAGAGAAAAGAACAGATGAAATCCATTTGCAAGTGCACCCAAATATGCACTCAACCTCTGATCAGCCAAGTTGGATCCGCAGAGGTGTTCAGAGCCATATTTGGCCACATTGAACATCAGTATTCATGTTTGTTTTCTACATGTTTGAGCTTTGGAATGGTAAATAACAAAACAGGTTGGCAGCCTGTTTAGCCAGATACTTGTTAAAGTAAACTGTGACACAAGCACCCATATGGTGTTTGCTGTAAAGGAATGCAAATTCCCCAGAAGCGCTTTACAGTCAAGTAAGCAGTTATTCTGTGATTTGAACGTCAAAATAAATCTAGATATCTAGCTTAAAAGTGGGCTACATATGTTTGAAAAGTGGACGTTTTTTAGATGTCTAGGAGCAAAACATCATCAAATGAAATCATTCTTGTGGTTATCTGAAGTGACTTTTAATCACTATAAAATTAGAAGCTTTAACTGATTCCCTACAACAGACCTCCACTGAAAAGTACACAAAAATTAGTCACAGTTTACTAAATAGAGCAGAGCCTTTTCTTACAAGACACAAAAATCACATTACTGTTAGATTAGTGAAAACAGTTCCAAATGTTACTGAACAAAACATCCAAATTATGAGTCTTATATTGTATCTAAACATATTCAGGACCTGATATTCACATGAGACGTTGCACGAACCAGCTTATACACTATACATTCTTACCAGCATCTTCTACAGGGGTGAGCATGTGGTGACAACTTTACAGCTACTACAGCATAAAAGTACCAAAAGTAGCTTTGATAAGAATTATTTTATGGGGTGCTTTTATGCCTTTGTCTGACAGCAGAGAAATCCATCACATACAACCCTATAGACCTCTCAGTCCATTCTTTCTTCTGAATAAGCCACATAGTAATTTGTTTTTCCATCACAGGAACATCAAATTCAGAATCTTTATCACTCTAAAACTGAGAAGTTTTTCCAGTGTTTCAGTGTGGGTGTTTAAGTTTGTTTGTTTCTCATAGAAAAATGTCCCCTTCCGCATAGCTTTGACAGTGTTTGAACTTCTGAGGACTGTTGACTAAACTACAAGGCTACATCTCTCCTGTGAAAGATACACATGCACAAGTAAAACTGTATAAGGTGTTTATAGGCCACAATATTTTGATTTCTTTATATTCTGGTTTATCAAAACCTTGAACGTAAGGAATTTGCAGATTTTTGTGATCAGGACAAGATGTTAATATGTGCAAAAACATTTAAAGGGGTACTGCAGCAATTTAGTATCAGTATTTAGCATTTCCATAATATTAGGGCACTTGCAAGATATAGATTAAAAATGAATGGCCAAAATCACAGTAGCAGAGGCCCAGATATCCTGACTTTTAGGCTACGTCAACATTAAGCCGGCTAAATTCTAAAACGGTTTTTGTGTAAAAATAACACGCATCAACAGAAGGACTTTCAAAACCAGTAATTCTCCTCCTACTAGGCGTGCACGGAGGACAGACGAGCAAGTCAGCCGCAGAAAACCAGCAAAGCCGTTTTGGTAAAAGAAAAATGCCATTTTAGTCTGGACGGAGGGCCAAAACGGAGAGAAAAAGATGCATTTATGAATTTAGCTGGCTTAGTGTGGACATGGTGTCAGTCTCTAGTAGGGGTCAAACTCCAAAAACGTTGCATCCTACACTTCCCATAATGTCACTCCACAGTGTGTCTTCGTGAGACTCTCCCTACCTGGTGAATGCGCACGCAGACTTTTGGTTGGAAATTTATAGTCTCCAAGCCCAAACTGATAACCCTAATGACATCACTGTGACATCATCGGGTTGTTGTCAGACTTAAGCTTCTCCAGAGGCCATTAAGACACTATACAAGTAGTACTCCCTGTGACGAGTGAACTGATTTTCATGTGTAAAGTTAGTGGACTGTCTGTTTAAAAATACAAGTAATAACCAGGAGTGAATGTAAAGTTACACCACTTGCTGGCAAGCGAATAAGAAATCTCATTTTATTGTGTATAACAAACACATGTTTTAAAGCCGGGTGGAAGGAAATATAGACAGTTTAATGTTGAAAAAGTACTGTGTAAACTTAATACAAACTTTGCTAATCCCTGTAAGGAAAAACTCTGAATCCCTTCCTTCTGCTTGAAAGTCAGTCACTTTCTTCTCAGCACTTCGCTCTGCATTCAGCTTCACATGAAAAAAACTTAGTTAAACTTGGGAAGACAAAACTAGAACATTTCTCTTTTTCAGACTTTGAAGAAGACGTCTCTGTTATTTACAGCTCAGCTTGGCAAGAATTCCCTGTTATCGCTCTGTGACAAGTTTAAATCAGGGTTGATTTAGTGCCATTCTACCATGCTTCTGCATCTCTCCTCTGTTTGATTTATTAAACTGTAGTGGATTTAGTGTTTAACAGGGGAGGGAAAGCAAAACACACAAATTCATCACAAACACAGAAAAAGCACAGTGCAGAAAATATGAGGTCTGCTTCTGTTATATGTACTTATATTATATGTATATGTAATTATCTGGTGAGTCAGGTGAATGTCTGATCATTTTTCAAGTTGAAGCAGGAAGGAGAGCTGATTTAAAGCTTTAAAATATGTCAAATGTTGCATTTAATCATGTTGCCGTCATAGGAAACATCTTAATGTCGTCTTTTCTTTTCTCCCGTTTTATCTTCTTTCGCTTTTACTGTCAGACAGTCGGCCACCATCTTATACTAACAGTAATCCCTCGTTCTGAGCTGCTTTTCTTTCTTCTTTCTGAATCCTCTCTCCTTTTCTTTGTCTCTTTATCTTTTCATCAGGTGCTCATCCTCCCCTCCCTTTCTGCTCAAATCCACCTGGGCTTCCCAGGATCCCTCTGGGCAGCTCTCAATCTCTTTGTTTTTCACTTTCGCTGTCCCTCTTAGTCTCCATCCCTCCCTCCTGCTATCTCTCCATCCCTCCATCTCCTCGTCCATCTGTCTGTCTGGCCTATTTTCCCCAGATGATTGTTCTTGTGTCTTCTTCTCTAAACAAAAAGAGGCTGTTTCCCCCTGAGGGAAGATAGTCTTGTCTAGCCCGCAGACGTACAGCTTCAGCCCCTATCTTCCTCCTCCTCCTCCTAATTGTCTAGCCATAGCCCCCCAGACGAACACCCCTATCCTCCTCATTTTTCTGCTGTTCCCTCTTTCCCTCCCTCCCTGCCCAGTGACCCTGAATGCCAGCATCCACCTCCTCCCCCTCGTCACCTTTCTGACTGCACTCCCTGTCTTTATTTCCTCCTCGCCATCTTAATTTGCCAATAATAGCCCTGCTTCCATCTTGTCCAGTCCCTTAACCCCCTCGGCTATTGGCCGTTTTCCTTCTGTCGCTCCATCATTTTTCTCCATGACACAATTTTTCCCCTCCAGCCACTGCTGTTATCCTCATCTTAATGTCTCTCTCAAATGTAACAGTTAAGTCCAGACATAAAATATGTCCTTTTTTAAAGGAAAGAATTGATTGAAAGTCTTACCATCTGCTTTACATTTTTGTTGTCAGTGCGCGAGTACCAGTGTTTCCTCCTTCCACCCCTTACTCTCGCACCTTACTGTCTGCTCCATCCTTCCCTATTAACCTAGTTCCCTTCCTTCCATTCCTCCCTCTCTCCCTCCCATCAACCCTCACACCCTTTTAGCTTCACTTCACCTCATTCATCCCCTCCATGTCTTTTAAGGAAAAATGCCTTCTGCCTGGGCGGTAGTATATCCTGGTACATTAATATCTCCCCTCTCTCTTATTGCTCCCTCTGGTTTTGTCCTTCTCCTCTTCTGTCTATCCATTGCATCCATTTTTTCAATTTCACATTCTTAGAAGCAGCAGCTCTTAAACTAAATTTACACTGTAAAGATTTAAGAAAAAAAGGACTGCTGATGATCAGTGAGGATCTTTCTTACTTTCCAAACTTAGTTTTTCCATTTTGAAAACTTAGTTTTTAGCTTTAGTTTTCATGCCTTTTCTCCTGGATTTCTGCACCAACTAGCTATCTTATTCCACTCTGTATAGTGAAAATGTGACTTCTATTGTGTCGCTTTCTGGCCACATACACATATGCAGACACATATAGTAGCAGAGAAGTTCTGTGCTATTTCCACTCAGCCTTTAGATGTCTTAAATAACCTTTAAATACCAGGCACATCTAAAATATTCTCTTAATTTATCCTGTCCTTACTTTTTCTCTTCTTTCTGAGGAACAACATCCTTCTTCTAGGAATCCTTTCTCCATCACCCACTTCTTCATCCTCCATCCCTCCCCTTCTAATTCTCAAGCCAAATTTTATTTCCAATCCTGCTCCTAATCAGCTATTTCCCCCCCTCAACAACACTTTGATAACAGCTTTTACTCTCCTCCTGACCTTCTCTTACTCTCCTCCTCATCTTCCTCCCTTTAACCACTTGTCTGGCCAACACCTCATGCTATAACCTCTGCCCTCTTCCTACTTGTCCTACTTAATCTTCTCCCTCTCCTCCTCTTTCAAAGCTCGATTGTTTGCCTCCTCCTCCTCTGGCCAGGAGCCCCTCTCCTCCCTCTTCTCCCCCTCTATCTTGCTCCTCTGTTTCTCCTTCTGATAAACTGGGCTTCCATTCAAGTATTTTCACACTGTGATGGATTAGAAAAGCTGAATGGAGGCCTTAAAACATGATTAATTTGCCTCAGTATAACAAAACATGTTTTCTTATCCACTTACCCAGAAAGTTTTTTTTGTTGGCGAAGTAATTAAGCAGTAAATAGTGATGAAAATGCATTTGTCAGATTAATCTGGCAGGATTGGGCGTCCTGGTGGCTCAGTCATATATGTAACTGTTCTAGCCTTGGTTCATATATGGACATTTGTCTCCCTCTCCACTCCCTCACTTGACCTTTTTATCTCTCTCTATTACCCAATAAAGACAATCGACCCAAAGAAAGGCTCAATCTCAGCTAAAATGGTTCAAACGTGGCTTTGGATGAAAATGTTACTTATAAAATACCAACTGAGGCCTCCCAGAAATGTCACAACAGCTGTCCCTCAATTTTGCCCCCATTCATCAGGGAGGTAAAGTCAATAGTTGGAGCATTAGTGTTCTACCAAGTGCATTTCATTTGAAATAAATGAAATATGTGGACATTACTGACACTGAATAACAAGAACATGCCCAATATTAATAAATTATTGAAAATCTCTTCTATTTCTCTCATTGTTGACCTCAACTCGGCTTTGTGTCAAATTCAGCTTTCAAACCTAATTTTGCTTTCTTAACTTCCTACATCCTACTTTCAGGCATCCTCTGGCAATGAGTGTTAATTTCTTGAGACCAAACAAATTTAGGCAGATTACTGCATTAGCACAGGTAAATATAGCTGTCTCACCTGATGAGTTTTTCTTTCTTTTTGTCTCTCCTCCACCGTCTGTAACCCCCCTGTTTCCCATCTGGTCTTTCCTCCTTCCTCACTGCACACTCTTTTTCAGTCGTCTTACTAAATTCTTTCTTTCTGGCTTTCACACAACTTCTGCTCATCATACTGAGACGTTGTGAATATGACATGTTTCCTTTTCTGTCCTCCCATCTGTCATATTTACCCTTTGGGCTATAAAATATATTTAATTTTGTCTTCTCCTTTCTCCTGACCTCTGTTTTATTCAGCTCTAACTCTCAGCCCTATCTACATACTGTTCCAGGCACAACTTTCCAAACTTCCTTTCCAGCATAGTGGGTGATGTAGTGACAGGAATATGGGTGCTGTCTTATGTCTGAAACACTGAATCTCTCAGACACAGAAAAAAATTGATGACGGAAAATGTCTGAAAATACCTCAGTGTCTGTGGTGTCATGACACCGAGTCTGGCCACAGAGGGCTTTCTGTTTCCAACTCCAAAACCTCGTAGCATGACTTTCCGCCACAACAACGACAGCCACAACAGGGACATCAGCAGTAAATAGCAGAGAATCTTTCCTGTGAGCTGGCCTCTGAAAAATTTCACCAGAAGGAAATCTGAGTTGCTTCAGCTTGAAAAGACAGCAGGTCTTTCTCAAGAGAGAAAACAGTAAACATGAACCACTTTTACCCAACTGTTTGCTTTTTGAATAATTATTGTTCAATGAGGCTTGACTTGCAAGTTGACACAAGTGGCATCAACAACAACAGCCAGACACATTAACAGTAAGCCTTATGACAGTGAACGCAGCCTCTACAACTCCAGACACAAAAACAACTGAACAATAAACTTACAGCAATCCTGTCTCGTGAGTCAGTCAATGTGGTGATCGTGGACCAGATGCTCTATTCAAAACAATGCCAACAGTGAGGGCGTTCAAAAACTTAAATATGTGAGTCAACCAATACTAAAATATACAAAAGAAACAGAGCTGACTAAACTATTTAATGAAACGCCTGGAATTGTGTGAACATCCATCCATCCATCTGTTATCTATACCCACTTATTCTGTCTATTCAGTCTATCAGAAGGTTGACACTATTCTACATCCAGGTCCATCATACTATGTATTACGGTCCTGCATCGCTATCTTGATTTTACTGTTTTACATTATAGAAGAGACCTTTCTTGGTGGGAGTACATGACTGACAGCGTTTTTTTTCCACATTATAGGTTAGATTAGAAGATTTCCAGTAAGAAATTTTATGAGCCACTCCAAGACTGAAATGTTCGGGTTCCGTCATACATATTATGAGGGTCTTGGATCAGGGATAGGTTGACACAAAAAACCCAGTAGAGCTGCAACAATTAGTCAGTCAAAAGAAAATTAATCAGAAACTATTTTGATAATCGATTCATCATGTCAGTCATTTTTCAAACAAAAATGCCATATATTTGCTGGTTACAGCTTCTCAAATATGAGGATTTGCTGCTTGTTTTTGATCATACATGATAGTATGTTAACATCACTTTGGGCTCTGGACAGTTGTGATGGACTAAACACTTAATCAATTAATCAATTAATCAATTAATAGCAAAAATAATCTGCAGTTTAATTAATATTGAAAATAATTGTTAGTTGCTGCCCTAAAACTCAGACAAACATTCATGCTCAAATTTAGATCTATGAACAATTTAAAGTCATCAGTTAACCTGATCGGTATGCTGTTGGACTGTGGGAAGAAATCGGAGAACCGTTTGGCAACATGTCAACTCGACACAGAAAGGTCGTGGCCAACCACAGGATTCAAACTCATGACCAGCTTGCTGTGAAATGAACATGTTACCCTTTTTCTAAACAGAAAAAACAAAGTGTGCATGGCTGTCTGAAACAGTGCAATTCTTCATACTACCACTGGATGGCACCAAAGTAAGAATTTTTTCAAATCCATATGGTAGCCTTTAGTTTTTGGGTTACTATAACATATTCTTTTAACATACACAGCATTAACATACTGACATTACTAATGATAAGTAGTCATTCAAGGTTTAGTATTTTAAAAGTATATTAATCACATTTTGTTTGAAGATTGATGTTTATTGTTATTTATCGCCAAGCTGTGACATCCACTGTATTATTTGTGAAGTTTAAGATGGATTCAATACCACATGGTACTGAATCCTTTTCACCTGGAAAAACAACAACAGTGTCACAGCAGACAGGAGCTGAACCTAAATATTGTTGCTTCTTTACTGTTGAAAAGAGAAGACTCACCCAGGTTTCTTTTGAATGAAGTTGATTGATTTCTTTCTTTCTAGTGTTTTCTGTACCTCAAAAACCACAAAACGTATTAAAACTTTCACACATATAGACACAAACACACACATACTCATACACACACAAAGCCAGGTGGTATCCACTGCCCTGCTGCCATGAGGGACCCGCAGACCCTCAAGGCTTTATGGGATTTGTAGTGTTTCTGTGTGGCGAAGCGTGGCATAAACACAACACTGACAGCATTCTTAACCTGATGGCTTAATCTCCTGTATATGGGTTTGTGGTTTGTGTGTGTGTGTGTGTGTGTGTGTGTGTGTGTTGCTGAAGTGTATTCACAAACAAATCTGTAGGCACCCTTATCAGATGTGTAAAACGTGGCCACAGGCATGCTGGGTAGAAATATTTATGCTCTTAACAAGTCACAACTGTCTTGTGTACACGGACAGGCTGAGGCTAGAGTACGTGTGTAACAGCTCAAAAGTTGTGCATGCATGTGTTCACACAAGTGATAATTGTCTGTGTGTGTGTGTTCAGCAAACAGAGCAATCATGTCGTTTACTCCAAGTCTTCAGTTTACAAAAACAGCAGATAAGAAACAAGTCATGTCTCGACAACGCTCTCCCTGTTTCTATGTTCTCTATCCGCATAGCTCCAATACATTTTTTTGTGCAAAATCTGATTCCTTAATAACCTAATAAATAAGGCACTGGCCTCCTAAACATTAAGAGATCAAGCCCCATCTGGTGTCTCTCTTACAACAGAGCAGTGGATCCATAGATCAAAACATGATCTGTTGTTTTCATGAGCTATTTTCCTGAATGGATAATATGCCATATTCCTGATTTTTTTTATTTAATGAGAAAAGGCTGATAATGTTTTATTTCAGGACTTCCCTTAATGGGTGTTTTTGAAACCAGAACCATATGTATAATATTTTAAAACAATATGAAAGTTAAGGTAATGCACTGTATAAGACTTTTAGAAGGGGTAAGGATGTATATTGTTTCTTCTTACTGTAAAGCTTTGTCTATCTACAGGTTGTGCAGCTACTTGACTGTAAGTACGTGTCAGTCATTAAAGAAGTACTGCAGCAAATAAGTTTCCGTAGAGGAAGACACAGATATCCTTAGTTTCAATCCTCATGCATCAAGCTCCAAAGACATTGGATCTTCCAAGTCCGCTGAAGCTTAAACTGTGTGCTGCATGATTAAAATGCCATAATCTACCCATGTCATGTTGTGACGTTTGCTCCCTATTTCTGTCCCTCTCTACATTGTCTATCTACAGGTTTTGCCACTGAAGCCCCAGTGGCCTAATGGATAAGGCACTGGCCTCCTAAGCCAGGGATTGTGGGTTCGAGTCCCATCTGGGGTGACTGACAGCAGACTGACAGCAGAGTGGCGCAGCGGAAGCGTGCTGGGCCCATAACCCAGAGGTCGATGGATCGAAACCATCCTCTGCTAGCAGCCTTTTCCTTGGCAGCTACTTGACTGTAAGTACATCTCAGTCATTAAAGAAGTACTGCAGCAAATAAATTTCCGTAGAGTTGGAAGACATATATAACCTTAGTTTCAGTCCTCATGGATCAAGCTCCAAACACATTGGATCTTCCAAGTCCGCTGAAGCTTAAACTGTGTGCTACACGACTGAAATGCCATAATCTACCCATGGCTCCACACAAACTACTTGTAGAACATATCCAGCAACTAGAGCGTTGTTGCGTCACTAAATCGCTGCTTTTGTCTCCACACAAACTACTTGTAGTACATATCCACCAACTAGAGGGTTGTTGCGTCACTAAATTGCTGCTTTTGTCTTGTGTTTGTCATTGCTTTGTTGTGACGTTTGCTCCCTATTTCTGTCCCTCTCTACATTGTCTATCTACAGGTTGTGCCACTGAAGCCCCAGTGGCCTAATGGATAAGGCACTGGCCTCCTAAGCCAGGGATTGTGGGTTCGACTGACAGCAGAGTGGCGCAGCGGAAGCGTGCTGGGCCCATAACCCAGAGGTCGATGGATCGAAACCATCCTCTGCTAGCAGCCTTTTCCTTGGCAGCTACTTGACTGTAAGTACGTCTCAGTCATTAAAGAAGTACTCCGTCAAATGAGTTTCTGTAGAGTTGGAAGACGTATATAACCTTAGTTTCAGTCCTCATGGATCAAGCTCCAAACACATTGGATCTTCCAAGTCCGCTGAAGCTTAAACTGTGTGCTACACGACTGAAATGCCATAATCTACCCATGGCTCCACACAAACTACTTGTAGAACATATCCAGCAACTAGAGCGTTGTTGCGTCACTAAATCGCTGCTTTTGTCTCCACACAAACTACTTGTAGTACATATCCACCAACTAGAGGGTTGTTGCGTCACTAAATTGCTGCTTTTGTCTTGTGTTTGTCATTGCTTTGTTGTGACGTTTGCTCCCTATTTCTGTCCCTCTCTACATTGTCTATCTACAGGTTGTGCCACTGAAGCCCCAGTGGCCTAATGGATAAGGCACTGGCCTCCTAAGCCAGGGATTGTGGGTTCGAGTCCCATCTGGGGTGACTGACAGCAGAGTGGCGCAGCGGAAGCGTGCTGGGCCCATAACCCAGAGGTCGATGGATCGAAACCATCCTCTGCTAGCAGCCTTTTCCTTGGCAGCTACTTGACTGTAAGTACGTCTCAGTCATTAAAGAAGAACTCCGTCAAATGAGTTTCTGTAGAGTTGGAAGACGTATATAACCTTAGTTTCAGTCCTCATGCATCAAGCTCCAAAGACACTGGATCTTCCAAGTCCCGTGAAGGTTAAACTGTGTGCTGCATGACTAAAATGCCATAATCTACCCATGGCTCCACACAAACTTCTTGTAGAACATATCCACCAACTAGAGCGTTGTTGCGTCACTAAATCGCTGCTTTTGTCTTGTGTTTGTCATTGCTTTGTTGTGACGTTTGCTCCCTATTTCTGTCCCTCTCTACATTGTCTATCTACAGGTTGTGCCACTGAAGCCCCAGTGGCCTAATGGATAAGGCACTGGCCTCCTAAGCCAGGGATTGTGGGTTCGAGTCCCATCTGGGGTGACTGACAGCAGAGTGGCGCAGCGGAAGCGTGCTGGGCCCATAACCCAGAGGTCGATGGATCGAAACCATCCTCTGCTAGCGGTGTTTTCCTTGGCAGCTATTTGACTGTAAGTCCGTCTCAGTCATTAAAGAAGTACTCCATCAAATGAGTTTCTGTAGAGTTGGAAGACATATATAACCTTAGTTTCAGTCCTCATGGATCAAGCTCCAAACACATTGGATCTTCCAAGTCCACTGAAGCTTAAACTGTGTGCTACACATCAGCATGACTGAAATGCCATAATCTACCCATGGCTCCACACAAACTACTTGTAGAACATATCCAGCAACTAGAGCGTTGTTGCGTCACTAAATCGCTGCTTTTGTCTCCACACAAACTACTTGTAGTACATATCCACCAACTAGAGCGTTGTTGCGTCACTAAATTGCTGCTTTTGTCTTGTGTTTGTCATTGCTTTGTTGTGACGTTTGCTCCCTATTTCTGTCCCTCTCTACATTGTCTATCTACAGGTTGTGCCACTGAAGCCCCAGTGGCCTAATGGATAAGGCACTGGCCTCCTAAGCCAGGGATTGTGGGTTCGAGTCCCATGTGGGGTGCCTGACAGCAGAGTGGCGCAGAGGAAGCGTGCTGGGCCCATAACCCAGAGGTCGATGGATCGAAACTATCCTCTGCTAGCAGCCTTTTCCTTGGCAGCTACTTGACTGTAAGTACGTCTCAGTCATTAAAGAAGAACTCCGTCAAATGAGTTTCTGTAGAGTTGGAAGACGTATATAACCTTAGTTTCAGTCCTCATGCATCAAGCTCCAAAGACACTGGATCTTCCAAGTCCCGTGAAGGTTAAACTGTGTGCTGCATGACTAAAATGCCATAATCTGCCCATGGCTCCACACAAACTTCTTGTAGAACATATCCACCAACTAGAGCGTTGTTGCGTCACTAAATCGCTGCTTTTGTCTTGTGTTTGTCATTGCTTTGTTGTGACGTTTGCTCCCTATTTCTGTCCCTCTCTACATTGTCTATCTACAGGTTGTGCCACTGAAGCCCCAGTGGCCTAATGGATAAGGCACTGGCCTCCTAAGCCAGGGATTGTGGGTTCGAGTCCCATCTGGGGTGACTGACAGCAGAGTGGCGCAGCGGAAGCGTGCTGGGCCCATAACCCAGAGGTCGATGGATCGAAACCATCCTCTGCTAGCGGTGTTTTCCTTGGCAGCTATTTGACTGTAAGTCCGTCTCAGTCATTAAAGAAGTACTCCATCAAATGAGTTTCTGTAGAGTTGGAAGACATATATAACCTTAGTTTCAGTCCTCATGGATCAAGCTCCAAACACATTGGATCTTCCAAGTCCACTGAAGCTTAAACTGTGTGCTACACATCAGCATGACTGAAATGCCATAATCTACCCATGGCTCCACACAAACTACTTGTAGAACATATCCAGCAACTAGAGCGTTGTTGCGTCACTAAATCGCTGCTTTTGTCTCCACACAAACTACTTGTAGTACATATCCACCAACTAGAGCGTTGTTGCGTCGTTGTGACGTTTGCTCCCTATTTCTGTCCCTCTCTACATTGTCTATCTACAGGTTGTGCCACTGAAGCCCCAGTGGCCTAATGGATAAGGCACTGGCCTCCTAAGCCAGGGATTGTGGGTTCGAGTCCCATCTGGGGTGACTGACAGCAGAGTGGCGCAGAGGAAGCGTGCTGGGCCCATAACCCAGAGGTCGATGGATCGAAACCATCCTCTGCTAGCAGCCTTTTCCTTGGCAGCTACTTGACTGTAAGTACGTCTCAGTCATTAAAGAAGTACTCCGTCAAATGAGTTTCTGTAGAGTTGGAAGACGTATATAACCTTAGTTTCAGTCCTCATGCATCAAGCTCCAAAGACACTGGATCTTCCAAGTCCCGTGAAGGTTAAACTGTGTGCTGCATGACTAAAATGCCATAATCTACCCATGGCTCCACACAAACTTCTTGTAGAACATATCCACCAACTAGAGCGTTGTTGCGTCACTAAATCGCTGCTTTTGTCTTGTGTTTGTCATTGCTTTGTTGTGACGTTTGCTCCCTATTTCTGTCCCTCTCTACATTGTCTATCTACAGGTTGTGCCACTGAAGCCCCAGTGGCCTAATGGATAAGGCACTGGCCTCCTAAGCCAGGGATTGTGGGTTCGAGTCCCATCTGGGGTGACTGACAGCAGAGTGGCGCAGCGGAAGTGTGCTGGGCCCATAACCCAGAGGTCGATGGATCGAAACCATCCTCTGCTAGCGGTGTTTTCCTTGGCAGCTATTTGACTGTAAGTCCATCTCAGTCATTAAAGAAGTACTCCATCAAATGAGTTTCTGTAGAGTTGGAAGACATATATAACCTTAGTTTCAGTCCTCATGGATCAAGCTCCAAACACATTGGATCTTCCAAGTCCGCTGAAGCTTAAACTGTGTGCTACACATCAGCATGACTGAAATGCCATAATCTACCCATGGCTCCACACAAACTACTTGTAGAACATATCCAGCAACTAGAGCGTTGTTGCGTCACTAAATCGCTGCTTTTGTCTCCACACAAACTACTTGTAGTACATATCCACCAACTAGAGCGTTGTTGCGTCACTAAATTGCTGCTTTTGTCTTGTGTTTGTCATTGCTTTGTTGTGACGTTTGCTCCCTATTTCTGTCCCTCTCTACATTGTCTATCTACAGGTTGTGCCACTGAAGCCCCAGTGGCCTAATGGATAAGGCACTGGCCTCCTAAGCCAGGGATTGTGGGTTCGAGTCCCATCTGGGGTGACTGACAGCAGAGTGGCGCAGCGGAAGCGTGCTGGGCCCATAACCCAGAGGTCGATGGATCGAAACCATCCTCTGCTAGCAGTGTTTTCCTTGGCAGGTATTTGACTGTAAATCCATCTCAGTCATCAAAGAAGTACTCTGTCAAATGATTTTCTGTAGAGTTGGAAGACATATATAACCTTAGTTTCAGTCCTCATGGATCAAGCTCCAAACACATTGGATCTTCCAAGTCCACTGAAGCTTAGACTGTGTGCTACACGACTGAAATGCCATAATCTACCCATGGCTCCACACAAACTACTTGTAGAACATATCCAGCAACTAGAGCGTTGTTGCGTCACTAAATCGCTGCTTTTGTCTCCACACAAACTACTTGTAGTACATATCCACCAACTAGAGCGTTGTTGCGTCACTAAATTGCTGCTTTTGTCTTGTGTTTGTCATTGCTTTGTTGTGACGTTTGCTCCCTATTTCTGTCCCTCTCTACATTGTCTATCTACAGGTTGTGCCACTGAAGCCCCAGTGGCCTAATGGATAAGGCACTGGCCTCCTAAGCCAGGGATTGTGGGTTCGAGTCCCATCTGGGGTGACTGACAGCAGAGTGGCGCAGCGGAAGCGTGCTGGGCCCATAACCCAGAGGTCGATGGATCGAAACCATCCTCTGCTAGCAGCCTTTTCCTTGGCAGCTACTTGACTGTAAGTACATCTCAGTCATTAAAGAAGTACTGCAGCAAATAAATTTCCGTAGAGTTGGAAGACGTATATAACCTTAGTTTCAGTCCTCATGCATAAAGCTCAGAAGACACTGGATCTTCCAAGTCCCGTGAAGGTTAAACTGTGTGCTGCATGACTAAAATGCCATAATCTACCCATGGCTCCACACAAACTTCTTGTAGAACATATCCACCAACTAGAGCGTTGTTGCGTCACTAAATCGCTGCTTTTGTCTTGTGTTT
Organism: Scomberomorus guttatus; assembly: GCA_038419695.1. Classification (NCBI taxonomy): domain Eukaryota; kingdom Metazoa; phylum Chordata; class Actinopteri; order Scombriformes; family Scombridae; genus Scomberomorus; species Scomberomorus guttatus. Next base: position 12,544,131 of record CM076449.1, on the reverse strand, counting down.
GTCATTGCTTTGTTGTGACGTTTGCTCCCTATTTCTGTCCCTCTCTACATTGTCTATCTACAGGTTGTGCCACTGAAGCCCCAGTGGCCTAATGGATAAGGCACTGGCCTCCTAAGCCAGGGATTGTGGGTTCGAGTCCCATGTGGGGTGCCTGACAGCAGAGTGGCGCAGAGGAAGCGTGCTGGGCCCATAACCCAGAGGTCGATGGATCGAAACTATCCTCTGCTAGCAGCCTTTTCCTTGGCAGCTACTTGACTGTAAGTACGTCTCAGTCATTAAAGAAGAACTCCGTCAAATGAGTTTCTGTAGAGTTGGAAGACGTATATAACCTTAGTTTCAGTCCTCATGCATCAAGCTCCAAAGACACTGGATCTTCCAAGTCCCGTGAAGGTTAAACTGTGTGCTGCATGACTAAAATGCCATAATCTGCCCATGGCTCCACACAAACTTCTTGTAGAACATATCCACCAACTAGAGCGTTGTTGCGTCACTAAATCGCTGCTTTTGTCTTGTGTTTGTCATTGCTTTGTTGTGACGTTTGCTCCCTATTTCTGTCCCTCTCTACATTGTCTATCTACAGGTTGTGCCACTGAAGCCCCAGTGGCCTAATGGATAAGGCACTGGCCTCCTAAGCCAGGGATTGTGGGTTCGAGTCCCATCTGGGGTGACTGACAGCAGAGTGGCGCAGCGGAAGCGTGCTGGGCCCATAACCCAGAGGTCGATGGATCGAAACCCTCCTCTGCTAGCGGTGTTTTCCTTGGCAGCTATTTGACTGTAAGTCCGTCTCAGTCATTAAAGAAGTACTCCATCAAATGAGTTTCTGTAGAGTTGGAAGACATATATAACCTTAGTTTCAGTCCTCATGGATCAAGCTCCAAACACATTGGATCTTCCAAGTCCACTGAAGCTTAAACTGTGTGCTACACATCAGCATGACTGAAATGCCATAATCTACCCATGGCTCCACACAAACTACTTGTAGAACATATCCAGCAACTAGAGCGTTGTTGCGTCACTAAATCGCTGCTTTTGTCTCCACACAAACTACTTGTAGTACATATCCACCAACTAGAGCGTTGTTGCGTCGTTGTGACGTTTGCTCCCTATTTCTGTCCCTCTCTACATTGTCTATCTACAGGTTGTGCCACTGAAGCCCCAGTGGCCTAATGGATAAGGCACTGGCCTCCTAAGCCAGGGATTGTGGGTTCGAGTCCCATCTGGGGTGACTGACAGCAGAGTGGCGCAGAGGAAGCGTGCTGGGCCCATAACCCAGAGGTCGATGGATCGAAACCATCCTCTGCTAGCAGCCTTTTCCTTGGCAGCTACTTGACTGTAAGTACGTCTCAGTCATTAAAGAAGTACTCCGTCAAATGAGTTTCTGTAGAGTTGGAAGACGTATATAACCTTAGTTTCAGTCCTCATGCATCAAGCTCCAAAGACACTGGATCTTCCAAGTCCCGTGAAGGTTAAACTGTGTGCTGCATGACTAAAATGCCATAATCTACCCATGGCTCCACACAAACTTCTTGTAGAACATATCCACCAACTAGAGCGTTGTTGCGTCACTAAATCGCTGCTTTTGTCTTGTGTTTGTCATTGCTTTGTTGTGACGTTTGCTCCCTATTTCTGTCCCTCTCTACATTGTCTATCTACAGGTTGTGCCACTGAAGCCCCAGTGGCCTAATGGATAAGGCACTGGCCTCCTAAGCCAGGGATTGTGGGTTCGAGTCCCATCTGGGGTGACTGACAGCAGAGTGGCGCAGCGGAAGTGTGCTGGGCCCATAACCCAGAGGTCGATGGATCGAAACCATCCTCTGCTAGCGGTGTTTTCCTTGGCAGCTATTTGACTGTAAGTCCATCTCAGTCATTAAAGAAGTACTCCATCAAATGAGTTTCTGTAGAGTTGGAAGACATATATAACCTTAGTTTCAGTCCTCATGGATCAAGCTCCAAACACATTGGATCTTCCAAGTCCGCTGAAGCTTAAACTGTGTGCTACACATCAGCATGACTGAAATGCCATAATCTACCCATGGCTCCACACAAACTACTTGTAGAACATATCCAGCAACTAGAGCGTTGTTGCGTCACTAAATCGCTGCTTTTGTCTCCACACAAACTACTTGTAGTACATATCCACCAACTAGAGCGTTGTTGCGTCACTAAATTGCTGCTTTTGTCTTGTGTTTGTCATTGCTTTGTTGTGACGTTTGCTCCCTATTTCTGTCCCTCTCTACATTGTCTATCTACAGGTTGTGCCACTGAAGCCCCAGTGGCCTAATGGATAAGGCACTGGCCTCCTAAGCCAGGGATTGTGGGTTCGAGTCCCATCTGGGGTGACTGACAGCAGAGTGGCGCAGCGGAAGCGTGCTGGGCCCATAACCCAGAGGTCGATGGATCGAAACCATCCTCTGCTAGCAGTGTTTTCCTTGGCAGGTATTTGACTGTAAATCCATCTCAGTCATCAAAGAAGTACTCTGTCAAATGATTTTCTGTAGAGTTGGAAGACATATATAACCTTAGTTTCAGTCCTCATGGATCAAGCTCCAAACACATTGGATCTTCCAAGTCCACTGAAGCTTAGACTGTGTGCTACACGACTGAAATGCCATAATCTACCCATGGCTCCACACAAACTACTTGTAGAACATATCCAGCAACTAGAGCGTTGTTGCGTCACTAAATCGCTGCTTTTGTCTCCACACAAACTACTTGTAGTACATATCCACCAACTAGAGCGTTGTTGCGTCACTAAATTGCTGCTTTTGTCTTGTGTTTGTCATTGCTTTGTTGTGACGTTTGCTCCCTATTTCTGTCCCTCTCTACATTGTCTATCTACAGGTTGTGCCACTGAAGCCCCAGTGGCCTAATGGATAAGGCACTGGCCTCCTAAGCCAGGGATTGTGGGTTCGAGTCCCATCTGGGGTGACTGACAGCAGAGTGGCGCAGCGGAAGCGTGCTGGGCCCATAACCCAGAGGTCGATGGATCGAAACCATCCTCTGCTAGCAGCCTTTTCCTTGGCAGCTACTTGACTGTAAGTACATCTCAGTCATTAAAGAAGTACTGCAGCAAATAAATTTCCGTAGAGTTGGAAGACGTATATAACCTTAGTTTCAGTCCTCATGCATAAAGCTCAGAAGACACTGGATCTTCCAAGTCCCGTGAAGGTTAAACTGTGTGCTGCATGACTAAAATGCCATAATCTACCCATGGCTCCACACAAACTTCTTGTAGAACATATCCACCAACTAGAGCGTTGTTGCGTCACTAAATCGCTGCTTTTGTCTTGTGTTTGTCATTGCTTTGTTGTGACGTTTGCTCCCTATTTCTGTCCCTCTCTACATTGTCTATCTACAGGTTGTGCCACTGAAGCCCCAGTGGCCTAATGGATAAGGCACTGGCCTCCTAAGCCAGGGATTGTGGGTTCGAGTCCCATCTGGGGTGACTGACAGCAGAGTGGCGCAGCGGAAGCGTGCTGGGCCCATAACCCAGAGGTCGATGGATCGAAACCATCCTCTGCTAGCAGCCTTTTCCTTGGCAGCTACTTGACTGTAAGTACATCTCAGTCATTAAAGAAGTACTCCGTCAAATGAGTTTCTGTAGAGTTGGAAGACGTATATAACCTTAGTTTCAGTCCTCATGCATCAAGCTCCAAAGACACTGGATCTTCCAAGTCCCGTGAAGGTTAAACTGTGTGCTGCATGACTAAAATGCCATAATCTACCCATGGCTCCACACAAACTTCTTGTAGAACATATCCACCAACTAGAGCGTTGTTGCGTCACTAAATCGCTGCTTTTGTCTTGTGTTTGTCATTGCTTTGTTGTGACGTTTGCTCCCTATTTCTGTCCCTCTCTACATTGTCTATCTACAGGTTGTGCCACTGAAGCCCCAGTGGCCTAATGGATAAGGCACTGGCCTCCTAAGCCAGGGATTGTGGGTTCGAGTCCCATCTGGGGTGACTGACAGCAGAGTGGCGCAGCGGAAGCGTGCTGGGCCCATAACCCAGAGGTCGATGGATCGAAACCATCCTCTGCTAGCAGCCTTTTCCTTGGCAGCTACTTGACTGTAAGTACATCTCAGTCATTAAAGAAGTACTGCAGCAAATAAATTTCCGTAGAGTTGGAAGACGTATATAACCTTAGTTTCAGTCCTCATGCATAAAGCTCAGAAGACACTGGATCTTCCAAGTCCCGTGAAGGTTAAACTGTGTGCTGCATGACTAAAATGCCATAATCTACCCATGGCTCCACACAAACTTCTTGTAGAACATATCCACCAACTAGAGCGTTGTTGCGTCACTAAATCGCTGCTTTTGTCTCCACACAAACTACTTGTACAACATATCCACCAACTAGAGTGTTGCTGCGCCACTCAATCGCTGCTTTTCTCTTGTGTTTGTCATTGCTTTGTTGTGAAATGTTTGCTCCCTATTTCTGTCCCTCTCTACATTGTCTATCTACAGGTTGTGCCACTGAAGCCCCAGTGGCCTAATGGATAAGGCACTGGCCTCCTAAGCCAGGGATTGTGGGTTCGAGTCCCATCTGGGGTGATTGACAGCAGAGTGGCGCAGCGGAAGCGTGCTGGGCCCATAACCCAGAGGTCGATGGATCGAAACCATCCTCTGCTAGCAGTGTTTTCCTTGGCAGGTATTTGACTGTAAATCCATCTCAGTCATCAAAGAAGTACTCTGTCAAATGAGTTTCTGTAGAGTTGGAAGACATATATAACCTTAGTTTCAGTCCTCATGGATCAAGCTCCAAACACATTGGATCTTCCAAGTCCACTGAAGCTTAGACTGTGTGCTACACGACTGAAATGCCATAATCTACCCATGGCTCCACACAAACTACTTGTAGAACATATCCAGCAACTAGAGCGTTGTTGCGTCACTAAATCGCTGCTTTTGTCTCCACACAAACTACTTGTAGTACATATCCACCAACTAGAGCGTTGTTGCGTCACTAAATTGCTGCTTTTGTCTTGTGTTTGTCATTGCTTTGTTGTGACGTTTGCTCCCTATTTCTGTCCCTCTCTACATTGTCTATCTACAGGTTGTGCCACTGAAGCCCCAGTGGCCTAATGGATAAGGCACTGGCCTCCTAAGCCAGGGATTGTGGGTTTGAGTCCCATCTGGGGTGACTGACAGCAGAGTGGCGCAGCGGAAGCGTGCTGGGCCCATAACCCAGAGGTCGATGGATCGAAACCATCCTCTGCTAGCAGCCTTTTCCTTGGCAGCTACTTGACTGTAAGTACATCTCAGTCATTAAAGAAGTACTGCAGCAAATAAATTTCCGTAGAGTTGGAAGACGTATATAACCTTAGTTTCAGTCCTCATGCATAAAGCTCAGAAGACACTGGATCTTCCAAGTCCCGTGAAGGTTAAACTGTGTGCTGCATGACTAAAATGCCATAATCTACCCATGGCTCCACACAAACTACTTGTAGAACATATCCACCAACTAGAGCGTTGTTGCGTCACTAAATCGCTGCTTTTGTCTCCACACAAACTACTTGTAGAACATATCCACCAACTAGAGTGTTGCTGCGCCACTCAATCGCTGCTTTTCTCTTGTGTTTGTCATTGCTTTGTTGTGAAATGTTTGCTCCCTATTTCTGTCCCTCTCTACATTGTCTATCTACAGGTTGTGCCACTGAAGCCCCAGTGGCCTAATGGATAAGGCACTGGCCTCCTAAGCCAGGGATTGTGGGTTCGAGTCCCATCTGGGGTGACTGACAGCAGAGTGGCGCAGCGGAAGCGTGCTGGGCCCATAACCCAGAGGTCGATGGATCGAAACCATCCTCTGCTAGCAGCCTTTTCCTTGGCAGGTACTTGACTGTAAGTCAGTCTCAGTCATTAAAGAAGTACTCCGTCAAATGAGTTTCTGTAGAGTTGGAAGAAATATATAACCTTAGTTTCAGTCCTCATTGATCAAGCTCCAAACACATTGGATCTTCCAAGTCCGCTGAAGCTTAAACTGTGTGCTACATGACTGAAATGCCATAATCTACCCATGGCTCCACACAAACTACTTGTAGAACATATCCAGCAACTAGAGCGTTGTTGCGTCACTAAATCGCTGCTTTTGTCTCCACACAAACTACTTGTAGTACATATCCACCAACTAGAGCGTTGTTGCGTCACTAAATTGCTGCTTTTGTCTTGTGTTTGTCATTGCTTTGTTGTGACGTTTGCTCCCTATTTCTGTCCCTCTCTACATTGTCTATCTACAGGTTGTGCCACTGAAGCCCCAGTGGCCTAATGGATAAGGCACTGGCCTCCTAAGCCAGGGATTGTGGGTTCGAGTCCCATCTGGGGTGATTGACAGCAGAGTGGCGCAGCGGAAGCGTGCTGGGCCCATAACCCAGAGGTCGATGGATCGAAACCATCCTCTGCTAGCAGTGTTTTCCTTGGCAGGTACTTGACTGTAAGTCAGTCTCAGTCATTAAAGAAGTACTCCGTCAAATGAGTTTCTGTAGAGTTGGAAGACATATATAACCTTAGTTTCAGTCCTCATGGATCAAGCTCCAAACACATTGGATCTTCCAAGTCCGCTGAAGCTTAAACTGTGTGCTACGCGACTGAAATGCCATAATCTACCCATGGCTCCACACAAACTACTTGTAGAACATATCCAGCAACTAGAGCGTTGTTGCGTCACTAAATCGCTGCTTTTGTCTCCACACAAACTACTTGTAGTACATATCCACCAACTAGAGCGTTGTTGCGTCACTAAATTGCTGCTTTTGTCTTGTGTTTGTCATTGCTTTGTTGTGACGTTTGCTCCCTATTTCTGTCCCTCTCTACATTGTCTATCTACAGGTTGTGCCAATGAAGCCCCAGTGGCCTAATGGATAAGGCACTGGCCTCCTAAGCCAGGGATTGTGGGTTCGAGTCCCATCTGGGGTGACTGACAGCAGAGTGGCGCAGCGGAAGCGTGCTGGGCCCATAACCCAGAGGTCGATGGATCGAAACCATCCTCTGCTAGCAGCCTTTTCCTTGGCAGCTACTTGACTGTAAGTACGTCTCAGTCATTAAAGAAGTACTCCGTCAAATGAGTTTCTGTAGAGTTGGAAGACGTATATAACCTTAGTTTCAGTCCTCATGCATCAAGCTCCAAAGACACTGGATCTTCCAAGTCCCGTGAAGGTTAAACTGTGTGCTGCATGACTAAAATGCCATAATCTACCCATGGCTCCACACAAACTACTTGTAGAACATATCCACCAACTAAAGCGTTGTTGCGTCACTAAATCGCTGCTTTTGTCTTGTGTTTGTCATTGCTTTGTTGTGACGTTTGCTCCCTATTTCTGTCCCTCTCTACATTGTCTATCTACATGTTGTGCCACTGAAGCCCCAGTGGCCTAATGGATAAGGCACTGGCCTCCTAAGCCAGGGATTGTGGGTTCGAGTCCCATCTGGGGTGACTGACAGCAGAGTGGCGCAGCGGAAGCGTGCTGGGCCCATAACCCAGAGGTCGATGGATCGAAACCATCCTCTGCTAGCAGTGTTTTCCTTGGCAGCTACTTGACTGTAAGTACGTCTCAGTCATTAAAGAAGTACTCCATCAAATGAGTTTCTGTAGAGTTGGAAGACATATATAACCTTAGTTTCAGTCCTCATGGATCAAGCTCCAAACACATTGGATCTTCCAAGTCCGCTGAAGCTTAAACTGTGTGCTACACAACTGAAATGCCATAATCTACCCATGGCTCCACACAAACTACTTGTAGAACATATCCACCAACTAGGGCATTGTTGTCACTGCTGCTTTTGAGACCATCCTCTGCTAACAGTGTTGTCTGTTCCAACAACACTGAATCTCAGAAAACCCACAAAGCTCTAAGTATGTGTTCCATGTCAGCATAACTGCCTGGGTCAGTGTGAGCCATGTTATTAAACATTGGTACTAAATAAGGAGGTCATTTTTATTCATGCCAGACATTGGACAGCATGCAGTAACTAAAGATACTTGTGTGGGTGTGGAGGGCCTTTCAAATGCCACACAACACTACATTGCCCTTCATACACTAATAGTATACTGCATTCATCAACACTGATGTGTGTGAGGATACTAATTGCCAAGAGTACAGTACTAATTCACAGTTCATTGCAGACAAATCTTGAGACTTGTACTGCAAAATCGAGATCAGACAGACAAAGACAGATGGACAATTCTGTTCAGAGCAAATAGAGACTAACATCCTGCTTCACTCAAAATACAGACACACACCTACATAGACCTGCTCCTGAACACATACACACACTGAACTAACCGGAGGACATCCTTAATAATGAATAAACCCACACTGAATGTTGAGACCAGTTGCCGTGGTTACCAAGGCTGAGGCATGAAGACGAACCCAAGGTGACCGACAGGGCTGTTGATCACCGTGGTAACGGTGGAACCATTCAGACACATACACACACCAAGACTTGTAAGTTTCCTCTGTCTGCGAACTCCCTTTCGTCACCTTAAAACATTTGAACAAGAAGTTCCAACTCCTCATGTTTCGCACTCATAAACACAAATGCACACACACTGGTTGAGTATCTGAACTCAATTTTTCTTTTATGAAGCATTCAGTGGCAGTGCTCCAGCTGTTGATGAGACCAATGGTTGAGGCCTGTCTGATGTGATTAGTTTTACTGTGCATGTAATGTGTTAGTCGGGTTGTCAAGTCGTGATGTGTGTGTGTGTGTGTGTACTCACGCAGTTGATCGAAGTGTGTCTGTAGGCCATCTGGTCCTGGGACTGAACACACCAAACGAGCCTTCTGGAAGGTGCTCCACTTATTAACTAAACTCCTCTGGCCTCCAATGTCATTCTACACATACACACACAAAAAATATCTAAATAAAAACTATTTCTAATTTTAGGTTAATTTTATTTAGTTATATTGTAACTTCACTAAATGAGTCAAGATGGCTATAATTTTCAATGATTATGATACCTCAAATTGGTTCAATTTTATCTCACAACTGAATTGTTGTGAAATTCAAAATATCATTTAATATACGAATCCTTGATGAAATTCTCCAGTAAAATCCGATTACTGGAGAATTTTCAACACATTCTCCAACTTTATTCTTACACATGAACATGCAGACATGCACACATAAGCAGGCAAGAACATTCGCACAAACACAGTCATGCAGGACTATAACTGTCTATACACATAAAAGGCATAAAGTACAAATATATATACAAACACAAACATTCACAGTCTATCACAGTGGAGCAGAAGACACAGTGAAGACACAGCGATAGTGACAAACATAAACAGTCCCCTATACACGGACCTCAAAATGCTTATCTATACGAGGCGACAGGAACATCCAATCACACGGTCATTTTTTACATAAACATACACCTCCGCAGGCTCAGACACACACACACTGACCAGCACGTACATCCTCTACCTGTGCAGGCAAACACGCTTACGTAAGCTACACCCAGACAGTTCTGAGGTAAGTCTGATATAAGCACACAAACCTAGTCTCTCTCTGTCTCTAACAAATACACTCCATACCTTGCACACACGTGCCACTCTGGAGTAGAGCACCTTCCCAGCGGCCCCCTCTGCCTCCTGAGCGCGCTCAGTGAAGAACACGTAGACCTTATCGTCTTCTGGGTTATCAGTTTCAGACAGCGGCGCGACCCGCACAAACTGGGCATCTGGAGAGAGAGCAAGAGAGAAAGACAGCGAAAGAGAAAGACAGGTAAATCATAAATCAACTGTAATGCAATCCACCTCTGCTGATATGCACGTAACATGCATGTAAGAGTGTACAAGGAATAGAGATAGAGCAAAGCAAAGGGACGATGGGTGTACAATTGAGTTTACAAACAGCAGAGAGAGTCAGCATGTATCTCATTGTTATCAGCTGCAGACGTCGACACGCTGTCCTGATAAAACACCAACCGGGCGTTCTGGAGATGGTTTCAGAGATGTTGATTTAGAGCAAAAGATATCCAGTTTAACTCTGGTTATTCAGTTTACAAAGCAAGAAGTAAAGAGAATGGCTGTTAAATTATGTTTTTATAGTAGGCTAATGACTTGACACCAAAGAGACAAAATAGAAATAGAAAGTAGAAACGCAGATGTGTTGAAGAAGCAGCTACTGTGTATAGAAATTGAAATGTTACTGTTGATATATCTTTATTTGTTAGCTGGTTTAGTTCTAACACACCATGACTCACAGTTCAGTCTAGATGGGAGTCCATGAATGCGTTATATCAGTGATTCAATAGCATTAACACAAGACAAGCAAGACAAATCTCTAATATGAGGCACAATGTAGGGTTGTTCCACTGAAGGTGATACTGAGTAGCCGGGTAGCATACTCACTGTATTATTTGAAAAGAATATTTGAAACATTTCTTGGATATCAAATGAAATTCCAGATTTTTCAGATTTCTAAAAGGACTCTGCACCAGTCATCTCATAAATCCTGCAGTGCTGAACAAAAGGTTAGAGATCAGTTTTCAAAAGTAAGGGGTTTTGTACTTTGTTTAGGTTTTCTTTGACATTTCCTTGCACTTACCCTGCAGCCAGGTGGAGTCGTACTGTTCGGTGCGGATGACATGACGTTTACCAAGACTACGGAAGAAGGCGGAGTCCCGGCTCATGAAGTCTGAGGTGATGCCGGCATACAGCTCTCCATCTACACAGAATAACAAAAAGTTTTGATATTTTGTAAGGAAGAATGAATGATGTTTTTGACAATCTGAATTTTAGGTTTATTCCAACATATTCTCACAGTGGTTCATCCAAAGATATTTTATATGACTTGCAAGGAAAAGTCTTTTATTGCAGGCATACTGTAAATAATTTACACATTTCCTGTGAAAATAGTTATTTTGGTTATGGTTAAAATTTTGGTGATGGTTACAATTAGTTTCAAGTCAAAATACTGCCTGTTTGAGTACATATGATTCATAACATATTGTGCCAATTGTGCCAACTACAAATTCACTGTGATAACCTTTGTTAAGTTTGTTCTTTTCTGCCTACATGTTTCTCAGGTAAAACTGGAGCACATCGTGTCGTTCCTGCAATAATTTCTGATTCAAACTTTATTTGAGTTGTTGTTGTCAACTGTTGTTGTTTGAGGAAACGATGGTCAACTTACCAACAACAGCTGACGCTGTTTTCTGGAACGGATCATAGGGACATTTCCCCTTCCCACACTCTGTCTGGCTGTAGGAGAGAGTCTGGTGCTCTGACTGGCGAAGAAAACAGAGACAGAGGTCACTTTGACAGATGGAGAGAAAATCAGCTTGACAGATAAGAGATAATAAGTTGTTTGGGCAGGCAGACAGATTGTGACTCTTTAATTTATTCTTGCATTCACTGATTCTTTTATTGATCCACTGATTCAGTCAAATCAGCAGAAAGACTTTTTCAGACTGCTGAACTAGTCTGCCACACACAGACACACACAAACACACACACGCACGCACACATGCACATGGTGAGTGGCTAATTGAGGGTTATCGGGCTAAGTGGAGGGATTTTAAAATGTGTGAAGTCCAGTCTTAAACCAGTCAGCACCACCGGCTCCTCTAAGCACCACGTCTGAACCTCTGCTCAGATCTTGCATGGCCTTTCATGGGATTAGCTGTCCCCTGACACACACACACACACACACACACACACACAAACTGCTGAAAGGCATGCATGTAACCTAAAAAAACCCACAAATGCAGGAATGCACATACCCACACTCACACAATTGACATAGGTTTAAACCTCACATATATGCACGCAGAAACACACACACTGACACACATAACTGACAGAATTTAGAACCAATAACCTATTTCTGACAAAACAATAACCCACATGTGTCTAAAGTATGAAATGTTCCCAACTAGCAAGTGAAGACATATGAAAAGAATGAAGGAGACACACTTGGGCTCTAAAATTACATTTACATTATATTTGACATAAAAATGTCAAATAAAAAATCGTCAGTGTCCAGTAGCCCTTAGAATGCACCCAAAATGACAAAAGGTACATTGTATATATTATAGAGAGATGAGACAGGAGGAAACCTCACAGATATATGGGCATAGGGGCAGACACCACACTTATGATATTTCAGTTGCTGATAGGTCCGTGTATAGGGGCTGGGACTGGGAGTCAGAACACACACAGTATGGTGGGTGGTAGTAACAGCTTATCACTTTCCTATTATACAAAAGTGTCAATTTGATTGCATAGAGATTCTTCTGTATTTTATTATTTTATTCATTTAAATTTCATCAATATAAATAATACAGTATGATCATATGTCTGAGAAAGTTGGAAATCAGCTAACAAGGTAGCTAGTTAAGGGGCTATAGCTTAGTGGTAGTAGTATGGTTTGGATGTGATGGAGTGTGTAGGGTTCAAAACTGGGTTCTCATTTAAAAAATTACATCTGATGGGAAATCCTACTGCACAAATCTTATATTGGGAGGTGTACTTGGGGAGATAAAAACCATTATGCATAAAAAAAAATCTTCAGTCTTCAATTATGAGGTGAATCTACAGCAGAAATATTAAAGGTTTTAGAACCACACATGATTAGATTATAATGCAACCATTACACCAACTGTATTGGAAAGTTTTGTTGGTCTGGTTCACTTTACCATCTATCATTTCTTTGTTTGTGGTGATTCTATTCTTATTCTTTACTGATAGCGAACAAAAATTATATCTGATTGGCCACAGGTGTAATTTGCACAGGTTAAATACAATAGAGAAGATAGAATAGAAATACAATGATTTGTGTACAGTAATTCCCCTGTACTGTGTTCCTCCTGCCAGTCACTGTGACAGACTTGACAGACACTTTCAAGCTAGTTTCGTGGCTACACAAAAGGAAAATGTGTGTATGAGCGTTTGCAGCAATACCTGTTGGAAGACGCTGGTAGCTATGAAAGCACATCGAGGGTTGAAAGCCCCGGTGCCACACACGTACAGGTGAGTCTGGTTAAAAGGCTGCAGAACTCGCAGGAAGTTAGCACACTCAAGCTGGAGAGAGAGAGGGGGGGGGGGGCCACAATGTGAGAAATAGTGAGTCTTTTCTGTTTCATTACATATATAAGGCAGTGGTTATATTATATGAATTGTCTGAATACTGGTGAAGCAGCAAATAAGCCAAGTTGAGTTTTATTAAAATGACATCAAGAAAATGACCTGCTACTATCCTGCTGCCATCTACACTGACAGTAGTTCACATGTTGCTTTTCTATCTGTATAAATCTCGCTAACCTGACTTGATATCCTTGTCAACATCAGAGATCTCGTTTGTTTACTGTTCCCAAATGAATCAGATTCATTCAACTTTAGTTCCACTTGAGATTGTAATCTATCATGCATCTGTCTTGCTTAATCATTGCAAACGTCTTTAGACAGTTTCATGTGCGGTAGTATAAAATTAAAAAGGAGGGATAAAAAAAGCTGAAATGACCCTGATCTGTAAGCCACTGATCCATATCTGTGTAGAATTTAATGAGTAAATGCACTTTATTCCCTGTGTGACTTTAACCAATCTAAACCAATTACCTCCATTCATGGTAACACACAGTAGTTACTTTGATACATGTTGCTTTGCTTATGCAATCTCGTGTGTGTTTGTGTGTGTGTGTGTGTGTGTTGAATCACCTCTGGATCCTTCCCAGCCATGAGGCATTCTTGGACACGGTCTGGACTGGCCGGCCAATACAGCTAGAAAGAGCAGGAGAGATAAAGAAAACAAAAAGGGAGAGAAAGAGATTCAAAAACATTTTTTATTGCTCACTCTACATTTTGTGATAAAAGGCTTTTGGCATTGGCAGGCGCTTTATGAGGCAGCGAGGAAGGGAGAGTCAGCATAGCATGACTAGAAGAAAGAGGGCAGCAGGAGAAGAGACAGATTTTAATATCTCACGTGAGGCGGCTTCAGGGAGGAGAAAATAAAAACCAACTGGCGGCACCGCTGAGTCCTGACAATGAGCCAAGCTGTCAGAGCAGCAGTGATGGTGGCTACATGACTAATTAATCTACTGTTTGTGATTATAGAGTCACTGATTACAGTTACATGTGCACAATAATGCAACCATTGTTGTTACTTTGAATAAACAATCAGGTTTGTTGCTTTAATTAACACACAGCTGGTTCCTCTAAACGTATACTTTAATCATAAGATTAGATTTTTATTAATATTTGTGTGATTACATCAGTTACATCTATTTCATTTCCAGTTGTGCCAAACTTTACGTTACAGCAGTGAGTGTGGTGGTATTGAAGACTCTCCAGTTATGAAGCTATTTATTCCTGGAACATTTGAACATTTGAGAGCACCCCTTAAAAAAATCTAAGGACCCAACCCGACCCAAACAAGACTCCAGCTCCAGACTTGCTCCTCTAACTCGGTTCTAGGTCATGCCCGTTTTTTGTTTTTTGTTTTTTTTTGTCTTTGCCTCAAGTTTCAAGTCTGTCTAATGTAGATTACGTTTTTATTGGAGCTGACAGCCGCTAAGAAGAATTTTTGTCCCTGTTATTATAAAAGAAAAGCACTCTGGCTAGGAAGCAAATATGTTGGCTAATTTGTTTTGGTTGGAGAGTTTGCCCACACAGAAGTCTGGTGTCGTTTTCTGACATCAGCCAGCCCACAGGCCAGTTCACTATACTGCATGTTCTGTTCTTCACGGTGTATGTGGGCTCTTTGTCGTGTGCATCACCGTCAAAGGAGAAAATAAATTACACTTGCAACAAAACAGATTTTTTTCATTCTTTTTCCAAACAGACGAATATGTCAAATATTAGAAAGTTGTTCTGAAGATGCTGCAGGGGCAGATTTGAAGAACGTAACATGCAATTACTTTGTGGAAGACTGAAACTAATTGAAGCCGGAGCATTACCGAATGCTAAGTGTTTATCCGATTTTAAAACTTGAGTAAATCACAATATCTGCGTAAAATCACAGGTTGCTTCAGAATTGGGTCCCATTTGCCTCTGGCCTGTTCAGGTTTGTTTATGTGGGTTCTTTAAAAGGATGAGTTCATCTTGGGTTCAGGAAAGATAATCACCCATGAAAACACTTAGTTCTAACCAGAAAATAGATGACTTCACCAGTGGACTAATTTCTCAAAAATGGACTAATAGCCCAATGGAACTAATATAATCAAGTGTGTTTACATGATTCTCACATTTGTAGTTTTATTCACTTTATAGCTGCATTGTTTGTGTGCATGTAAACGTAATCAGGGTATAATAAAAACGCCGCCAAATTGGGGATTATTTTACGGCTTTCATGTGGAGCCAATAGGAGAGGAAATAATAGAGTCATAGAAATCGAGAGAGCGAGAGGTGAGGCATGGTATCAGATTGCAGCTACATGACTAATCTAAATATTTCCTTGAGTCAGTCATTTCCTCAGAGACCAGAGCGGTGAAGCTGAGATTGAATTGATATGATAAGTGATCGTCTTCTTATCTCTACATACCGCAAAACTGCTACGTTTACTGAAGAAAATGAAGGATCTTCACTTTTGTTTTAAAGTCCACATCACTTCGGGATGAAAGTGGCAAAATATTTTTGATTCTCTCTCCTTTTGCAAAGATAATTAATAATGAAAGACATAGAGTAAAACACGTGATTTGCACATTTGAGGTTTTTTTTGCAGAGTTGAAAGATTGCAAAAATATTAAATGTTGAAAATATATGGCTACTGTGAACATGCCACTTGAAACCAGCATTTGTACGTTTTTAGAAACAACCCTAAATTTTGCTCTCGACCGTGGCCCTAACAGAAAACTACTGAGCTGCTGTTTATTTGCCCTGTAAGTCTGAATTTGCTTCAATCTAGAAAATGTAACACCAACTCTTTGAGAGTGATTAATGACAAATGATGATGCTTTCAGGAAACAATTTCGGGATGTTCAGTAATAGTTCCCTGATGTAGTCATTCCCACAGAGCCCGGTGGGGAGCCGAGACGATCAGATAAGATTAGAGACCATGGTCCCCCTTATCTCCAAATACCACACACTGACAGGAACATGGACCACCACTAAAGGATTCTCACCAGGTAAAGATTTCATTTAATAGAAATTGACTTCTCTGTGAAAGGCATGCTGGTTGTCAGCTTGTATAACATACAAGGAGAATGCGGGTTTATGCAAAAAGGGAATTACACAAATCAAACACGGGGAAAAAAAATGTTAAAAGTGTTACATTTCTGTACTTTTGTAGTGAATACCTGGGCTGAAAAGGAAAGAAAGAAAATGGAAACAATGGAGGTTGTGAGAATGAATAAAGAGCACAATGCAACAAACACTCATTCAAACCCTTCATGACCCTTTGTGTAATGTGGGTTACCAGCTGTAGACTCACACAGAAGGAATGCCTTGAGGGTTTTAGCCTGAACAAGGAAAAATGCAACTGAAGGCAACAGCGTGACATTCGGCACTTTGTCCTGAAGAGAGATGGACTGGAGGAACTGGTTACATGTCCATCTCTTTGTGTCAAAATCAGCTTTTATGAACTAGTACGATTACGCAAGTTATGAGAAGAAAAAAATAAATAAAAGTAGCAACCGGGCCTGAGCTGATAAGAAGCCCTGGATTTCAGTAGCAGAGAAAATAACAGAAATGTAGAGAATATGGCACTGTGAGTGGTTTTAACACCATGGGCAAAACTGCACACAAGCTGGAACAGTATAAACAGACTATAAATACTGTACGTACAAATATATAACTTACAGCCAGCATGGAGCTGAGTTATGAGTTGACTATGACTATCTATCCTTTTGTTGGCTGACTGCCTGGCTGAGTGGGTGGCTGGCTAGCTTGACTGCTGCCTGTCTGTCTTTTTCACGGGCTGTTTGTCTGCTCGACTACCTGTTTGGTTCTCTGATAGCTTGTTTGTACATCTGACTGATGAAAGTATTGATTTGATCCGGCAGGGCAGAGTTATGAAAAGGCAGCCCTGTCGTTGTCCTTGCTGTGAACCTGAACTCAACCTGACTGGCTGGCAAACCATCAGCATGTCTGTCTGGATGTTAAAGCAGCAGATACTGTAACAAACCTGCAACTTTTGTCTAACAGTCATCGTTTATTGTATGTGAGAAGATGATGTATCCAATGATGTTGGATACATTTTGTTGTTTGCACCACTGGTTTGTACATTTACAGACGCTTGGTGCGTGGTGACATAAATTTCAGTTCATTCTCATTAGGATGAGTGAAATGTGTCAGGGCGGGAACTTGACCAGCTGAATCAGGAAAGGACGGGGCTGACAGTACATTTCCTGCCTCAGGGGGTCGAGCTTCATATCACTGATGTCATGTGAAAACCTCGACCCTTAAAATGTTATAAATAAACTCAAAAAGAGTAAGATTATACAAAAGCAGAAGCACTCACTAATACAAGAAATCAATAACTAGGCTATAGAAAGGAAAATACTGCATTTACAGGCTGCACACAGGTAGGTAGGTCCTGATGATTCAAAAAGGAGTGGAGGTGAAGGGAGAGGCCACCTATCAGCACAGATCTGTCTCTGCAGATGTTGTCCGTGCCAGTACAGAGGCTACTGGTGCAGTTCAGCAGTGAACATGACGAGTGAAGAAAGAAGGAATGTGAGAACTTTTAAACAAATAATTTGTGGCCTGACTAGAACCCATTATGTTGCTATCTGTTTGTCTGTTTTGGAAAAAGTTACAAAACTTTGGCAACAACTTTTTTTACCACTCAGGTTGTCCAAATAGCACTTTTTTTAACAGTACATATCAGCCTTAAGTTCTACAAGTAAACCTTGAAACCTTTCCAAACATCATTGGATACACAAAAGAATGCAATGTCATCAGGCCAAAAGTCCCTTTTTCCTGAAAAGGTGATGTTTTATCAAACAGCAACAATACTGCAGCTTAAACTGAGTGGCTGACAGCCAAGTTTGAGCACAGTGGAAAGATGAAACTGTGGAGGAAACTGTAATTCTATCGTTCAGTCACTGTGTTTCTGTCTATGTGGAAAATTGGAGATTAAAAGAGAGTTTATGAAGGTAGAAAGCAGAGTACTACTAAACTACTGACCGAGGAAGAAGACTAGATGTGTATTTCTATAATGAGAGCAAGGAATTAGAGTAAGATAGGCTATCACAGTCGGCGGCACCAGGATATTAGTCAGTGGGCTGTGACTTTCCTCTTCCACATGTCATCACTAATTAGTCCCATCGAAGCCATGATACATTCTGCTGTCATTTGACTGTGTGTGTCTCCATGCATGCATCAACATCCATGTGTATTTCTGCTGTATGTTTATATTGCATCTTGCCTCAGATGGTATGTGAATGTGTTTGTGTGTCTCCTCCAGTTTCTAACCTTGCGTGGGTTCTGCGTTATGTCGTCCAGACTGGTAGACAGCAGGTTATCTTTCATGGCCACGTACAGACGCCTCCCGTCTTCGTCAGGCAGCAGGGAGTGCAGGTCTCCCGCCACTAGGGGCAGCGTCAGCAGGCGGCCGTTCTGGATCAGCTCTGACGAAGAGGAGGAGAAATAAAACAAACGACATGAGAGACCATAATACATTTCCTCCTTTACTAACGAGAAATAAAGGGAAATAAACGAGAAATAAAGGGAAATAATGGGTAAATGGTAAATGGACTACATTTTTATAGCACTTTTATCCAAGGTGCCTCACAGTGGGCTTCCTTTTCACTCACTCAGTGGCAGAAAGCTACAATGCTAGGTGCTGGCCTAACTATTAGGAGCAACTGGGGTTCAGTGTCTTGCTCAAGGACACTTTGACATGTGGACAGGTGGTCGTGGTATTTTAATAACATATCTAGAAGCTTTAATGTTCCCAAGGGGCAATTTGGTTTGGTTACACATGGTTATGGGAATAAGGAACAACAACAAATACACAGAATTTAAAAATAAAAAATACACATAACACGCATTGCAAATATCTGTAAAAGTAATAGATGGTCAGAGGTTTTGAGGCCGGATATGAAGCAAATTATTTTCTCATCAGGGAAAATCAGATAAACTGACATAAAGAACAAAGGCAGAAAAATTCCCACACCTGCATTATCTATCACACGCAACTGTCAGTTGTTTGGCTTGCATCTTCATTTCTCTTATCACACTGGACACTCGGGTCAAACAAAGAAACTGTAGTGTATCATTTGAGAATAAACAAACAGAGACACACACACTTACACACGGACACAATGTACCTGAACTACATCTCCAGACAGATTGTAAGATAACGAGCGATTATGAAACCTCAGATAATGAGTGCACGGATTCAGGGTTTTATAAATGATTACATTCTTGCGCCATGTAAACTATGAGAACTATGGTGCGGCAGATCAGCCGATAGCTGAACGAGGACAAGAATCACACGTCCGTCTGTCTTGTGTTAACTTTCATATTTCAACTGCCAAGTGTTCCTGAGTGGATTGGACTTGGCATCGGCTCACAAAGCTAAAAGCATAAACATATAGGCTTTAAAGCAGCACCAGGCATGGCTTCACACATTGGCAGCCCCATATAGCAGTGAGAGGCTGAAACAGCTTATAAAAAACTTCAAAACCCAGAAAATGGAGCCCATAATCTTAGTAAACTCCATACAGCATACTGTTGTTTAGAAACCTGCGGATCTGTGATGCTTCATACCAAATGATACCAAAGGGACAAGAGACAGAAGAGCAAACATTCCAATCTAAGTATATAAATCAGGACCTAAGGAGAAAACATAGGATAGTAATACAGCTTCTAATTAACATAAATTGTTTCCTAGTGTAGCTTTAGCACATAATATTGGTTCACCCAGGGGAAGGTTTAAAGAAGAAATGAATAATTTATGATATTTCATGGCAGCAGCAAACTCAGCAAACTCTTATTAAAGGAAAGCACTTGTTTAGTTTTTGGATTGTATGAGTGGCGAGCATTAATGTAGTGCTTCTTCCTCTGCAGTGATGATAACAACTCTCAACACACTGCGTGTTTTTTCAAGCAGTTGAATCTGAACTGACACAGAGATCTGAAGTGTATCATGCAGAATATAATCTTCTTAATATTCCTTACAGGATCACGAGGGTGTTAACTCCCAGCGTGGGCAGCTTCTGTGAGAATTAATCATTCAAACCTGGTAGTTTTAGTATGCACTGCCTAACTTAATTACTCAGAAGACACGGTTTGTATCTCTACTAATGGGGATAACAGCAAATGTTTTTTTGTTTGTACAGACAGGATGGTTGACGCATCTGTCTCGATCAGATTTCAATCCAATCTGATCGAGTTAAAACCTGTTTTACTTCTTCTGGATATGTCACCATCTGTTTTGCCAATTTGAGGTGTTCTCAGGTGTGATTTGGAAAGAAATGATAAAGAAAGTGTAATTTGTGGAGTGCATCTTGTTGTAGGACATAAAAACAAAGATAAAACAGTACAAAATGCTGGCAGAATGTTAATGATTTCTACAATAGTATTTCTTTTTTCTCCTGTAAGCAAAACCTTGAAATCAGCACATCTACTTTGCCCACCACATTCACAAAAAAAAAAAAAAAAAACACAAATGCAAATATATCCATCAAAAGATTAATCCATTTGCTGACACATCACTGTGCCCGCCCCTTAATCTTTAAAATTTGACCAAACAGCCACAGCTCTTGAAACACATGCCAATTATCTAAACTACAGCAGACTGGAGCAGATGTAGGATCTAAGATAGGCGTGATGATGAATGACTCTGAATATCCTCAACACTGCTGTATCTGTTCTTTATATGCTATACATCATGTTAGTTGACATTTGGGTTCAATAGAAAAAGAGAAAATAAAACTAAGTGGTTTGAGAAGTAAGGAAAGGATGAAAAGACTTCATTAAAGACGAATGAAATGTGTTGAAGAGTGAAGAGAGGAGGTGAACGAGAGAAGACAAATGGAGAGACTGACAGAGACGGAGAGAAGTGGGATACTGTAGAAATGGGGGGAGATCGATCCGAACGACTGAGAGAGAAATGAGACTGAGAAAGGCCGTGAAATGATGACAGACTGGATATTAAATGCAAGGATAAAAGAGATGGCAAGCGGCAGACTGGGGTGAGAGAAAGGTCATATTCAGCCTGAGCATATTTGTAGCAGCTTGCTCAAATTATGATTTGTTTGTTCAAGTGAAAACAAAACCATTCAAATTCTTGTACCAAATAACCACATATTTCCGTCTTCCTTTGAGATAACTGAGAGGACTGAGAATGTAATCTGAGCAAACTACAGAAAACATCCCTGCAATTAAAACGTTTGGAGATGGATGTTGATGTCAACATGAAGCCAACAATTCCTACTGATGCCAAACTAGATGAAGATTACTTAATGACAAGTCTGCCCCAAGCAGCAAAATATTAAAAGAAATACGGAAGAGGTGATGAAATTCTAATGGCCATAAGACGCTGGCTCCAATAAAGCTGTCAGTTGTCTTTCTCAGTTGCATTTGAACAGGATGACTCCCTGAATCTTCCCTGTGAAGACATTCTGGGCACATCTAACCAGAAGGAGACCCTGGGGCAGACCCAGAGCGTACAGGAGGGATTACATATTGATCTGGAAACGCCTCAGGATCTCCCAGGAAGAGCTGGAAGATATAGCTGGGTAGACGGACGCCTGGGCTACTACGGCTCATCTTGCACCTACCTTTTTCGAGTGTTTATTTCGTGTAAAACACCTCGATGACAAGAAAGATGAGAGTCTGTGAAAGTTCCACAAAGTGCCGACATCCTACAGGCTGAACAGTGGGAGGGGTGCTTGATTAACACCTCTCTCACTCAAGCATGGCAGGTGCTGCTTGCTCACCTCATTTTAGTTCCACGCAGATGCACAAATTAGGATTTTCTCGCTCTAGTAACTAAAGACGGCGGTGAGCAGTCAACCCCACGCTTCAGACATCTCTTCAGAAACCTTTGTGTGACATCACAGGTGCCACATCCACATATTTTCATATTGAGCTATTTTTTAATGTGCTTTTAACTGGTATGCACACCAGACAAAGAGAAGTCCATTATGCTTAACTAAATTCACAGGAACTTTAATTGGATTTGTCTGGACTCTGTCCAAATTCATCAAAATGTCTAACATGGCGGGATTTCCACAACTCTGCCCAATTAACAAGCTACATGCTGTGGGGTCATGTGACTTTTGTTTACAGTTACTGGCTGGCATGTCATTATGTCATCCTAACAGAGCCAAATATTAAAAAATGCATGAGTCAACTTCTCTTCTGGACCTTTTGTGATGGTACAAAAATGAGGAATTTGTTGAAGTGATCGTTGTATTTCATTGCTGCATTTTAAAAACACTTTACATGTATTTTTCACTGTGTTCGTAACCACAAAGTAAATGTGAGAGGGTAAAATAGCAAATAATGTCAAAAAAGAGGAGGAGGAGATGGTGGAGGAGGAGCAGCAGGGGGTGGGGGGGTGGCGGGTGACATGGCAAAGTGACAACAAGATGAAAATGGCCTGATGGGTAAAGACAGTTAGGAGATGAAAATGGGAAAAATGTCAAAACATGACACAATGATAGACAGAGGAGGAAAAGAGGGAAGAGGAGGGAGGAGAGGAGTGAAAGAAGTCCTGATGCAAGAAATTAATAAATATTGATGGATGAGGATGAGAGGAAAGAAGAGATATGGGAAAAGACAGGTGGTGATTGGGCAGAAAAGGTTGATGAGGGTAGAAGAGAGAGCGCCAGTAAAAATCATGTAGCGATGACAGGGCGGGGGAATGATGGGCATGTGGGTGGATTGAGAAGGAAGTTGAACCAAGTGAGAAAGGAGGATGAAGGGGAAGAGCGTGAGGGAATATTATAGCGTAATAACAGAGTAAAAAATGATGGATGGATAGATGGATTGAGTAGGAGGAGGAGGAGGAGGAGGAGGAGGAGGAGGAGGAGGGGTGAGAAAGGCAAATGAAAAAAGGCAAAAGGCGAGATGAAAGTGAGAGGAAAAATGATATGATGACAGGCTGAAAAATGATGATTGGATGGATGACGGGTGAGGGAAAGAGCGGGGAAGACAGAGTGACTGTGGGAGAACAGAAGAGTAAAATAATGACAAAAACAGAGAGAGAAATGGAAAAAAAATGAAAGGTGAAGACTCATGGAAGCAGAGAAAAAAGGCCAAAAAAGCAGAGAAAAAAAAAGAGAGGAAGAGGAGAAAAGAAAGACTGATGCTGAAGACAGAAATGAGAGGAACCACAACATGCTGACAGTCAGTCGAAAAGACAAAAGATGGATGAGCAGAGAGGAAATGAGCAGAAAAAACAAAGAGGAAGACATGACTCGATGGAAATGGAGAGATAATCTGAACCAGAGAAACAGTCACAATAGGAGAGGAAAAGCAGATATAAACTTATACTTTAGCTCAGAGGGAAATCTCACCGGGTACTTTGTTAGTATTCGGCAAACGGCCAGAGAGGTAAATTGTTTTGCTTCACACTGTTCTTGGCTTCAATAATCACAGTGGGTGCATCTGCAGCACAATGAATTCAACAGAATTGTGACTTTTCTGTTTGTCTTGTTCAAGGTTTGGATTTAGTGCCTCAGGTCCAAACGCTTCATGTGGAATATTTTTCCAGGTGATTACTATGCTGCAGCAGTGCGTCACACATGAAAAACTGGACAGTTTTTTTTTTGGACTAGATTTTTTGGTAAAAACCTCACCTCCGTTTTCACCTCTGAGTAAGACAACAGAGTCCCCACATCTTAGCAATGAATTTTAACAATGACAAAACTACTGTTAACTTAAACAAGTTTCCAGAAAATTCTACAATGCAAAGACATATTTCGTCGAAGGTTTCCAAAACGCAAATTGAAGATTCCTCCATTAAGTCGATTCCTGCATCAGGATAACTTAGTATCATCATTCATAACTTGCCAGAGAGACCAAATGGGAGGATGTGTTCATTAACTCAAGCCGAATATCTGAAGCAATCAAGAATGTTGATTGAAGATTGGGCCTCTTCAAACTAGCTAATATGCTTTTCTATGCTAGCTAGCTAAGTTGGCTAACATATTAGCAACCATTTTTGCTGGTAATTGCAAATTTGCACTGAGGAAGTGTATGCTACAACATGTGGGCATGTTGCAGCTGCTTTTTAAGACAGTAGGGTTTTCTCTAGGTTTCTGGAGGGCTGTAGCCACCAGCTAGCTGTAGGGACGGGTATGGTTAGATTTTTATCTTTATCTTATCCATACTCAAATCAGTCTGGTTCTTTATCAATACTCTTACCGGTTCATTTTCATTACTAAAGAATTGGGTTTTCGGTTTTTAAATTATCACTTTAAAAAAAGAATAAATTCAGAACAGGATTAGAATAGATTTATATTTTAAATATGACAAAATGTTTCTACAGCAGCAACAGTAATATCTACAAAGGCCAAGTCACTCAATAATATCTCACTGGAAACAAATCTAAAAAATAAAATAAATAAGAGAGAAGAGGGGAGGCTGCTGTCTCAGCCAGTAGCTAAGTTTACAAGAATTTAAATAATTTTAATATATGTTACAAACTAAGCTAAACAGACAGTTGGGCTACATACAGACAGCTTTCATTTTAGCTTGTTCGTAACACTTCACTATTAGCCTAACTAGCGTGTTGTGGTTGTGTAAAACACGCCGGCGGTGGATGGGAGACTGCGGACAAAGCAGATGATAATATCACTTTTATCCATGTTAATGCTTGTTGAATGCTTGTGTGTGGAGGAGCCCCGCCCTCTGTCAAACCAACAAAAAGAGCAGAGGAGCTAGCATGATCAAATTAATATATGTTAATAATATATACAGTTGGAAAACCACAGTTGTAACTAGTGACATTAAACCTGCAGTGTAGAACTTTTACATATAAATGAACGTCCGTTACATTGAAGGCCTTGCCAAACGAGTTCCCACGATGCTGATTAAGTCTAATACTGCCAGATAAATCTCTCTGTATTTCACAGGATACCAGAGTTTTTAATCTGGTGTCAGGTTTGACATTCCTGCGCTGGCCGGATGAATGCATGAAAGCAGGCTTCCGCCAGCCAAGCTGGCTAACTTCCAGTTAGCTCTCTGCTAACTTGAATGGGGATAAAATAATTTGATCATGTGGCTCTTCTAGACTTTCCAAATGTTATCAGATCGAATGGATCAAATTCTGAGTAGGCTACGGCAGAGCCTATGACATAAGCATGTGTCAACAGTTGTAATTACTCCCACTGCCGGAAGGGGGAGACGAAAGTCTCACACTCCAGCTTTAACGATGGCTCCGTTCCATTTAGGTGTCCCAGTAAGCCATGCCAGTGAGCCAGCATGCACAATACCAGGCTCTGAAACAGCACAAAGAATTTGAATGCAGAGAATGTTGCACCCATTATTTTTTCTCTCAGCTTTTGCTGTCTACTCTTTACTTGTTCCTAAACATTGTGTTGAATTATTAACACTAAATCACTTCCATGAAAAGGGAACAAGACTATTTCTGTTGTCTGCTGCCTAACAATGTTTTCACAGGTTAAACTAACTGAAATTCTTAGCATATTGTGTACTCAACTTGTTATATTGAAAGCCACCCTCTTCACAGGGAATCTAACTCTGGTTGAATTCATGCCTTGCGCTGCCTACTCAAGCATCAGGCACTACAGTGTGTGTGCCACAAGAGCGGCATGACCTCGCTTAATTCAATATAAAGCGAAAAGCTCAGCTTAATTGAATGTGAAACCACCTCTGCAGTGGAAACACCAGCGACATTCAGCATCTGTTACCGTCACAAGATCTTATTGTGTCAGACAGGCTGAAATCCAGCTCACATCCTCACTTTGGAGTTCATTAAATCAGCATTGTGGCAAAGAGGATGACACTCATATCTGCTAGAGGGAACTGAGAGTGGCTTTGTCAACACACACACACACACACACACACGTGTGTATATTCAGACATATACATGTGCAAAGATAGAAAGTGGGTGCAATCGGTGAGTCAGCAGCACATGTCCAATATTGAAACAAATTTAGATTTAACAAGCACACACACACACACACACACACCAACCCAGTCTCTCTGTTTGGTCACAAACTGTGTGGCTTTATTTATCCTAAACACACCATCACACACATGCATGCTCAGAATTTTTTTAAAAATTTGCCCATCAAATGTCCCATTTTAAGCTCATAATGATGAATGGCTCTTATTCAGTATGAAAAAAAAACACATTCTTTTCTCCACCCCACACACACACGCACACACACACACACCCCTGACTCAGTCATGAAACACCAGCTGCACCCACCCCGCCCTTACACTTGGGACAGTTGCCTTGGCAACAGCAACCATGCCGACATAATTTGTGAGGGTGTGTGTGTGTGTGTGTGTGTGGTAGGTCGAGGGGTGTCTCTTGGCCTCGCCTCCCCCCTTAACGTCAAACACACACACACACACACACACACATAGCTGAGATGAATGATTTGGCCCTCACCTCTCATCAACAGTTTGGCTAAAACACAGAGGGCAGTTTGGAATAATGGGGTGTTTTTCCAAGACATCAAAGCTAATGGGAAGGCACACACGCACACACACACATGTATACCATCAACCACACACGTTTACAGACATTTAAGGATATGAAAAGCGTCAAATGTGCCATGCAGCCTGGCTATCTGTCACTGCCAGCATTCAACAGGATGTTAACACACACACACCTGCCAACACTAAATTAAATCCTCTGCCATTATCAACCAAACATGGTCACGAAAGGTGAACCAATCCACCTCACAGTCTCACGATAACTTCTGAATAGACTAGCATTGAGAAGTGAAAGCGTTGGTGAAAGTTTCAGTATTCATCTCTGGCGGTTTGTGATGACTATCGACCCAGAGGCAATCTGTTCCTCAAGTCTGCAGTCTTTTCAGAAACTCTGAATTAAAATTGATTTTTTAAACGACCCTCAGCTCCCAGAAGCCTTCAAATTACATTGAAAGCTGGAAGAACAATCTGATACCAAAACAGTGAGTTGTTTTGTGGGATCATGCTGTGGCACAGAGAGGAGGACATAAAGCAAAGAATATCAGAACAATAACAGAAGCTACTTTCTAATGTGGTTAAAGCTGGTTTGAGATTAAGATTGACTATAATTACATTCTACAAAGGGGCTGGGTGAAATGTGTTTTCTTCACTTTCCAATATTTCTTCAGAAGTGACTATTTCATCCTCAAACTATCCTGTAGCCTGAATTTTGATTCTCTATATCATATATATATTCTCTATATCATTCACTGACTTTCATCTTCAGCATGAAAAAAATATGAAATAAGTATATTTAACAGAGAAAAGAACTTGCTTGTTCTATGAAAGCAGCACAATCTGCTCACTCTCCACACACATATACACACTTACAGTACACACACACACATACACACACGCCTGCTGAATGCAGACATTCTTATCAGCATCAAGTTGGCAGCGGGGTCAACGAGGGTCGTGACCTCTGATCTGAGCCAATTGGCCTCTGACTCCTGTCACTAGGAATCAAAGACGGAAAAAGTTAAGATGCAAAAGAACAGAAACGCTGAGACATAATCCTACCGGTGCACGCAAGCACACACACACACAGACACACACAGTGAAAATATCTGCACATGAATGCTTCCTTTATATTAGCGCCAGCGTCTGCCTATCCATATTTAGCTCTGAGAGTGTCTGTTTTTGTTTACATAGTACTTGTGCATTTATATGTGTGTGTGTGTGTGTCAGTGGTAGGTATTTTTATCCATGGTGAACATTAGATTAAAGGCTGCTGGTCATGGGAGCTCTGATGGACCTCGATGTGATTAGAGCAAATGTGTGGCGTGTGATACAGCTAAGAACATTCCTGCATTGCACCACATTCATTCAGACACACACACACGCAAACACACACAGATGCACGCACGGCGAGGCGATGTGATAGCATTCTCATGAACAAACACACTTGCACACGAACAAAAAGATCTCAGAAGATTTCGTACAATGATGGAGGTAAATACTCCTGGACGCCAATCCAAGATGAAGCTTCTGTTTTGTGCCGTCTTTGTCTCTTGTCTTTTAGTCACAAGGCAGTCACTCCCAGTTGAAGCTACAGCCTTGCAGTAAAAACATTTTCACATTGACACTTTTCTACCAAAAGGGAAAACATACAGCAGGCTTGTCATTATCTCAGATTATGCCCTGATATGGAAAGCCAAGACTGATAAAATTAATGACCAGCATTGTGTGCATTATCACAATTACCACACGGCATGTAGTGCAGACATTAATTATATGATACAAAACAGTGACATTTCAAATGAATTGATTACATGCTAATTGAATTTATATAATTAGTTTAACAGCTACAGATTCATGGCTACACTGTGAGGAGCGATTCGGACACAACATTGAATCTCAGATTGTACACACCAGCATTAACCTGCCGAAGCAGCTCAGATGGTAAAATCACCATCTTCTTGATAAAAGTGTTTAAAATATTTCCTCATTTAAATTAAAGGTAACTACTGGTCTAATAAACAAGATTTCACTATTAAAATACATTTTTTAGTTGTTGGCTAGCAAGAGGCTCCTAAAATTGTTTGTCAAGACGCCTCAAACATAGTTCCAGTCAACAGTTTCATCAAAGTTTTAAATCAGTGCTCAGCCTATATTAGGCTGCAAGTAACCATAGCAACAGCACTAAAGAGGTTAAAGCAAAGATTCTTACCAAAATGGTTATTGGCTGCGGGATGCCACAATTATTAGATTCTCACAGAACAAATGTGCACTCTTTTCTACAATGAGGTTTGTGCTACTTTCATTAGTTACGGCAAGTAATTTTAGTGTTTAGTGTCATTGTATTTACAAAGTGTTTTACAAATTTTGAATTCTTGACATGTGAAGCAGCAGGTTTGTTACTAATGAATTAACAACTTCTGAATTGAATATGCACCAAATGTTGTGTGTCCCAGTCCCACTCGGTTGTTGCCAAGGTCTTTTTTTTTTCAGGAATGTTTGAGATATCTTCCTGTGGCCAGGCCAGCTTTGAGCACAGCTCTGACTGACAAGGTGAGGCTGGCAGCCAAGATGCAGGGACGTCACAGCAACAATGTGGGAAAGCAGAGAGACAGAACAACTCGGCTAAGAATCCATTAAGCACACAGTGAACGTCAGCACTGCTTTTCCATGCTGGCATCACAAGAACACATCAGGGCTGAGATGACGGCCTGACCTGTACGCTGCTGGACAAGAAGGATGTTTCCTAATTTGGTTAGCAAGCAGGCCGTCACTATTCATAAACTGTGGAATACCACAGTTTATCAACGGTGATAAATTTTAGGGAGGAGACTTTCCAACTGAGTGCAGGACTTGCAGCACATTTCCCTACCTAAAGGTAGAAATGATAGCTTTGAAAAGTGAAATACAAGAATAGTTGTGAAAGCCTTGAAGGAGTTGGCACAGTGAAATTTGAGCGACATCTAAGATTCAAATAAAAGAAAGGATGATGAAGGAAGTCTCTCTTTCAATTGTTATCTCACTCATGGGAGTCAAACTTTGTTATTTTCCTGGTGTTTTACAGTGAGTTCTCCTTGATTCCACACACACACACACACACACACACAAAAGCTGCATTAATCATTAATCTGTCAAATTACTCTCTTACAGCCTACAGCATTGTCCACGTGAGTGTTTTTGTAAGCTATATATGTGTGGTTTTGTCTCTGTGTCTGTGATTGTCTTTGTCCGTCTGTTCGTCTACTCGCTGAGCCCCAGGGAACTTTAGTTGTCTGGTGCAACGCTCCCAGGGGGAGGACTCTGTTGGCTGCGCCACCACAGGGGAGTGGTGGTGGCGGGGGCGAGGAAACCGGGGCACATTTCCTGTGGAAATGGGGTTATCACTTCACCAATTACTGGTGCAATTACAACAGGAGGCCTGTAGAAGCCTGGGAACAAAGCCTACAGGCACACAGATGGGCACTCGTGAAAACATGCACAAAATCATTTCTAACACATGCATGAAGCAGTTATAAAATCTCATTGTCTCCCTGTCCTAATCCTAGACTACATCATGTATTTCGAGATGATCACTATGTCAGATCAGGTGTCTCGGTGCCTTAAATTCCCGCCGTGCTTGGCCGTGAGACATGTCAGAATACACACTGAACCCTGATCAATCATAGCTTGAGGTCTTTCACAACTTTCATAATCTGCAAAGGTGATCAGGCAGGAGGGGACAGAGACAGACTGACATGCTTGTTTTCCCATCAGGGCCTCATGAGGTTTACTAGAGGCCGAATTAGCTGTCTACCGCTACGTCACACAGGATAAAACAAAAATTTGCCACGCCCACTGCTAATTTTCATTCCAGACGCCCGACATCTGTAGATCAAACCACTATTGGGATGATATTGTGGAGACTGATGAATTATCTGTCCCTATAAAATAAACATGAACATACATTAATTCATTCATCACTCATGTCAGACAAACTAATTCTCTACTCACGGTTTCTAAAATCTTCTCACACATTCAAATATATGCGCCCACACACACACACACAGACACGCACACACAGACACGCACACACACGCATACCACAAGCAAAATTATAGCCAAACACAGACACACTACGTCTGGACTGTGTCACAGACAGACCAGACCCACGTGGACAGCTTGACCTTTGACCTCGGCTCGTATGATTATTCATCATCATCAGACTGTTCGGCCGGGTTGCTGTGCTGGTGCATAAACACATTAGAGCCCATTCGCTGTTTACTTTTTAATCTAATTTATTTTTTCATCTCTGTTTATCTAAGAGAAGGGTTCACTGAGAACACTCATTGTTTTCTCTGCTTCACATTCACACAGTTACACACAGTCTCGTGTGGGAGCTGCCCAGTGCAGAACAATGTTGGTTAAATTCTTACCAGTGAAAGCTACAGTGAGTCACCTTTTCTCATTCTGATCCTCCAAAACAGTAATGAAAAAGACTCCGACTAACAGTCAATGCTGGTTTCCTTAAACCATGGAGGTCATTTTTCATATGCTTTTTTCTCATTTAGGTATGACAACTTGTTGCACTGAGAGCAAAAACCTGCCTGAACAAAAACCGCAGTTACAACAAAAAAGTATTATTTGTATTTATGTTAGGATTTAAAATCATGTTCCTGTGCCTTAAAAAATGTGTCCACCTCTGTGTTTCATTGCAATCAATTCATAATGAAAAAGTGCAAAACATAAATTCCCCCCAATGTTCCTTCACAGACTTGTGACTACTCTATGCAGCAAAATACTTTGCTACAGATTATGTATGTCCGCACCCATCAAAGTGAAAAATCACTGCAGTCTTTAAATTGTCTGTGGTTTCTACTTCTTGGCTCAGCCTCAAAGCATGCTGGACAGACAGAATGTTTCATGGGTATTTGTTTTGCGCATACGGGCCATATCTCTACATCTTAAAAATGAGTGGTCATAAAAGAGGTAGCTTCCTCGTGAAGCTTATGGATAGTCATGACGTCTACAGTGGCTTCAGCTTTAAATTTACAATCAGCTTTGAAGGTCACATTTATGACAAATCACAGAAGATAAAAAACACTATCTGTCAATGTACATCCTCTCTATTTTCTGATAAGTCCTGGCTCTGTTTAAACAGGAAAAGGAAGTCCGACTTACAACCTTTTGTGGCACTTGTCTGATCTTCCCATCACTGACAAAACAGCGACAATCAAATTCTTGTGGTTTCGTCTTGTTTACGCAGCCCTGGGAACGTCAGATCCGTAACACCAAGGGTTAAAGATCAGATTTTTTTGTGCCGGTGTACATTAATCTGAGGCTTGACTGGATTCTACTACCTGCCATTTTCTTTAAAGTCGTCTTATAATTGATTAGTTTACTTTATTCACAGTCAAATCAGGAATTTATTTTGCTGTAAAGTGGAAGGGCACTAGAATAAACTCAGCTGAAGTGCCTTTGAGCAAGAAACTGAATCTACTAAAATCACAGCTCGGGAACTTCAAATGTCATCTGTCTTTTTTCGTCTTTCTTTTGTGTTATCCACTAAGGCAGATATGCCATGAAAGTAATTATTGAATGTACTGGGTAGTTGAAAAGGCAAACTGCCTTGACTTACCTGCTTATTTTGGCATCTTGCTACTTCTTTTTTGGACTTTAAAAACTGTATATTTTAAGATTTGTTTAATCTGAAATCCACACAACCCCCCAAAATGACTTCAGAAATACATTTTTTTGTATACAAATGTCTAAAAGTAGACACATGCTGTGATTCACTTTCCTTTGAACAGTTATTATAGAAGAAGAAGTGACAGCTTGATAATTCATTTGAAAATGAACCACTGAGTCTACTCTACACGCCCTCATATCCTGCATCTCCAGCCTGCCCTAATCTACAGCTAATGAGGTAAACTCGTTGTTCGAGTTGCTCTTAGCACTGTTGATCCTGTCTACTTCGGGCTTCCCGCTGGCCAACAAGTCAAGTGTGTCTTTGTGGATTAAATTCCCTCATGGAGCTAAAGTAGAAGGAATGCTGTCAGAATACACACATGTCCACACAAAGCGGAAAAAAGAAACAACCCAAGATGTCCAGATAAGGATTACAAAAACTTTTTCCAGCCAATATGACAAAAAGTATGATTTACAATTTATACAATTTATAGAGGTCAACTGACAGTGTACAGTAAACTGAAGTTAAATCCCCTGATCACTCATGCACAGCACCTGAGTACTAAGAGTAAAACTTTTTACTGCACCTCTTGAATGATATATAGGAAAGAAATACTGACATACAGTAAGAACCAGGGAGGAGAGGTGAGAGACTCCGCTCTAGATTATTGACAGAAGGGCAGATTGGAGCAAATTAATACTTGAGGGAAATGGAAGAAATATGAAGCTTGTGTGGTTTTTTAGCTTAATTACAGGCTTCAGGCTAAAGATAGCCTCTGATATTAATGCCAGAAACCTCTCGAGGGTAAATTTACAGCATGTCCACTGTTGTCAGGGGCTGTTGTTGCCAAAGCAAGAGTGTAATTAGACTCCTTTCAGTGTCTCTGTCCAAAGAGAGGAGAAAACCCTCAAGCACCGAGACCCTTAATCAGGGCTTTTAATGTCCTAGGAAGGACCTAAAGTTTGGTTGCCAGAAAATTTAATGGAGTCCTTCATATATTCTGGAGTCTTTTCAAGAACCTGGGTTATAGCTATACTTTACATTTGGCCCAATTAGCATGCAAACAACCTGAAAAATCAGGTCTTCTTCACATGGAGAGCTTCCAGAGAAAACGGCTGCCTGACAGGAGTCTTTTCTGAAGTGTGGGATGAGCAAGCAGCTGCATTTGACTTGATTAGTGACAAGCAATGGTAGTGCCACCGTTGGGGACTGCTTCCATTAAAATTAATAATAGAGAATAGCCTGATTCTGTGCCAGATAACCGTCCCAGTGAAATCCACATCTCAGCAACATCCCCAGCCCAGAGCCTGGAAAGCTCTGGCCTAGATAGAAACAGATCTGAAAGAATAAATGAATAATGAAATATCTCTTGATTTTTAATATCGCTGTGAATGCTTTTGTGCTTTGTTAGAACACAGTGGGACGAGAAAGGTGAGGCTGGAGAAAGAGGAGGAAGATGTGTAACATACAGTACCAATCAAAAGTTTAGACACACCTTCCATGAATGAGAAAGTGTGTCCAAACTTTTGACTGTACACCAAGAACCAGGTTTCTCCTCTGAAAGCCACAATTAAAACTAATCAAATAAAACTTGGGCTTAATATAGACATCATGCACCTTTAATCTGCTAAGTATTTCACCAAAGATTTCACAAAGGTTTCACCTGAGGGCAAGAAACTTAGGTGAGTCACAACAAACATCTCGGACTGATTCCTAGACTAGGAAACAAAAAGATCCTTAAATTAGTCAATCCTAAATACTGTATCATTACAACTGCCAAAGTGAGGAGACATAATGCTGCATTCCTGGGATGCTGGAAAGATGAAAGTTTCAACTTTTCTACATAAAATGAGAAGGAACAGCCTGTCAAATTTAATATTGATTTTAGTGTTGTGCATAATCCACAAAATACATCTTTAATTTCAGCCAAGCATTGCCAAAAAGTCGCTAAATTGCTAGCTTAAGTTGTTAAATTAGATATAGCTAAAAAATATTGCTCAGAGAAAGATTTTTTTCTCAGGAAAAGAAACCACACAATCCTGTTTCTCTGAGCTCGGTCTTTAAGCGTTATTTATTCAACATGTTTCACAGTTTAAGAGTTTTTTGTAGCTGAATGTTTTAGCGAGCTAAACAAGATGCTGTAACAAGACTACTTTTTTTTTTTTTTTTTAAATTTGGACTTAATCTTCTTTTGTGGAAGAGGTTAGAGTCTAACGACAGCTGCTGGTTTGTGTGCCGGCTTGTCTCTTTCACAGACAACACAGCTACATAACGTCCTTCTACTTTACTGAAAACAGCCAGCTCGTCTAGGTTTTGTTTGGAAGCAGCTGTTTAGGATTCTTTCAATTTCTTCAGCATTTTTGTCATTGGGGATCATTGGGCAACACCTACATTGTGTTTTAGAAATACTGATTTCATCTTTCATAAAAATATAGAATATCTATACAACATAAAGATAAAAACTGAAGTATTCAAGGATGTATTATAAGTGCAGCTTTTATTTGTGCTACACATGTTTCTCTGAACATATGCATGAACAAACATGCATCTGGACACTGATGAATTAATCTTCCTTGTATTATAACCAAGCAATTTGCATGCTAATAGCATGGAATTACTGAAAGGACTCATTTACATTTACATTACAATTCGGGCATTTGTCCAGGAAAAAACAGCAGGATCAGTTGCAATGCCTGGATTACAACCATCACAAGCAATCAGGAGTACAGGGGTCTAAGGTCAAAGCTAATGTTCTCACTCATACCAAACCAACTCATATGAGTTCAGTTCAATATTCTCCAGTGACTGTTTAACATTAAATGTCTACAGCAAAGCAATTCACTAAGTGAATGCTGTATGAATAAAACATGATTCTGAATCCTCCCCTATTCTCATGTGAGGAAATAGATTCACACTGACTTAATAAATCTTCCAACCCTCCTCTGAAGCATTGATGGGAGTTTTATTCTGTGATTGTAACAGTGAATTCTCATGTGACAGTTATGAGTTTGAAAGAAGGTGCAGATGGTGGCTGTGTGAATTTGTGTGTACAGTATGTGTGTACTGAGTATGTATATACATATATATAAAGGACCTTCTCAAAAATGTGTTGTTGCATGTTACTGTAACATACTTGCATGTCTCCGTGTGTTTGTTTGTGTAACTTCAGGCTTTCGAATGTTGTTGCTTCTGTGTGATTGTGTTTGTTCAGGTATACAGTGCTTGTGCATGTGCAGAAACATGTCCCTTGTGTGTGTGTGTGTGTGTGTGTGTGTGTGTGTGTGTGTGTGTGTGTGTGGTACAGAAATGGTATCTCTAACTGCCATCTATCATTAAGAAAATCACACTACCGTTCACTGAATGGCTGGGATAATGCACTCATTATACTCAAGAGCATGTGTGTGTGTGTGTGTGTGTGTGTGTATGTGTGTGTGTGTGTGTGTGTGTGTGTGTGTGTGCGTGTGTGTGTGTCTGTGTGTTTTACCTCACTCCTGCATATGGGCGACATGAAGTTTGAGTGAATTACTGGAATAATTTAGTCATTAAGAGCGAGACGGGGGTTAGGAGGTAATCGGACATGTGTGTAAGTATTTAAAGCTGTTTTTTTTTTGTTTTTTGTTTTTTTCAGACACATGAAGCTGTCTGGTCAGTCAGTCTGATTACACTTCACCAATCAGGATAAAGCTCTCAGGCAGTGAAAGGACTAACAGCGCTGAAATTGGAGTGTTTGGGGTTTTCAGATGGACAGTCTGGCTGTGACTTTAGTATCATAACCATTGCCCAGACTGCAGTTCACGCTATCTAAAAGGCCAGCAGATGGAAATATCCCATGCTGTGTCCCAATTACATACTAAAACAATAGATAAAGAAAAAGAAAATGTTTTCCTCAAGATTTAATACTTCATCTTTTGTTTTCCAAGATCTTTATGTTTTGCAATCTTTTCTTCCAACCACCATGCACAATTTCTTTAAAAAACAAAACAAAACGCTGCTCCCCCATGTGCATTGCAATGTGGGACAAAAGCATCCATCTAAAGTACAGATGCATTACATACTCAAAGCCCAATCAGAAACACTATAAAGTTCAGACTGAGGATGCAGCTTCAGTCTGATGAGAACCTACCGTTCCAACTGGTAGAATGAATAAAATAGTTGACTGCTGCTGCCAGGTGAAATCTTTCTGTCTCATTTTCAGTTTGATGGATTTCAGAGTTTCTCCAGTGTGGTTTTGAACAGGTTTCAAAAGCGCAGTGGCTGGAGTAGTTTCTCAGCCAGCAGAGGAAATTAAAATGCGAAAATCATCTAAATTATTAGGTTTTTAGTCTGCAGAAGTGTACAGTGCACAGCTGGTTTCCTTCCAATATCCTGGATAAATGCATGTTGCTATTATGGGAGTGAATGAACACCATTACAGTTTTAAGTCAGATTAGCACCTTTGCTTGCTAAGTTGTTCTGTTTATAAAATACTAACAGGTAATTCAGCCTTCACATTTTGTTTTTCTTTATATTCTATTCTTTACTTGCACTTGTACATTAAGGTTTATTGAATTACTGATTAAAACTGCATACACTGTATTCCATATCATTTGGTTGGTAGATTTTAGTATAACCTTGGTTTCATTTTTTTCGTCTTCTGTTCTTGTTGTTCTATTTTTCTTGCATTTCTCTATCATTATTTTGCTGCTGCAACACTCCCGTTAAATCACCAGGATATGTTGGGTTTCTGCTTCCCAGCTCTTCATAGAAGCCAATTTTCTTCAATCATGGGGTGAAATACTTCACTTAAATGTCAGACTCTGCTGGTTTTTCAATTAGTTTTTTGCTATGAGTTACACAGACGAAGGAAAATCAAAGTGTACAGTATCTCTGAACTGCCAAACAACCTCAGTGTCAAAGTGTTTAAGTGGAACTGAAATCTTTTTCTAATTACAGCAATTCCACGACGAAAATCTCCTCCATCTGTCTGTGAAAAACCTCAGTGGTGATGAGGAGGGAACCACAGCATGAAGCTCCCACAGAGAGGGAGAAACAGCACACACACACACACACACACACGCGCGGTGGTGAACATCACAATCCCTACACACATCACATCACACATTTTTTTTTTTTGTTTTCTTTCCAAAGACGAGCACACTGGCCACAGTAGATATAAAACATACACAGTCACACACACACACACACAAACCGCTGTTGTTCAAAGGCATCATGGTTCACTCAGCAGAATACACAACAAAGAGTAAGGTGGGCAGAGATCCTGGAACTGAAACAGCTCTATTTACGTGCATGTACACAAGCTCATATCTTCAAAGTGACTTAAACAGAACTACGCAGATGTGCACCAACACTCACACGTACTTCCGTACACTCCATACACACATCAAGCACACGCAACCACATAAAGCACACACACATACTCAAGGACATACACGTACGGGCATACAGTTCATGAGCGCCTTTCCTCACAAAGACACACATACACACATAGCTACTTTAGCAGCTCTTCACATTTTCACATTCAGATTTCATTAGAGTTAAATTCCCACCTGGGAGAATCCATCAAGGTTTTCCCTCTCCCTTTCACTGTACTTTCTAGGTCACAATTGGTCGACTCCTGCCTTATCACATCTACTTCACAGACCTTTTGTGTTTTTGGCTTATGTAAGAACGTGTAATCACTTGGTTTCTTACTCTACAGCGTCTCTGGTAAACATGATTAAAGGGAGATGAGTTCATCTCGCCATAACTAAAGGCCAGGACGCCTCAAAAAGGCTTTTAATTTTAAGGTGATTCACCATAAATAGAGCTGAGAGGGCAAAAGGTTGAAATCCAAATCTAGTTTTAAGTAGAAGATGCAGATCTTTGCTTTCTCATGACTTTTGACCGTCACGTTTGTTTATCCCTAAACAACACAACATGGGTCGAAGTGTTAAATCCTCCCCTGTCTGCAGGAGCAGACGGGTGGGGCTTACAGCTTCAGGACAACTCAGAGAGCATCGAATACATTGTCCATCAAACAAAACACCATCAAATCTTCCATTCTTTTCTCAAACCCCACCCCCTCTGCTGCGCCCGCAAGGTTAAAACAAACGCCAACAACTATTAGAGGCTTGCGCAGCACCATCGCACACTTTAAGAGGAGCCGTCGACTCCAATTCAACCATTCATCAACCTACTGACAGCACAGTCTGCGCTCCTGTTCAACACTGGCATGTTGATTCAACAACATGTGTTTATGCAACGTGCGCACAGTGGCACAAGTGCTTGAAGAAAAAGACACTAACAGAGCAATGCATGGCTCAGTTTTCCACATCGGGATGATTAATAAATAGCTGAAATTTCATATTTTAGTTTATAAGAGTTATGGCATTTCCTTTCCCCTTTTAAGGAGATTCTGCTGTGCCTGTCTTCAGCTTTTTCCAGCAACCTCTGCATGGACTTCACAGTGGTGGACAGATCAGCCTGAGGCCAAGAAATAATTAATTTGGTGGTGATCTGGATCTGGGATTTCTGCCATCAGATAATTATTTCTTTGTTAGCCATGCTGAAACCAATAGACACTTGATTACAAATCCTGAGGGGGTATTTGTGCTGTCAAGAAGTCAGTTAATGACAGAGAGGATGTCTTTGGATGTGAAGCTTAATTGCTAAATTGTTTCAAAGATGATGGCAACAGATTTCCACAGAAAGTAAATCTAAAGGCAATACAATGGTTTCCTATATGCATTTGACAGATTTCTTGTTGCTATCAGGCTATAAGTAGGCTATGTATCTTAAAACTATGAAAATAAGCCCCAAGTTGTGATAAACTCGTCTTTCTTTAAGGTGCCTTATAAAGGTGACCGCAGCCATTAATATGCTGTAAGCATTTTTAAAGATATAATTCAGGTGAAACTCTATTTCTGACATTACAACTGACTAAATTAGCACTTAAATTATGTCACTTATTAACAGACCCCACAGTAAGAGGAGAAAGTGAGATGGGCGGGAGTTTAAGACAAGGCTTTCACACCCAAACTAGACTACTGGAGGAAGATGAATTACCATACAGGTGATAACAGACACAGAGGAAGTGAGACAGTGTGGGAAAGAAAGACAAAACAGAGAGACAGAGACGGGTGGAGAGGCAAAAAGGCATATCATTATTATAAATAATAAAAGTCTAATTGTGTTCCACATATCTTTAGCAGTGTGTGGGCTTTAACAGAGGAGGAAGGAAAGAAAAGTGTAAAATGAGAAGCGGTGTGTGATTCTGTCACCTGCGTGTGTGTGTGTGTGCGGGTGTGAAGAACGAGTGACAGCGACAGATGTATTAGACAGTAAGAGAGAAGAGAAACTTAAAATATTGAAAAGAAACAGAGAACATTGCCTCTTACCAGAGTGTGTGAACTGCAGTCTTGGTTGAGATGCTCTCCATGCCCCCGTTAAGGTGACCCCGAGGTGGGCTAGCAGGACCGCTGTTACCGGCCAGCACATCTTCCTCCTCACACACACAAACACGCACTGAGCTCAAGTGTGAGTCCAAATTCAAGCAAGTGCCAAAACAGTTTCAGTCAAAAGCTCAGTGTCGTATTCAGGTGAAGTTCTGCACACACACACATACACACACACACACAGGGAAACACACTCTTAGTCCAAAGTGTTGCACTGTTAAAACCACAATTTGAATCCAGTTAGAGAGTCCAAGTCACAAAGATGCTGAATCCAAACACTCTTACAGCAGTCCAAGTGTGTAGGGCTTGAGTAAGTCCAGATTCCTGAAAATAAATCACCGCTCCTTACAAGACAGCACTCACACGCACTTTACCATCTGTGTGTTTGTGTGCTTATGTGCTTTTTCAGTGTGTGCGGGCTTCAGAGATGGTGGGGAAAATGTATTCCAAGAAAAACTAAGTAGTCTCTCCGCTGCCTCCTCGCAGCTTGACAGCTCTCTTCTGTTCTGTCTCTCGTCCCAGCTCCTCTCTACATGTGACTGTGCTCTCTCTCTCTCTCTCTCTCTCTCTCTCTCTCTCTCTCTGTCTCTCTCTCTTTCTCTCTGTCTCTCTGTCTGAGAGGCGGAGGGAGCGCAATCCCAAATCATTGTGGCCACCCTGCACACACACAAATGCAGACGCACACGGCTATTCAATGCTGCGGGAAAACCTAGTTAAAATGGAAATGATCATCTTTATTCTCATCTCTCTCACTCTCATTTTCTCTTTCTCTCACTTCCTCTCTTCACCTCCCTGCTTTTTCCTTTTGCGCCGACTCTCACGCTCACTCTTTTTCTTTTTAATGACAACAATAATAATAATGGTAAAGTTCATTTATATAGCACTTTTCAAACTCAGGGATTACACAGAGCTTTACACAATGACAGAATAAGACAAACTAAGTAAAAAAGTAAAAATGTAGAAAGACCAAAAATGACAAAATACCAAGAAAAACTATGATTACAAAAAATTCCCTAAAAATTAAAGCATATATTATGACAAAGTGGGTGAGAGCACGCTATTTGTACCATTTACACCTCACGTATTTCTAACCATGCTTGCTGTTTGTTTGATTAGCCAGAATTGCTTTGGTTTGTGTCTGTTTCTTTGTTCTAACTTCATCCATACTCACCTTGAACTAGGTGAAGGGGGGCGTGGTATAGGGTTGAATATGTTATGTTAATCAGTGTGTTTGTTTTTAGTAGGTCTCTTAGCAATATAGTGAGAAATATTTAAGCGTTTTTTTTGTATTGTTGATGTTACCTTAAGTTGATATGAGTTGAGCTTCCCAACAGTTCAGCCAAGTTAGCTGTTTATTTGTTTGTTGTTTTCATTTTTTGTCACATGTGATCTGGTGGCACGGTATAAATGATAGTCTTGTGAGTCACCTATCATCTTCCTTGACCCTCAGGCCAGGCTACCCCACACACACACACACATGAACACATATTAGCCAGTTAAAATGTAATTATGTAATTTCAGTGACAGTGGGTTTTCAGAAGCAGTAAAATTAGATACTGATGTTGCAAATCTGAGTTTGTCAGACAGATCATTGACTTGAGGTGCCCAACAGTGAAACTTTGCCCCACTTTATTCTCACATCTTGACTTGACTCAAGAGATACAATGTAAGGCCAAGCCATGAAGTGCGATAAAAGTAATGATCTTAAAATCAATCCTACAACAAACCTTCTTTCTCTGTCTCTCTGTACCAAAAGTCTCTCTCCTCTTTCTCATTATGTTCTCTGTTTCCACTCCTAACCCAAATGCAATCATTAAAGCCTGCGCCTTCTTTCTTGCCCTGTTATTTTCATTAGATAGCTGCTCACTGGGGTACGACAGCGCGGGCTGAATTTTTCACCAGCTCAAGTTCAATCACAGGCTAGCGGGGACAATTTATTCATTCGCTGGGATAAATAATGAATTTAGGTTGCGTGCAAATGAACAAGTACAGTATATACTCCCTCTAAGGATTTCTGATTCGTGAAAGATTTATTCTCCACACTTGTTTGCTATAGTATAATTAGTGCAGATTTTTTTCATTTATGACCCAGCACTTAGTTAAATTGTATGATTAAAAGTCCTGTAACCCAGTGTTTACACAACCTCACAACAGCTTTTAATTGGTTGAGAGCAAAGCTGGTCAAACACGCTCGTAAATTAAGTTATCTAATCATTCAACAGAAGAAGAAGTTGCCTGGTGGTTATACAGACTCAATAAACCTCTTCCTGTGATGGCACTACGCCCAGCTGGAGTGACCTTGAGCAAGATGCTACAGAAGCTTCATGTTTTAATAATTAACATTAAATGTTTCAGTTGTTGATATCGTTGGACGAGATGCAGTTCTGCAGCTCAGGAAAACTCCATCATAGCCTAAAGGTGGAATGTTTCTGCACAATTTAATGAGCTACTTGTCCTTCTCCATCTTTACTGCTTACCGTTCATTGCTGTGGTGTCTCTGTTCAGGTCATCCCGGGATCAGCTGTCAATCACACAAAGCAGGTAGTATGGTGACTTTAAATTTCCTGTTCCTGTAGGTGGCGCTCTTTTCTTTGTCACCTTTATCACAGAAAATACCATCCACTCGGGCCAGTTCTTCCATGTATTTAAGACAAACTGGTAACAAAAAATGCATCAATCTTGTGCGACAGACGACCTTTCAGAAACTGTAAAATCTAGTGACTATAAAAGTTCTTTAAGACTGTCGATGTTTGGTTTTCTGTTGCGCCCAAACAGCTGTGGGGATTCTGCAGTTTAGAAAAAACTGATTGTAAAGGTTAAAAGTTAGGTTTGATGTGCCATTTCGCAATTACACTACAGTAATTGCAAAGCAGGAAACAGCAGACATTGAAGTCATCATTTAAACATGTGAGTCAATGAGTCACCATTCACTTCCTCTTG
Source organism: Scomberomorus guttatus (assembly GCA_038419695.1). Lineage (NCBI taxonomy): Eukaryota > Metazoa > Chordata > Actinopteri > Scombriformes > Scombridae > Scomberomorus > Scomberomorus guttatus. The sequence goes on along the minus strand of CM076449.1, from coordinate 12,501,569 downwards.
AATCATTTTCTTTAATCAACTGCATAATAACTAAAAATTGCAGTTGTGTAAGACTCTTATAAAGCTTTCATTTGACCTGTCAACAATATCCTGTAATACAAACCCAAGCAAAAAAGGTCACCAATGAGTAAAAAGTACTACGGGGGGGGGGCACACAGAAGTGGACAAAGCACAGTGTTGTCTGTTTGAAAATGTCACTTCCACCTTTGTCACTTGAAGCTCTCGCCATAAAACCGACTTACTGGGATCTTCTAAACTGTTGGGTCATTGAGACAGGATAATTTGAGGCTCCTCTTTGCCTGATCAGTCGGTCTGTTAATTACAAGTAATGACCTCCCAGCTAGCTTGAACACAAGGCCTCTGATTTCTCTTTGACGTCAATTAGTCAATTAGCGCGAGAGCTCTGGCTGCTGAGATCATTACTGGTCTCAGATCGTACCGCTGCCGTTCTGTGTAAACCACATAGACACTCACTCATCAGACATGCACATTCTCTCTGTTTCCTGAGTTGAGTGAGAATTCCACAGTTAATGACTGTAACGTTATTCTGTTCGCTTTGTTTCATGAGTTTTATGTCCCCTTTTTAGGCTGATATGAAACCTTAATGTCACTAAATATATTAATGTCACTATATATATATATATATATATATATATATACATACATATATATAAAATGACTGTTTACCTGCAAATATTCCAATATTCCTGGATTGGAGGTCAAAACTGAAGCTTCTGTCAGGGGGGTGGAAACAGAGAGAGAGGATCATTATTTTTATTATATTAATATATATATATAATTATTTCATTAATCACAAGTTATTGATGATGAGTTTTATATAAAAAGCAACAGTGAGATTCATATGTGATGGTTAGTTTGAGCCCACCCAACCTTGGTCATTTAAAACGTCATTTTAAGAGGGAAAAGGGAAATCTTCCAATAATTACCAGCTTCATGACAGCAATTAAGCTGAAGCTGTATTTCTGTGCTATGACATTTTTATCCTGCTTCATAAAGAGCTAACTGACGCAGTAGCCGTTTACAGCACATAAATAGGATATTCTTTTAAAACAAAATATGAAAAATAGTCATTATTTGGGCCGGTGGTGAGACTATTACTGTAACATTTAGCTAATACAGGGATGTTTGAGTGTAACTTAACTGTTGAGAGAGGTGAGAGAGGTTTAGGTTAACCAAAACTACCCCAAACACAACATAAAATCTGACCAAAATCTTGTGACGGTCCGTGCTGCCATCTTACGTTTCTCCTCGCTGTTTACTTAATTGGGATCTCGTGTTTCGGAAACTTCAAAGTCCCGCGAGACTCTGCTGGGAGAGCAATCTTCTAACGAGATTGGTTCGTTAATAAAGTAATCAGAGATTTGCTCTTTTTGCACAATTTTAAAGCTTTTTCCACGTCCAAAAGTGAACAAGAGCTTCTTTCTGACAGCACACAGCGTCAAAGACAGACAACCGTTTTAAACTCTGATTCACTGACTTAATTGAAGTCAATGCATCAATGATGTAATGACATATTTGTACCGCTAGAGCTCAGTGTGAGATTGTGTAAATTTTTAGTATACTGTCCTTGTTAGAGAGAAAACATATACATTACCTCACGTCAGACTATGTTTAAAAAGAATTCAAAACGTATACAATAACTGCAGTTGAATGTGGAAAATGATATTCATCCTAAGTATGTAAGCACTGAGTGAAAAAGTGCAGTTCAGTCTGGAGTTGGTACATCACAGGATCTGTTAGAATTAATTTTTTGATACCAGCATCTCCTGAGTTAATCCTAGGTCTTAATTTATTCCTCCCATGACCCACTTTTGGCTCCCTATCTGCAGTGAATCACACAGGCCAAAACTAAGATTTCACTAAAGGTAACATATAGACATTTAGAGGTCTGAATTAGATTTTTATATAACATTATTATTATTATCTAATACAATTACAAACATATAACAGCTTATATATATAAACTAAGAGCTGAGAGTTGTTTTAGTCATTTATTTATAGTTAATATTTTTATTCATTCTCTTTCTATTTCTTGATTTCATTGAAAATATTCTAATTTGTAACTGCACTGTGTATTTTCTGTTTTTATACCTGTTTTTATACCTTTGTAAACTTGTTTTTGAAAAGTGCTATATAAAAAAGGCTATTATTGTTGTTGTTATTATTGCTATTATTAAATGGGTGATGTGCCTAGTTTTATACCTGCAAATACTCAAGAATGGCTAAATCACAAGCACATAAATGAAAGAGTTTCATACCAAAAGAAGACAGCCTATCATTTGTTCAGATGATAATTAAATTCTTACATTTTCGCTCAAAATATTTTCAAAGAAAGAAAACACTCCCTAATGACATCTTAATCCTCCCAATCGAAACTATTGGTAGCGTTTATGGATCCAAGCAGTGAATTTAATTAGGTGTATGTGCTTTTAATCTCCTATGGTAATTAAAATAGTTGTGTTAATAGTATTGGACAATCAGGTTCAATCCCAGAAAATCGTTTGGATTTAAACTCTTAAACAGATGTGATGGAGTTTATGACAGGGTGGAGTGGGTATTTTGGAGGGAGTGGGTCTGACGGTGGTGCGCGCACCCGTCATGATGTGCTGGAACCTTTTGTGTGGGGGCGCGGCTGACGGGAGCGCGCTTGGTGCTAAATAGCCAGAGGTGGATCTTCTTCTGATTAGCACTGTGGTTGAGCGGTGAGGTTGATATGTAAACATTTTTAAACTGTTGATTCATGTGTCCAACTGTGGGAAACACAAGCCGGTAGTGTTTATTTTGAATGAAATGTGTCATGGAGATAAACTCCTGTCCCACCGCAGAAACAGACAGACGGTCACTGGGCGTTGTGTCTCTGTGCTAAAAATAAAACTTTAGGAAACAACAGAATAGGTGGGTGTATGGATGACTCACAGTCATGGGGCAATCCCCGTCAGAGCCTTTACCGAATAGGTCAAAACCTAGTACTGAAGCGTATATGGTCAATGTGCGAAATTGTGGTCAATTTGTTACAGGAATAGTGTAGTGTAGGGGTCCCAGTGGTAAAGTGTAATAATTACATGGTTAAGCTACGTTTGAATTTAAAAAAAGGTTATAAATGCAGTTGCATGAACAAGACTTTCCACTCATATCTTTGGGATGCTTTATTTGAAAGACAACTTATTTTAATTCGAATTATAACTATTCAAATTATCTGTCTGTCGTTTTTCTAAGACTGTATTGAGTCATGAGTCCCCCCCCGCTCCCCCGCTCTGCGAGAACCAACATCGGAAGTTGCTCATGTGCAGCAGCCTCAGGCGCACCAAAACCGGGTGAGCTGCCAACATCATCCCGAGGAGCGACATGGGGCTCCCCGTTGGCACCGACGGCCCGGACCTCACGCGCCGGGTCAGCACGCTCCTCCGACAGTCGTGCAATCAGGAGTCCAGGTGCAGACCGAGGTCGGACATCTGCTGGCTCGGCTGCAGGGCGTTCGCGTGCGATACATTTGGGAATGAGCTGCAGTCAATGAATCGCTGTAAACGCCACCTGATGACGTAACAGAAAACTATTCGCGCCGATTCATTTTGAAAGAGTAACGGCCGGTGGGGGAAACTCCGACAAATGGTGTAACTTCGTCGCTCATTCAGTCAGTGACTCATGTCAGTAACTGACAGGCGCGTTGGTAGGGCTGGCTCCAATGTTGCGGTCCAGCCAAAAAACACAGCAGACAGACAGAGAGCGGGCCAGTCCGAAGTCATCACCAAAGATCGTCTATTTGAACGATGACTTGCAAAAGGCGAGAGGCGTCATTCTCATTGTATTCTCTTTGAAGCAGCAAACAGTGGACAGTTTTTTTTTCTCTGCACTTACTGATCAACAATGCTTCCGTCTAAACAGTCTATAAAGGCTCACCACACATACAGTCACCACAAACAACATTAAGGCACACCCCTGTGGCTTATGAGTTGTAAACTGGATCTACCATGTAATTACCATTTCTTTAGATTACATACTGCAAAAGCATTTCTATGGATCATTGTCTTTTGCACTAAGATGTTTTCTACAGAATACCTTATAAACTTTTGAGAGTCAGTCAGCCAGTCAAAGAAGTCTTTGTTTTTATCAGACCTCATTGGGACTAGAGTGTGAGAAACTGACTCAACTTAATGTTTTCTTTTGTTTTGTACTAGCTATTGAATGTTGATCCAACACTAGTGTTACCGTGCCTCACTACATTGTCAACTATGTTTCTCCAACTTATATGGGGCCGTACACACAATATAACTGAGATTTTGAAGGTACAAATGGCTGGACACTGGCGGCATTCCAACATCTAGCGGCCATCAGTGGCCACTTTAAGGTTCTTTAGGGTACTTTAAGGTACTTCCACATTGGCTTCAACCTCAAGCTGTGGTAATTTCCACTTGATATAAAGATGGATGTAGCAAGGTGTGACCTGACCCACTGCATTGCAACAGAGCCTGTTTGAAGCCCAGAGTTGCTACTTATGGGCAGCGCCATTTTTTCTGTTTGGAGCCAGGACCTCCCAAATAAAGAGTGTGGGGTGTTGCCTTTCACGCTCTGGAAATACGCCCCACTACCTCAGACTTCACACTTGGGCTAAAGTTAGCTACTTTAACTAAATTGTGCTAACAGGGCAGGTGTCATAGTCAAGGAACATTAAACTTACCAAAATATTGCAAATAATTATAAGTATTTGTTTCTGCATTCCAAAAGACTGATTGCACTGATCTAGAAAACGACAAACACACCAATTATTACACAGTGGGCAGATGCTATCAAGTCTTCCATAAGAAAAACATACTTGTATATCAAAAGGAAAACAGGATGTGTTTGAAAAGGTTTGAGGACCATTTTTATTACTTTTGTGAACTGTATGAACCTGATAGATGATCAAGAGGAGGAGGAATGAATGCTACCTCATGTGAACCGTGACTAATGTTTTGAGTGAGCTCTGGTGACAGTAACTGAGTGCAATTAATTCAATTAGAAATGCGTTTTTTATTTTTAGGAATTATTGATGTATGAAACAACTTATTCTTTGTGTTCTGTGTAGTTTTTCGGCACACTGTGTACTTCTGTTTACTGTGTTCACCAAGGCAACATACAATAAATATATTATTTAAAAAGTAATTTAGGGTTGAGCTGTTGTATACAGTTAGTAGTAGTAGTAGTAGTAGTAGTAGTAGTAGTAGTAGTAGTGGCCCTAACATTGATCCTTGAGGAACCCCACAGTCTATTTTAGAGTATTATCAGAAATGATCATCACTTGAGGCAAAGAGCTCTCTGCCAGAGAGATAAGAGGCAAACCAGTTAAAAACATTTCCAGACACTAGTACTACCACTGCGTAAAATACATTTGTGATCAACTGCATTAATAGCACGATCAAGTACCAAAACCAAAAGTTTATTGTCATCTAAATTTATAGTGTCAACTACTTCTACATTGTGTTCAGGTGAAAATGAAGGGTCATCTTCAGTTTGCAGAGTCGTATAAGAAAGAAGAAAGGATGTGACTCATCTCTACTTTTCTTTCTCCTCTCTTTTTTCTCTCTCTTTCCTCCCCTTCTTCTCTTTCTTTTCTTTCTTCTCTCTCTTTTATCTCTCCTTCCTCTCCTTTTTCTCTTTCTTCTCCCTCTTTTTCTCCTTCTCTTTCTTTTCTTTCATCAATCTTTCCTTTTCCTCCCTCTCATGTTCTTCTTTGTCTCTCTTCTCCCTTTCCTCCTTCTCTTTCCTCTCCTTCTTCAGTCTCTTCTCTATTTATTTCTGGGCCTTCTTTTCCTCCTTTCTCATTTTTGCCTTCTCCTTGTCTGTTTTGCTAGCCAGCTCCTGAAAAGACAATGACAGCATACAATTCAGTATCTTCTGTGTCAAAAGGTTAACTCTGAAACAAACTGTTAGAATACAACTGGTTATTATTCAAATCAAAATGATCAGCTGATATGACGTACCTGAAGTTCAGCATTTTGTTTTGTCAGGAGCTTGATCTCCTCCTCCGTTTGGCTTGCCTTATGGCGCCACTTGTCTGCCATTTGCCAGCTTTTCCTCAGCTCCTGCGCTTTCTCAGAGCTTGCCTGTTTTTCTGCAGTCTCCATCGTGAGCCGATCTTCCAGAACTTTATATTTTTCTCTCCACTCTGCCTCACTTGCTAGCCAGTTCCCTTTGGCTCAGCATGAACATATTCTCCACAAGAGCCTTCTTTTTATCTCTTACTGTGGTGATCAGATCATGCTTTTCAAGGGTGATCTGATGCACCTTTTTCTCTAAGTCCTCCTGCAGAGGTTTTTGTTCTCCTGTTTGTTCTCCAACCTTCTCCTGTTGAGACCGCTGGCTTTCCCACTCTGCCTTCAACTGAGTCACAGTATTGTGGAAGGAACATTGCAGCCCTGTTTTTTTCTTCTTGCAGGCTTTTGACATCTTATCATTCTCCTTCTTCCAGAATGCAGTCATTTGGTCATACTCTGTCTTCCAGTGCTGTATGACCTTCCTGACCCCCACTTTATGGAGATGCAGACTTTTCTTCAGGGAGCGGACTTTCTCCTCCTTTTCTTTAATTTTCTTTTCCGCTTCCTGCGTTGATCATCAAACTGCTTGTGACTGTCTTCCTGCAGTTTTTGATATTTCTGCTCCCAGTTGAGCTCTTTGTTTGCCATCTGCTCCTTCAGAGCAGCGTTTTCTGCAGCCAGCTGCTGGTTTTCTGCTTTTGAGCCTAGCAGGGCTCATCACAGGGCCTGAAGGACTCTTCTAGGAGTGCACTGGTACTGCTGCACTGTTTCAGCTGGGCTGTAGCCATAAAAACAGTCTGTTTCAGTCTCCTGAGAGAAAATGTAAATGAAAATATATCTGAATATAGCTAACAGGATGTGAGAAATGGCTTTACAGTTCTTATTTGTTGCCCTAAATGATAATCACTATTCTCAAAACAGCATGTACATGCACTGCACAGTATATGTATATGGAGCATTTGTCATTGCTTTAAAATCTTCATATTTTACCTTGAGCCTTAACAACTACAAGTAAGTGATTTTCAACATACACTTTCTTCCATCATTTCATTATCTCTTTTCCATTAAATATTTTATTTAACTGCATTTAACTTTAAATATATAATTTAACTGCATTTGGGCAGTCAGCATTCTCTGTGAAAGCCACAACTCGGTGGAACGCCCTATCTGATGATATAAAGAGCTGCAGTTCCATCAGTACGTTTAAAACCAAATTAAAAAGTCTGCTAAAAGCTACTCAGCTCTGTAACCACTGACTCTAAATTTAATCTCATGGTCTACTCATGAACGCATATGATCTTGCTTTTAGTCATTAGTCATTTCTAGTTGACATTGTGGGTATTTGTGATGTGCTATTGTGTGTAGCTTTGTATTTTGTATTATGTGTCCTGTGTGTTTTTCGTTTTGTACTGTTTGCTATTGTGCTGTTATATGTTTTAATTGTGACCTGTCGAAGGAACTGCAGATGAAAATTAGCTATAAGTTAACTCTGGTACAGTACATCAAATGGTATCATTCATGTTAAACACTATACATGATCCCAATAAATACATAAATTAATTAGTTAATGAAAATTATCAAAATATTAAGTGTAATCGTCACATGACAGCACAGCACTTCATTTGACCTGAAAATGGCCATTACTCACTCAAAACATGTGCCAAAGACCCTTTACGTGTGACATGATCAGACTTAAACCTTTCATCATATACAACAGATTGTATGCTTTTATTTGAAAAAAAAAAAAAAGTGCACAAAACTGCAGCCCAACATGGCATTGCGTACAATAATGGAGTATTAGGGCCACAATGAGGGGAAACAAATCTTTTGATAATATAATAGTTTGGGTTTTTGAGGAAATAATATAAAAAAAGAAAGAAAAAAAAAAGAAAAAAGTCATTGCACTATGAGAATAAACTATAACATTTATGTGGGAAATATGAGAGGAGCAGTCTACATTCTTAAAGTTGGTAACATAACTTCTTAGTTCTTGACTTTTTTCTAAAAATTTTATGACTTTATTCTCATAACATTATTCTGGAAATCTCAGGTTTTGTTTTTTTGTCAAAGTGACCCTAATCTTCCTCCATAGAAAAGCACTGTCAGCTGAGAATTATTAGTATTTAGAGACCATCTGGGTGTTAAGAATGGAGGGATGGATTCAAAGCCCCACATGGTTAGAGTTTGTCTTTTAGCCCTCAGTCTCTTCTGATGGACACAAGACAATGAAATTCATTCTCAAAAAACACAGATGCCACTCATACAATCATATAAAATTAAACTTCAACTTTAAGTTTATTGTCCTCAAGGGGAAATTGATAATTGCATCAGTTGAACTCACACAGTACAAAACAGCCTCCCAGATGTCAATGACATGATGAACACATGGTTTACTCAAAATTTAAGAACCACACACAGAAATCACAAAATGTTATTTAAAAATAGAAAACGTTTTGACTGACCCCCCAAAAGTAAATGTATTCTAATTGGACAGAATAAAAGAGATAAAAAAGAAGCTTTTAGTACATTTGGCATGAATGAAGGTTTATGTACATACAAACATTAAGGATAATCATTATGATAATTCTTTTATCACATATGGTAGCTCATTTACATGAATAATTAGTTAAAAAAAACAACAGACTCCTGTTTTTTTTCTTGATAAAAGTGCCTGGTGAGATCCTTTATTCATTCCTTACATGATTGTCTAAAAAACATTTGCTGGACAGGAAATCTCAACATGTTTTGTTTTTAAATTCATTTTAAATGATCATCACTGATCAGGGCAGGGACAACAATTAACCAAATACAAATGTTTGAACTCTTGATTGCCTTGGGTTCTGTCCAATCACAACCAAGAAATGTTGTCCCTATCAGAGGCCCTGTTTACACCTGGCATTAACATGCGTCTTGGGTGATCTGATCACAAGTGGACCGCTCTAAGTACTGGTGTGAACATACCTAAGACGCATTCAGGATACATTGAGATCCAACCACTCAGACCACATTCGGAGGTGGTCTGGGCCGCATGTGGCCACATTCTTTTAGCAGTGTAAACGAAATGTGTCCTGGGCCGCACTGAAGGACTGCCTACTCAACTGACGTCCTCTATTTTCCGGCAGACTAGGCACAAGAATTGCATTGATGTCTCCCGGTCCATGAACCCTCCGTCCAAAGCTGTGTTCAACAAATCCATCCCTTGTTTGATAACAGTATACATGCATTATTTTGTTTTTATGTTTTTCATGTAAATTTAAAAAAAAAAACGAAACCTGCTTCCTGTTTTTTTCCTGTTTTCATTTTCAAATCGGCAATTGGAGTAAAAAGTAAACCAAAACCAGATAATAACTTGTTTTCCGGTTGTTTGTCTAAAAAGATATTTCAGAAGCTAAACGTTTAATTCTGTTTCCCCTGAAGAGTTTCTTCTGTCCTGTCAAGTTGATAACTACAGTTTTTACATCTGATGATTTACAGTTGATTTACTCCAAACAATTTCACTGTATGAACTTGAACTGTGTGTGTATGTAACAGCTGACCTTTTGGATGTGTAGAAGAACACAGAACATTAATTAACATTAAAACCGGACCGATCCTGTCAGTGTGTCTGGAGATTTTAATAATCAGTGAAGTTAAGCTGCTGTGCCTCGTGCATAAATGTGCACAGCATCTCTCAATGGGGAGACGCAGCTGCAGGGAGATCGCTGCATATAACTCTATATTTGTTATATTTGTTTGTATATCCTGTTATCAACCCACGGTCCTCCCACCGGTTAAAAACAACAACGAATTTGGCCTTTGCAAACAGAAATGATATATGTGTTTATTTGCATATAGAGCAGGGAAGTGAGATCTGATCACAAGTGGTCACTCAAGACACATGTGGAGATGCATGTTAATGCCAGGTGTGAACAGACGTACTTAGAGCTGTCTACTTGTGATTGGATCACCCAAGATGCATGTTAATGCCAGGTGTGAACAGGGCCAAAATGTTGTGTTTTGCATCTCAGGGCCACCATACAAAGGAGACCATCCTGAAAAATATGAAAGCCATGATTAGCCAGAAACCCAGAGGGATTGACTATAGCTGCTCTAACAGTAAACATAATTTGTTGTTGTTAAATGCTAATAAAAAAACTGCAGTTTTATCATTAAAATGACCAAGTACTCAAATTCTACAAGCCACAACATGCTAATTTATCTTAATACAGACAGAAAACCTCAGTATCATGTTTCAGCTTTTTAGAACAAACTCCTTCTTTAAGAAGCTACAGCGTCTGATTGAAGATAGTGAAACAGCTAGCTTAAAAACTGGTGTACTCTGGCTCGCTATATTCAACAATTTGTGGTACATTGGAAAAGTGGCAGAGGGAGAGGTCTGTCTTCTTGCTGCCTCCCTCTCTCCCTGGCTGTTTCGCTGCAGATAATAGGCTCTTGTATAACCCGCCCTCTCTCTCCTCTCCCTCCTTCCCATTGGACAGCGCCCTTCTTCTCCCTCTCATCCCATTGGGCAAGTCGGGCGGGCGATGAGCTCATATTGGTTAAAAATAGTTGGGCTCGTAAGGGGCTAAAAATAGAGCGGTATATAAAGCCGGCGGTTGAGCTGCGATGTGCTTCACTCCTCCCAGGCCGGCAGCTGGAGGAGCCGAGAGAGACAGAGAGAGAGGGGGAGAAACACAGAGAGGGAGAAACACAGGCAGCAGCAGCCTCCCTCCAGCTCATTCCTCTGAAAGTGTTGCACCAGAGGCAGAGCGTCGTGTTTCATGGTGCCCGGGTTTGGGTGGAGTAGGCAGTGACGAACTTCCTTCCTTCCTTTTTGACTCTTTGGTTTCGGTCTGAATATCTCTTAAGAGGCCTCAGTCATTTCCCCTCGCAGAGCATTAAAAGTTGCTGTGAGCACTTAAGAAGCTGCCATCTGTTACTGTAATAAATGGCGAATAACCATAATGTGTCTTTGTAATGACACTTAAATGTAAACGCTGTCTCACGCCACCGTGTTTCCAACAAGTTGTCCGCCATGTTAAAGTCGCTTATAATTCAGAACACAGTCTCTGTTAATGAATAATTTTGACATAGTTTGTGTAGTTAGCAACATGGATGGCAGCAGCGCGAGCCGCTTGTAACCGGTATGCTGCTGTTGTCTACATGGATGATAAAAAATGCTACAGATGTTCAAAAGGAGGAAGTTTCCAGATCTTCAGTCTTCTCCATATGACACAAATCTCTTGGAGGCTGCAGCCATTTCCTACTGTGAAAATCTAATTGCCTCTGCTCCCTAGCCACGCTGTTTTGCTATGTGGTTTTACTGAAGAGGATAAACACCTGTCATTTCAGGTGTCAGCTCTGTTTGCTATGGATTTCAGATTTCCCTCCTAATCCACTGTACAGTAAAAATGCAGCTTAATGGCAGTATTTGTTACAGTAAGGGTTAGAAAGTACTGAAGCTGACTTCTTGTTTCCTCTCACATCTACCCACTCCAGCTCTTTTAATCCAACATTGGAGGCTTCCTCCTACTATCCATCCATCCATTTTGTATATCTGTTTTAACCCCCCCTCCTCCTACTATACCACACAAGTCTCCTATATAAGCTGCCAAAGGTCACTGCAGGCACCTCTCTGATGTAATAAGCTGGAAACTAGATTTTGACCTGTGATCGGAGGGCTGCTCAGTGGAGGGAGTGACAGCAGGAGAGAGGTAGGTGAGTGGGAAACATAGGATGTAATTGGTCCAAAAGTCAATATTTTATTTAGACTAATGCTCAGTAGTTCACCACAACCGTATCTGATAGTAATATGGATGCACAGTGGAGATAAAAGAGGTGTGTATTTGTCTCTATATGCTTTCTGCTCTTGTTTGAAACACCCATTTCAGGTTTGGTGTTATTAAATTGGGTGTTTTACTTAATTCCCATTCCCCGTTTTGTTGTCCTCAATGCTTGCAGGGCATCAAAACAATCTGAATCATTTTGTTTCAGTTTTCAAAAGCAGAAACAGATTTTTCCTGCCATCTGTTCCACATCAGAACGTTAAGAAAGTTAAAGCACATGGATTTAATCAATTTTATTCTTGGATTTCCTGCTCCTCCACTCCTCTGCGCTGCCTTACACAACTACCACCTTTTATTGTAGGTTACGGAGTAGCTCCACACTCTCCGCACACGCTCGCAGCTTCTCGACATTACTCCACAACATCCAGCATCATCCCACACAGGCTGATATTGCCTCACCTCTGCATCCCACACACTCAGCTCTCTCGCTCTCTCTCTGCAGCACAGGCCTCAGTGTGCGAGGCTGCTGGCGCATCTCTCTGAGTGGTGTGATGTTGCTTTCTGCTCTTCAACCGGCAATCATCCTAATGATCGGTATTGTACCTGGGTTTTATAAAGCGTCTGGTATGGTGATAGCAGGAAGGTGAATGAGAAATTGTTTCTCTTTCTTGGAATCGAGACTACAATTACAGGATGACACATTGAATTTCAGTTCATGTCTAGCAGGGTAACAGTGTGTTCACTTCTCCTTTTACTGCTGTGATAAAAAACATTTAAATGTTTATTTGTGACAGACTCAGTCATACCAGACCAAGACTGCAGCAGCCAAACTCCTGAGTCTATTGAAATGAGTTTTACTCTTAATGAATTAAACTTCATTTTTAAGGATTGGATCATGTTACTTCCTCTTTCAAAAGTTACATAGTCTCGCTTTAAACACTACTGATGTGCCTTTGAGAACGACACTTTTCAGTGTTTTAACTTCACCTCAGCACCAGTAACCAAGACAAAATGCTTTTGATTAATGTAGTTAATTCTGCCAATATCCTGTAGTTTTTGTCTTGTTTAAGTAAAGTTAAATATCAAATTCTATTTAAAACACGGACAGCTGACATCTCCACAGTCGGTCAAGTGTGTGAAGTAGTTGTGGTGAAAGAGGCCTGTTGATGTGGTGTTCTATTTAGCTCAAATCTGAAAAAAGAAGTCATCTTGGGGGTTTGAATGATATTAAGTGTGTCACTGTGCTTGCTGACCCTGTTTTTTTTATGGTCAGTCATTTTGTGCAAAAATGCATTTAAAAGTTTATCTGAAGCTTATGAGGCTCCTGCTGTGGGCCTCAGCTCAACAGACACCAAAAAGAAATAAAATTCTCACGCCCAGTGACAAGAAGGGGGAGGACTAATCCAGTTTAAAGCATCATATTGTTTCACTTCCCTTCTGCTTAAGTTTCTAGAAATTCTTCACATTTTTTTTTCCATTTGTCAGTTCATGTGCTATACCACACACACTTGTGTCATGTTCAGCCTGTCCTCAGAGAGGATTATGATCCAGAGATACACCACTTCATAAATCCTCTAATGCGTCACTCCATTCTTACTTAATGCGTATTGATTGAACTCCAGAGCTCCTCTCCGCCCCACCTGAGACCACAATGAACAGGCGTTCGTTGTTATAGAAAGTAATTTATTACACAAACCAAAGCTAGTTTACAAATACAATTTCCAGTCCTGTGCGTGTGTATAGTCTAGTATGAACAAACCCACATTTCATATTTACAGACTTTGCATACAGCTTGGTTTTCCTGTTCCTTTGTTTACATCACTGCTTCAGCATCCAAAATTAGGATTTAAAAATACAATAAAAACAAATAAGAATGATTTGTACATAATAAGGTTTTTTTTCCTTTTGTCTTTTCAGCCAAGTTTGTGTTAAAAACAAACAAACAGAAAAAGAGCCAGCGCACGTGGTCCTAGCGACGCTCTAGACAGGCAGCCGAGAGGCCAGCCTTTCTCCTGACTGCCTAATAACAGCATTTGGCAGGGATGATTGACGGCTTGTAACCACCAACAGTAAATCATCAGAAAAATTCAGGTAAAGCACAAAAGAAGAATAAACTAAAGCAACGACACATTAGCGGTCCCCTAGTCTTCCACCTCCTATTTTTAAATACTGATAGACAAACATATTTATGACATTTTTCTTTTAAAAAGCAGGAAATAAAGTGTAAAAACAACAACACAAGACTAGGTTTCTGGAACGGGGGTCCTCCCTGTAGGCCAGGAAGAAGAACAGGAGGGTCAAACACTGTCAAGAGAGCCTGAATCTGGCAGTAAAACACAGAAAAGTCAGGAAAGGCTGGTGGCTGATAAATGACTGGCCACTCTTACCATTTTTAGAATCAAAAACCCTGAAAGAGCAGACAAAAATACCCCAAATGGAAACATTTCCAACAAAATGCAGGTGTCAAATTCTCACTCTGCTAGTTAGTGATGCAGATTACCTGCATGTAGTAGTCCAAAATCTATCAGGCTGCCCAACCTGACAATTCTGGTATTAACATGCACAGTATTCTGGATTAAAAAAAAAAAAAAGGTCACATGTGTCATGTTTGTCTTTTTAAGTTTAACTGTTTATGCAGATGGAAGGTACCAACAGTTAACCAGTTAAAGGCAGACATGTCTAAATATGGTGGATAACATCCCAGGCACCTTTTTTTTTTTTTTTTTACTCAAACATGAACTAGTTCTGGTTATTGTACATTTGACCTTTACACATGCCTACACACACACAAAAATAAGGAGATCAGCGGTGTGCATGTAAACACAATACTCTCCTCTCCTTTATCTTTGTCCTGGTCTCAAACCAGGGGAAGATGAGCACCAGCAGTCAGCTATGTGGAACAGGAAGGGATGGGAGCTGAGCCAGAGGAAGAGTTTGGTCAGGTTTTACTATGCAGGGCAGGAAGCTACTTTGATCACAATGCACCTGCCGCTTCCACTGATTCTCTGATTAATTCATTTTTAAAAGAACCTTCAGGTGATAGCTGATCACCTCCTAAAGTAGACAAACCAACTGCAGTTAAGATTCACCAGCATGTGGATCATTTGAATGTCTTGCGCTGTCACTGAGGGCGTCACAACGCTGCTCCTCTTGAAGTAAAATTTACACTGCCCACTGCAACACTGCTACGGTAAGATAACCAATATTGGAAGCAGCTGCTGGAATACAGGTGGTGATTAGAGCCACTCTGTATAACAGATCAGATGATTATGCACAGTAAGTAGTTTTGATTTAAAAACTGCACTGAGGGTAATTGTCTTTTAATTAAAACTGTACACTAGTGGCTACAGTTTTTCTGCAAAATATATTTTTTCTGCATATTAGGTGATTGGAACAGATCATCTCAGTAAGAGTAGGGCTCAATGTGTTTGTCACTGTGAGTCTGTAAGCACGGGATTAGCTACAGTGAGAGACTAAATGGCACTGAGCAGGACATGTGAGCACGCAGCTCTATGATAATACACAACATAAGACCCGAGCACCTGACAGCACCTGACCACTTGTTTAACACTGGATTCAACTTTGCTAAATGCCTTATTTTACAACAGAAATACACATTTTTTTATGTCCTTAAATTGAACTGCAAGCTGATCAACCTCAAACCTGTCTAAAGCACCATTTTAAGGAGCACTTGATTAATACAATTTACTGGTGATTTGTCTACTTTTGGAGCTGTTCAAATAACCTGCCAAGGTAACTACAGCATACAAGTAAGCTGAATGTGCAGAACTATGAAAACTGCAAGCTTTGCCCTGGTTTGGTGTATACAGTACTATACAGTACAGTTCCCAAGTACTGCACTTCACTCTTCCCATCCCTTCACCTGTCCCACTACACACCGCCCGAGCCCTAATTCCAGGGACAAGCCATTCATAGTGGTACTCATTTACTGTGCTGTCTGTTTGCCCCTGTCCATCTGTCAAGTCATCCAGGCAGGACACTAAACTTTTGTTGTCCAAACTAAACACAGTCATCAGAACATCCTGTAATTTGCCTTTATCAGTTTTACCAGTCAGATAGATTTTTAGAAAGACCAGGATCTCCTAATGATCTGTATCAGTGTAAGTGGCTTGTTGAAAAGACAAAATGTACCAGCGTGTGGCTGGTGTCCATTTCCCACCTTGATGGTAAGCCCATAGCTAAAGAGCCCAATGGTTTACAGCGGTAGTCATTTACTGTGCTCCCTCCTCCCCCATCCATCCTTCCACCCACCCGTCCCTCTCCATCAAAGCTTCCCAAACCCAAGTCCCAGGGTAAATTCAGTCCAACAAACAGCCATTTTACAGCGGTAGTCGTTTACTGCACTCTTTGCTTCCCCTCCCTCCCTCTCCCATCTAGTAATCCCTCTGTCCCTCCCGAGCCCTAGCCCCGGGTACAGTAGCCCAGGGTAAAAACAGTCCAAATATGTCTGCCATATTACAGCAGTACACATTTATTGCTCTTCTTTCCACGGCGGGCCTGAAGTGCCGCCCTGGTGGCCATCTCGAACACCTCTCGCACACCATCCTTGGTCTTGGCAGAGCACTCCATGTAGCCGAATGCTGCAATCCGGCCTGCCATGTCCCTGCCCTCCTCTGACTTCACCGGCTCCTATTGGATGGAGAGAAGACAGAGATTTTGGTTTAGGAGCACATTCACTGTACTCTTGAATATTCGTAAGTGTACGATGTCAGCTAACTACTAATATAAATACAAGTGAAAGCTGCTTTGCTCTGAGTCATTAATGTTAGATACAGCTGAGCAAGGGGAAACGTATTTTTAAATCTAGATGCAATGGATGAAATGCTAGAGGGTAGTACTGTAAGGTGGAATTTTATGCCCATCTGTGTGCATAAGAAACAGAGTCATGCATTTGCCTGTTTTGTCTTGGTAAACATAGAAATTGTGAAAGTATTGAAATTGTGTAATATACACAAAATACACCTCACATCCACTTTAGAGGGTGATCAGAACCCCATCAGCAGAACACCCCAAATAGTAATAAATCTCTATTTAATTAAAAAAAGACATGTCTAAATGTCTAAACACAAGCAAAAGGAGAATTGAGGTACCTGCTTCATCTTGGCCAGCTCTCGGCGTGTGTGCTCGTCGTTGCGCAGGTCTTTCTTGTTTCCTACCAGGATGATGGGAACGTTGGGACAGAAGTGTTTGACCTCTGGGGTCCACTTCTCTGGAATGTTTTCTGTGAAAGAAAGAGACAAGAGGGGAAAAGAATAGATTAATAATCACGGGACAGAAACCTACATATCATTTTGTGTGCATGTGTGTATGTATTGAGTAATGTTGGTTGTCAGACTAAAATTCACTGCAAGGCCCATTACAATAAGTGATGAATCTTTTCTATATTTTCATTTTTCCAGCAATGGGATCAACATTCTAGCAACAGGAGACCAGTTAACAGAGTTAAATCAGATGACGCCAGCATTTTGATTAGACCAACATGTGAGTCACTGCAAAGATAATCTTGCTTCTGAACACAAGAGAAAAAACACAAAGAATAGCTTCCATATCTCCACTGAGCATCAAGGTTTAAAAAAAACAAAAAAACCTGTCTTACTTGGTCAGCAAAAACGCTGTTTTAAACAGGAATGTAGTTTCTGAAGAATGGCCATGTAAGATAGTTATAAAAGATAGTTATAAATGAGAGCTTTAGTACAGTAAGCCTTTGTTTTATTACAATAGTAGCTGACATTTTCCTCTCATTTAATCTTGTTTCATTAATGTCTGGCACTTTAATTATCTGCAGCTTTTATCACCATATTTTATGGAAAGCCATTTCCATATGACCAGGAAAGTGCTGTTCATAATCATAATGAGAGGAAACGCATGACTTGTAGTTTCACAGCATGCCATATGATTTATCTCAGTGTGTGCAAGTGTAAGCAGTTCCTCTACAAGTGGTGTTAAGAGTCACCACAGGGTGAACACAAACTACAGACCCCAAACATAACTTCTTAAGAAAACGGAAAGATGTAAGAGTACAAAGGAAAGGCAGAGCTGTGATGTTTTATGTAATGCATGAATGTGTAGATGTATGTTTGTGGTGTGTACTCACCCAAGCTGTCAGGGCTGTCTATAGAGAAGCACATGAGAATGACGTCAGTGTCTGGATAGGAGAGAGGTCTCAGCCTGTCGTAGTCCTCCTGACCCGCTGTGTCCCAGAGAGCCAGCTCCACCTGACACACACACGGACAAAGGGAGAACGGAGAAAAGAGGAAGAAAAGGGAAAAAGAGAGGGACAGAAGTTAATACTAATCAACAGAACTTTCATGTTGAAGCAAATAAACATTATAAATTTTAGGTGGCATGTCTCTGTAATGGTGGTAAAATGTTCAGCAACCTTGAAGTGGTATAACATTTTCTTTTACTTTCACTTTTAAATAGAATTTGAATGAAGATAGATATTGCACACTGAGGAAGGCATAGCCGACTAAAATATCTAATTGATTTGAATATGCAAACTACTTTTTAGTGAATGAATATGGGGTTAAAATCTGACTTTTATGCTTAGTTGAATCCCTACATGTTGGCAGTTTTAGACCTGGTAAATCTCAACTTAACAGGTTCCCTTCATTCACAAATAGAAGAACAGGTGTCACACAGTTTAGACCCCTTGGTTTAGCTTTTCATGACCTCATTTTAAAATTCACCCAATAAATACAGACACAGTCACACAAAAACAATTATATTACCGGCCGACAATTAACTGCAAAAGGTAATTTATGTGTCAATTACTCATTTATGGGCAAGATTTGTCCGATGGTGGTCGAGTCCTCCACAGCAGCACAGCAGGTTACAAAATAAACAAGCCAATAAAGACTCAATGAGCCAGAATCCCATTAACCCAGAATGAGGTCAGGACATGTGGGTTTGTGAAAGATG
Source organism: Scomberomorus guttatus (assembly GCA_038419695.1). NCBI lineage: Eukaryota > Metazoa > Chordata > Actinopteri > Scombriformes > Scombridae > Scomberomorus > Scomberomorus guttatus. The sequence continues at coordinate 12,482,830 of CM076449.1, read as the reverse complement.
AGTTGGGCAGGGAGCAGCACACATACAGTACATCATGAACCTGAAAGTCCTAATGTGTCTACCTATACCATATATGGATAGATGTACACACATAGCTATCAAACCAAATCGATAACTGGAGCCTTGCTTAGTGCGAGTTAGCATAACAATTGACTGCATTTCGAGTAAACACAGACTTAAACCCCAGGGGTTATTAGAATAATTGAAAATATTTTGAAGGCTTTTGACGAGGCTCAACTGAAGCCATCTGCAGAATAAGACTTAGCAGATGAGTACTGCAATGTGAGGGAAGAGGTGAAGATGGAACAGTAGTCTTATCAACACTTGCTCAAAAACACTCGCCCCTGAAATAAGAATTTAAGCGTTGAGCATGATTAAGCACCCACGGAACAAAACCAGCTCTGATAACACAAACACAGCTGCAGAGGCTAAAGAAGCGGGGATGTGTTGTGACAGTAGACCCACGTAGATTCTGCAATAATCTCAAGAAAAAGTACAAATTCTCTGGATTTTTCATGACTTATTTTAAAAATACTGTTACTAATAGTAACAGTCACTAAATGGCATTTACTTACCAAGAACAACAGTCGCTTAACTAGGTGGTACAACAGCTTTGAATATGATTGAACGTGCACTCTGACATGACATTAAAGGGGAAAGACCAATAGTGACACAGAATCACTGCAAATCTCTTACCTGTTTGCCATCCACTTCTATGTCAGCCACATAGTTCTCAAACACAGTGGGGACGTAGACCTCAGGGAACTGGTCCTTGCTGAAGACAATCAGAAGGCAGGTCTTTCCACAAGCTCCATCCCCCACTATCACCAGTTTCTTACGAATGGCCGCCATCCCTGGAGGAAGAGGTAAAAGGTTATGATCAAGGAATCACAGGAAAGGCATGACATTAAATAGAATCACCTATTTGACTATCCAAAGCCATCCACATCTGTGAATGTCGGGGAAAAACACAACAAACTACCTTGTGGAGAAATAAAATTAGTTTTTGCCAGGACATGTCAATTTTAGGCCAAAGGCAAAAGGCAATGTGAAAGTAATGTGTGACATTTGAGGCATGAAGGCAAGAGTATGTGTTGAGCAGTCTTGCATAGTGCACGCCACACTATGCTCGACACATTTAACCACGTAGGTGGAAAGCAGAGAATCTCAACCTGAGGTCCAGAGTCTCTCAGGGTTTTGAGATGATTAATGCAATCTGAAAAAATTCCAACTTAGAAATATAATGGTCTTCATATGTAATGCCTTGAAATAAGGAAATTTCACAAACCACGAGGTTAATAATTGCTCAAGTGGCCCCACAAGAGGCATCAGTTTGTATTTACTTGGCTTGTGAGCCAAAAAGGTTGAGGACAGTATGTGTAAATGGAAACCTGAAATCACACAAACATCCTGAAGGCGAGCGGCACATAATGTGTTTGTGTCTGTATGTGTGAGCGACAGAACTGTTGTCTCCTGTCGTCCAAACATTAAATTCTATTGTCGACTGTCTGATTATGATTTAAGAAGTGGGTAGAGTACAACGGATAGAGGGGGCAGCATCATGATTACATTAATATACCCAAAACACCTGTGCACGTCCCTGCACTGTAGGTTCCCGTCCATCCTTACACAACATATGTGCATTAACATAAAGGCGTCATTACAGCACAGCGCTACAATTTGTGAGCCACCAAGAAGTAAAATATGACCGAGGTGCCAGTAATACATTTCTCACAGTAAAAGACCCAATAGACGTGTCGGTATGGGTGTGAGAACTTGCCCAACTGAGTAAAGGGAAGTTAAGGCAAATTAGTGACGTGTAGTCTTGTGTCACTGGCTGCGAGCAGCCTGGATCTCTCTGTATTGAGAAATGATATTCTACAGAAAGTCAAACAGGAACTAGGGGTAAACGTTATAGATTTTCTACTGAATTGGACCCACAAACTTAAGAGTGATTAAATGATCAAAGTCAAAAGTTGTTATTCACTGGTGTATAAACTATTGAAAATAACCAGAATCACTGTCAAGTTTAGCCAACAGAGTGTGATCAAAACACAGGAAAACAGCGATTTCCCTTCAGACATGAACAGGAACTGTGTCCAAACACAATCACTTTATTCACCCAGTACACATCAAACGCACCTCATTTGTCATGGCGGCGCTGCCACAGAGACACAACTTTCATAACAACACAGTACATGTACTGTGCACTTACTAACTACACAAGGACAACAGGACCTCACATAGAGACAGTATTAAAACGTATCCCTGAGAGGTTATTTCCACCTTGATCCGAGAAGGCACAGCACCGTTCAGTGTCAATCACATTTCTCTACACTGCCATCTCCATCACAGTGAGTCAGCTGGAGGCATGGTGGAGAGCACACTTCCCGACACCTCTCATGTTTGAATCCATCAGCTGAAATGCAGTTTTGATTTGCAGCATTTCTGGAGCTGTAACATGGCACTACGACAGCCAAGATTAGAGGTTCAGTTCCCTGCGTCACTTTTGATTGTTGCCCATTTGATCAGAGATCGGGGGTCGATTTAAGGGGCTGAATCATTGAATAAGTTGATTGATGGCATTGATGGCATATTGCTGAAAAAAATTCTTGTACTGCTAATATCTGTTTCAAAACTTTCTATGGCTGAAAACTGGCATGTCTTGCATAAGACGGTCGTCTCAGGCCCCAACCAGCCTCTCTTCCTTCCTCTTGAGTTTTTTTGTTGTCTTATTTTTTGTCCATACTGCAGTTTGTATGTGACTAACATATTCAGCTACTGTAAACTGTGTGCTGCCTACATTTTCTTCAGCTTCCGGCTGTGTCCTTTTCTGATGAAAATGATTAAAATACAGACAAAAGTACTCTAATGTTATAGTCATTTATTGCCCCCTGATAAAATTGCATTTTTGCTCCAAGTCCCATTAGTTTCTGACCCTAAAATGCACCAAATCACTGTGAGGTGCTACAAGCATCCTATAAATGGCAGATGAATGCTCTAAGTAGGACAGCGGTGTCAAAAAATATTAGACCATTCCCTCTATGACTTGAGGAAAAAGGAAAAGACAAAAATGGGGGCAGCTGTAGCCTAGAGGCAGGTGTATGGTCAATGTTTGAATCATTTGACCAGCAGATAAAATGGGCAAATAACAATGTGCCCTCCTTTCAACAAATGCTGCCTATAAGCAAGTCAGTAAAGCCGCTAACTGTTTCTTTAGAGCTGGTAACAGCCAACAGGAGTCTGGTAATAATTTAAGGCTAACTAATAGGTTTAAATGTCAGTAACAGATGATACATTTTAGTATGTAAACCTTTTCTTGGTCAACAAACAAGACGCAGGAAAACACTTAACAGGGGAATAATCTAGACAAAACACAACAAGAGGGGCACAATGACAATAAAAAAATGCAACACAACAGGAAAATCTCCATTAGCAGTGGAGACTGTTGCGTCTGAACTCCTGTTTCAAAAGAGCAGGAGAATAAACAATAGTGGAAACATAGCACATGCTCCGGTGCAACTGTAATGGTAGTATAATAATAATGAGCTGGTTAACATGGAGCAGTCTATAATTTTGGACAAAGCAAACAGAGTCATGAACAACTCATGATGATTCATTACTCCTGAGCACCAAGCAGACTACAGCCTCTTGACTCTTGTGTCCAAAATGTGTAGTAGGAAAACACAATGAAACAGAACAAGGATATTACAACAAATCCACATAACAGTTACATCAATAACAATTAAGGAGTGTCCACAACTACCTTTTTCTTCTCATAATTTCTTTGATTTTTAAATCCTTTTTATTTATTTTTTTATGCTTGGCTGTGGTGTAACCCACCTGGTGTGACACTCAATGATGAAGGAACAGGTTTAGTACCTCGCCCAAAGTTTATTTCAGCAAGTGTATCCACAAAATAAATCATAGTTTGGACAGTATTTTGTCAGTATTTGTTATTTATCCAACTATTAATTGACACTTGCCACTCAATTAATTTAAATCATAATAAAACCTAGTAAGACAAATTCTCAGTTTCATGTATAAAAAAGGTGAACCTTGGATGAAAAAAGTCAAAATTCTAGGAGAAACTGGATTGGGATCCATCAACTTTTTGATACATAGGAAGCCAAAATCTGGGTGACAATCTAAAACCTACTTATTCCTCCTTAAAAATCCAAGAAAATTTCCAGTAAAATAACCCTTCAAAACTGAAACCATGAGCTGCATCTAAATAGCACACACACACGCAAACAATAACCCCACACAGCATTATGTGGCTGTTGCTAACATATTAGTAATACTGTATCTGCCAGACACATACCAATCAGACCGCCCAGATGGGTTGACTAACACAGGAAGTGGTGCACATAGAGATACCATAGAGGTACCGCCAACTCCAGCCTGTCGACAACCATGGATTATAATCCTGGTAGATAATGACGGGGCAGCATGTGCAAAAATATCTACACCACAATGCATATTAGCCAACAAGAGGACAACTGGCAAGCCTTCTTGTCAATTTTGTAATTCACTTTATCGAATGACAGTAATGTTTGCTTCACACACAAACGGAACCAGCACTGATTGTGCTCCATATAATATATATATATATATATATATATATATATATAAACGATGTTCTTATTTTGCAGTTCTTCCAATCCTCTTTAGCCAGTTAACTGAATAAGCCACACAATTTTTAAACAAAGAATGCATGGTAGGCCTTGTCTTTCAATCGAGTCTCTACCTTAGGGATGAGAAATCATGTCAACTGTCACCTTATCAAACTCAAACAGACAATCAACAGACAGTCAAACCCACTCATCCGTCCACAAAACCCGTTTTCATCCAAAGCAAAACTATTCTGTGGTGTTTTCCCTCATCAATCATGGGTTAAGTGAAACACGATTCATTCTGCATCATTTCCTTGAATGACACAGCTTTAGATGTATTATTAAAACGGATACTGTGTGCTTGATGATTCATCAGCTTGTCCTTTAGAAAACCACAGAGGCAACAGTTGCATCTGAGCACATGTGTGTGTTTATTTCAGGAAACACCCCAAGAGGTCTTAAGGTGGAAATTAGCCCCTGCTTAATGATGGGTAACGACTGCTGACTGATGAATATTTCAGCGTCTGACATGAACTTGGCAGGTGTTTTTCCTCTGCCACCTGATGTGCATTTGTGTGGGCGGTGAAATTTTGAATTAATTTTTTACAGTGTAAGGAACAATAATTTATTATTTTTATTATTATTTTAACCACTGTGTGCAGCACATGTATTCATGAAAAATACAATATGTAAAATATCTTCATTGTGGAGACTGGTGATCTGTGCACTCTATTAAGGTTGTTCACTAAATGTGACAATCTGTTTAACCTACGTGTTGTAGATGGCAGCAACAACATGCGTGTGGTCAAGAACATGTCAGGGATCTTAACCAGATTGATCATATTGCTAATCGAATCTCTCAATCTTCTGACCTAAAGACAAATTGCTGCCAAGATCCATTCAAGACACCTCTACAATCATTAATGTTAACTTTGAAGCCTCAATAAACAGATCCTTGTTAATAATCACGCTTCTGTTTGGAGACAAGTTATTATGGTCAAAACAAAAAAGACTTAAATAGCTCAAATAAGTGGACTATAATGAGTAGCTGCTGCACCAGAAAACACTGCTAATACATGCTGCTGATAACATTTTAAACATAATCCTTTTGGAGAAGAGAGACAAAATGCAGCTGCTGTGAAGCTTGTACTTGTTATCATATATATACTGACATGTAGGTATTGCAAAGTAATCCATGACCGTTAGAAGATTTTTTTAAATTTATTAACCAGCCCTTTGATGAAATTAGATATTGATCAGTCACTGTCATCTTCCTCCATTATGATGGAGGACAGGATATGATTTTAGTTTGCAGCTCAAAGGGTAACAGTGTGTGAAACCTGCCTCACCCCCTCCCCTCCCCTGGGTGCTGCAGAAGGAGCAACAATGTTTTTTTAAATGCTTCTCTACATGAGGCAAGAAAATAAAATAGGAAAATATTATAATTACAACAACATTTCACTGAGCACCTGTCTAAACATAGTCCATTTGCAGTAATATGTTTATATTTGCATAAGTCAGCTTGCAAAAGGTCCTTATTTAGAACAAGGCATGGATGTCAAACATCTTAACACTGTGATGATGCTTTAGTTATTAGTGATGAGATTTTGGTCAGGGTGAAATGGACAAGAAATGCTTCTGCCAGCTTAACATATACATCGTTCTTTTTCTCCAAGACCATATTATGCTCCTAGCTTAGATTAATCATTGTATGAAAGCAACAACTCACACCCAGAATACTGACACATCATCAATAACCAAATACCCTGATAATTTCGTCAGGATCACCCAGCCGTAGGGGGTCAACTATTTTACAACTATTAGCCACCATTGCCAACGTTCAGAAAAAAAGTTGGGTGTCTTGCCTGTGAGAGCTCCAGTGTTTAGCCAAACACTGTTTTCAAACCAGCTAGCCACTGGGTGGGTCACCAGAAAGATGGCGTCATCACAGAGGCAACAGATGGCTAGTGTGTCCGCAGTGGAAGAATGGGAGGGTGGCCCCAATCCAAACTAAACACCAGGCGGCTCCCACATACAATACACCTATGACTTCTCGGGGAGAAGATTGGCTACGACAAAAACTATTATTAGAAATGCATAAAACTTATAATCCCCCACCAAGTAGAGACTGTGTGCTGAATGGATATCTATTGTCACTGACATGTTCTAAATCGCACAAAACGAAATAACATACAGTTTTAGCGTTTAAATAAAGTGCACTGGCGGTTCACTTGATCCTTAATGTGTTAAACATGCTACCGGTAAATTAACATCCACCTCTCGTAGTCTTTCGTGAAGTGACGCTGAACCGTAGAGGAGCCGCCTGGTCAGCCGAGGCAAGTCAGGAAAACAGCCTCATTGTTTGGCTACGGCTTTTTCGCCAATCCAGGCCAGTCTTCACGGTTTACTTTATAAGCACTACTTTAGTTTTCACAGTTGAGTAACAACCCTCGGTATAGTCTCGCTATGGCGTTTCGGTCACAGGACTTCCAACATTCCGAATAAATCAGCTTTAAACAACTGTGTAGCAAGTGCGGAAGCGGCTTCGATGTTGAGGTCGGTTAGGGGGAAAAGCTAACTTAGCTACGGTTAGCTAGCCTTGCTAGCTTTGTTAGCACGGCCTCTCAACGCTCCGGACAACTTTAAAAACAATCCTGTCCGCTTTAAAATTGAACAATACAAAGCTAAGTAGCACTTCATAATCGCGTGGTATTCCAGAAAGTAGTTTACCTGCAGTTTATGTGGCTAGCAGTCGGAGTTTTCTGTGTTTCACGGGCAGAGTCGTTTCACCGACCAGTCGAGTCGCTCTCGCTGCTTCCTCCCGTCTCAATCTGATACAATGAATTACTTCACGGGAGCGCGCAGCCGGGGTTTGTAGTATGTAGCTGGGAGGGGCGGGCACGAGCTTGAGAGCCACACCTGCGCGGGCACGAGCTGCCATGGTGTGAGTCTCATCAACTGCAGGCTGCAAAATCTCGTAGACATCGTAGCACAAACCGTAACGCTGTTTAAACCCACTTTCAGATTATGAAACCTTAATTTTGCTCAAGAAAACAGAAAAAAGGTTATTTCACAGTTTTTTTTTCCACATCCAGACTACATCAGACCAGGTCTAGATCAAAAAGCATTATACTTAGACCTGTCAAATCTGGACTAGATTAACAAGGAGACTCCAGACACTCATTAAAACATAGTTTGAGATTGGTGAAACCTTTATTCTATTTGTGAAAACTGGCAATATTTCCCTTAAGATCCCCCTTAAGGACAGGGGATTAACGTGTGTTTAAATTTATAGGATTCTGTTTTTAAACTACCAAAACAGAGTTGCAATGATAGGGGTTGATAATTACCTGTAATCTAAATCAGTGTTTCTAAAACTACTAACTTGGACCCAAAATGGGTCACTGGTCTGTTTAAGTAGAGTGTCGCCTTGTATCTCAACTACCACTAGTGTTGTTGCCTGCATGGTCCCCAGTATATAAACAACTAATGTGCTAATTTTAGCTTGTGGCTGAAAAGAAGGGATGGTAACGAGTATTTACAGTAATGGACACGATATAAATTAAATGCAGAGGGATTATGCCCTTATCGAGAACGCACATAACTTTGAACCTGTTTCATTATACCCTTAATCTGAGTTAACCGAGCCCATTACAGTTTTACCAACACTAACTTTCTCTCACTGCAGTCGCCTGTGATGAGCCAGTGGAGGAAACTATCAAAGTAGTAGTTTGTACTCACTGCCCCACCTGGCGGTCAGTTTGGTTAACTAACCAAATTCAGAGATTTGGAGGGCTCTTAAATATAAATGTAATCTAATCCTAATCTTAAATGTAATACAATCCAATGTAATAATGCAGTAAAAAATAAAAAAATAACGTAATGCATGTTAAAAAGATGGAGGGTTTGAGAATAAAGAGAATAGAAGTATATCACCCAGCTGTAATTGGACATTTTGTAAGGGTGGACAGGCACTCAATGAGCACTGCTGATGCTGTAACCGAGTGGATGAGATTAAAAGTGTATTTTGATCTTCTTGATTCCTTCTGGAGCTTTCGATCATATCACATTATGTTCCTCAGCAGATGGACTTTGCCCAGTTGTCACAGTGCTGTCAAATTTCCGTTTTTGTGAGCACTTTGAGGACTTCTCATCCATGTTGGCTTAAAAATTGAGATTGAAATTTCATTCTTGACCTTGGAAACAGCAGTGGACAAAACGATCTCACTAAAAGATGTAATTTAGTTGCTTTTAATAGTATAATTAGTAGTGTTACCCTCACTTTTTGATATGGTATTGCACTGAATTACCTTTGGAAATGCAAAAATAGAGTGAAATTAGAGAATGAATTAGAGTAACCTGCAGTTTATTCTGTTACAGCCCAATCAGGATGATATTTCTTTTAATTAAGGTTTAATTTGAGTTTATTTTGAGTATATTTGAGTGGTCACCACTTTCAACAGCATCAGTGAATTGCAACAGGATTGGTTGGTAGTAAGTGTGCATTTATATATTTTTATTGTAACCATAGTCAGAGTAGTCCGCAAAATAGCTACCTTTGTAGTTCTTTGGCTTGAGTAGGATATTCCAGTACTCTTTCCAACCTCTTAATTTCAAATTATTTTGTGTCAGAGGATAATATAGTGGCAGTTCCTGGTGCAACATGCTGTATATCAGGAGAGTGCAGGTTAAAAGAACATTGAATCTGTGGCTGTTATATTACAGGACTATCTACTGATCCACTATGTGATAACCCCAACTGTAAATAAATAGAAATGTGTGTATTTTCAACTATATTTCAGTATGCTAGTTTTACAAATATACAGGATGTGGTAGAATACTCTGTTTCCTCGTACAGAAAATTCAATAGGATACATGGTTGTTGTAGTATGTGACAGATCAGTCTTCAGCCATCTCACCATCTCCTGCTTGTCCTCCTTATAAAATCACATGTTCATCCACAGCAGGAAGGTGATGACACAACAGGGACACGACAATGAACGAAACACTAATTTCATACAATCATCTTTTATTTCATATAGAGATAAAGAAATATATCTGAAAACTAAAACTGAAAAGTCTGTGCAACAGTCACAGTACAGAGAGAGAAAGAGAGACTGTCATTAGTGTTAACAAGATCTGTTGGTGCAAAAATAGGGACAGATGAGGAAAATGAAAGTAGTGAAAACTTTTTTTTTTTTTTTTAAAAGAAAAACATTGTCGGGAATGACCACCTTTGCCAACAGAATTAGAAACCATCTGTAATCTGTCACTCATCACAGGGCAGGGTAACGGCTTTCAGTCAAACAATTACATTTTAAAGGTAATGTGTTGTCTGACAAAGTGGCTGAAAGAACTTTATCCACATCCAAAGCTCCCATAAGTCCTGAATATAATTAACAACTCATAATGCAACCATATCGAGTGATTATTGATTATACGTCGTGCTGATGTAGTCATGTTGCTAAATTCTTGACTTGGGCACCGGCATCTGTATAAAATACTTGTGTTTAAAGATAGAAAATGAAGCTTCTTAATGGAGCCACTGGTTCTGAAAACCAGTACAGAGATGTTTCTCGAATAAAAAGTCCAGAGGCACTGTTCCTGCTTCAATGCAGCAAAATATGAAGCACTCCAATAATCATGTGATCAATTTTGTCCAGCTTTTTTTTTTTAGCAATTTTCTCATTTGTCACAAATACAAATGAAGACTGACTAATGAACAATATGAACATTTGTATTTTAAATTGTCGCAGAGACTTTTTATTGTCTAGTTACATTAAAAGCCTGTTAACTCCAGTTCCAGATAAATCTGGCTGTTTTGTCCTCTCTATCAGCCACTTTGACAAGAAACCAACCAAGCAAAAAAATCTAATTGTTTGGGTAAAACAGAGAAAGCGCTTGCTAAAGTTTAAAAAGAGTCTACCTGTCTGTGGTGTGTCTTTAATAATGACATGATACTGGTGTGCAGGAGAGAACACTTATAAACTGTGTATGCAGTCAAATTACAGTGATAGCGTTCATGTGCTGACAGAGGCTGGCCACTGTAGACTGAAGCCACTGCAATATAGTAATCTCTGTTTGTGAACAGCACTGACATCATTAATTATCCTCGCCTGCAGCTTTTATAGTTTGTATACACCAACTGTACATTGCCATTATTCATAAAGACAGTATGTAATTGCATTCCTTTCTTCTGTTTGAGGACGTTCAGAGCCAGAAAATAGAGGAAAATCAGAGGGGGGGGGGGCAGGAGAACAGGGATGGTGAGAGGAAGTCAGACTGGCCAAGCTCAAGCTGAAACCTGCAAACTACAATGTTCCTGTGTCTTTACACTGATCAAATGACACAACTCCAGCTATATGCAAGTGCCCATGCTGTTTTTTTTTTGCTGCACGGCTGATTTTTATCGTGTGATGCAAGCTGAGTTGAGCCAGCAGCTAAGCTCAACAATGAACATTTGACTGGTTAAAAAAAAAAAACACCATACAACTGTAACTGCACTATATGTAGTTATGTACTGCTTTGTTTCGGCACTCTACCCCCTTTGCTACTGTGGATACCTTTAGTGGTAGAATGCAGTTGGAGATCTCAGATGTTTGACTCAGCTCGGGACAAAAAGGATAGCGTCACGCCCTTCCTCTCATTCCTGTGTCCATTCATTCATTTCAATACTATCATTCATTCATATTTAATTAAATAATGGCTCCACTCATCCAATGTAAACAACTACTTGTCAAATAAGAGCACGGTGAAATGAGCAGAATGAACAAGAGGAAACACAGGATAGAACACACAGAATTTCATCACTCCAGTCTAATATGGCTTATCACTTCCCATACATACACGTTTCCATCAGGTAAAAAAAAAAACAAACAAAAAAAAAAAAACAGAAAAAAAAGCTTTTAAATGTTTTGACTTCAGAGTCCAAAACTGAAGCTCTACATACTTCATCTGAATATGCAGTATTTGATGCTTTAATCTGGAACATGCTACCAGATTAAAGCATGAAGGAGAACAGTATAAAATGAGAACCACTGCATGTTTGATTATCAGACTTTTTTTTTCTCTCTCTCTCAACGTATCAGGTACGATCATTCTCCCAGGAGCATGTTACTAAACTGGAGACATTATAGACGTCTGGACATCATTTCAGGTCCCTACGTAGCTTTTGCTTATTCCACAACTTTGCACATCACATCATGTAGCACGTTTTCTGCTTTTCATTTGTCAAAAAGCAAAAAGGCCCAATCCTGCAATGTTCTTCCTCAAGAAGACAATATAAAGTATGTCTGCCAAGTTCAACTCCAGACCCTAAGACTCTGTGGGCTGAATGTTTACACCATAACTTTTTTCCAACCTTTTTTTTTTTTCTATTTGACAAATTCCACAAATTCCCCACACGGATGAATAAAAATGTTTTTACATGGCATTTCTAGGGGATTAAATAAGGACACTAATGAACTTCTTTGGGTGCTCAGATTTGGAATCCCAAAATGAAATTAAAAGCTCTACTTTTACAGTCTTCTGGATGCAGGATATTTTTGTTGGCTGTCTACTATGTGAACTCTGACTTTGTTTTTGCAAATCACACGCCACTAGGAGGAGGAGGAGGAGGTTTGTCAATTAATTCCTACTGTTTAATTATGGAGGGCGATAAAGGTCATAAATGACTCACTGTGCCTTTAGTTACATGTGATTGGATGATTTTGGTCTCTTTTCAATATGATGTTTGCTTAGTCAGTGGCAAATAAAATGATCGGTAAGGCCACTGCAACATGAGAATATTAAATAGGAACAAAAAAAGAATATACTATATATTTGAATTAAATACGTAACAACATATTTCTATACTTTAATCATTTTGTTTAATTTTCCAGTTTCAAATTCTTAATTTGAAATTCTCTACTTTTCAGACTTGTGTGGGGAACCTGCTGAAGTAATTAATAAAATGTCAATACTGATGATCAGTAACCATCAGTCAGATTTGTTTTGGTCTATGAGATGTATTGTGAAATTAAGGCGTTGGCTACCTATGACGACACAACAGCTGTCAGACCAGGAATAATCTGCTACTAAACTAACTGGGCTGGTATTCCAGACTGAAGTGACATGTAAGGGGTGAGGGATCATGTGAGCTTGCACTTGCTTTATCCTCCTTGCTAAATATGTGAAAATTCAATTTAATTTGGAAACATTTGCTAACTTGTGATAACAAGTTTAAAAATATATGAGCAGTTTTGTCGTCACTGTGTTCGCAACGTCTGAACAGCTGCAGCTGACTTGAATCAACGAGGACAGGTGGGAAATTGGGCACTCAGTAATGTGACTGTTACCCTAATAGACTGCGACATCTGCAGTGACGACTGTCTACAAGATGAATGACTCACTGACCTTTTGGGCTGCTGTGAATTCATGGAACGGTCTAAATGAAACAATTTATCTGCCAATCAACCTCACTAGCAAATTATTCACGTGTGGCCCCTGCTTGGCACCGTGATTTTAGAAATGAGAGATGCTACATGTGCACATGATGAAACCTCGGCCGGGCTGACTACTGATCAGTGCAAGCGTCCTCCGCCTATGTCGTCATTCATCCTCACGGGTCAGTCTCTGAGATACGACTAATCAGAGCAGAGTTTGACACAGCACAGATACAACCTCTGAATCTGCGACTCATGAATCATTGTGATTTTATAACATAGAAGCAAGGCCATTCTCTGCCCTTATGCATTAGATCACCTCTCCAGATTTATAATAGTGCCAAATGACCAACACAACTGTGACGGACACTGACCGCTTCTCTCTTTACAAGCACTCAGATAATTAAATAGCTATTGCTGATTCTCGTATCGCTCCAGATCTTAGAAGATGGAAGTGAAAAAGGGTACAGGATGATACTCCAAGATTAGGTCTGGAATTAACGCAAAAATATAATTAACTCATAAAACAAGAAGAAAAAAATCGTCATCATAATCCACAGATCTGTGTACAAGTGTAACACCACTAAAATGTCCTAATGCTAGTGCACAGAAAGTTGTTTTTGTTTACTGATGAACAGACCTAGAAGGAAAAAACTAAAGTTATCCATTGAACCACAAACCAGGGATTAAAAAAAAAAAAAAAAAAAGGTAGAAAATCCATTTTTCTGCCTGCTGTTCCGGAGAGACAACAGGCGGCAAATTAACCTGGTCCAGAATATTCTTTTTATCTGGCACTTCTTCAAATCTTGAAGTTTTGTATCATAGTTCATCAGCAGGACTGACCTGCAGCAGCTTCTTTACTCCGCTCCAGCAGCTGGTGCTGAGTGCATGCTCTCGTACTTCCTCTGTTACACACCAGGTTATATATGCAGAACACGTGAACAAAAAGCTAATCTCACTTGCAGTCATTTCTCGGCCCTTATCAAACCGGTGCGTGTAGAGTCGGCCTTTCATCGGGAATCAAGGATTCGGAGCGAGTCTCTGTCATCTGCTCCGAAAAAAAGATTTAAAAAAAAAAAAAAATTGTACACCCATTTTTGTTATTTATTTAGAAAGCAAGAAAAAAAGAGACACATAAAGCAGCTGACAGAGCTCAGCAAGTTGGGATTGAGTCCGGATAAGACAGAATTTCTGGTTGACTTTCAGTTGTATGCAAGAAGGAAGAGAAGAATTAGGTGTCAAGTTTGCCCGACTACACTGAGCATTTACAACCAACATGTCTGAACTGAAAGCACTGTACAGTTACCACCCGTTTGGGCTTCACAATGACATTGACAGAGTGTTTGTGAGCGCACGGCCGTGTGTATGAACTGGTCAAAGATGTTGTATGTGTTTGTGTGTGCGCGATATCGAGTGTATGCCTAATCACCGTCACTGAATATAGTCGTACACTAGTCAGGGACGCTGAATGCGCTAGCATACCTGCCAGTGACACCGAACAGAGCGTGCGTATCTGTACACGTGCATTCTATTGGTTACGATCTAGAAGGTGCGTCCTCGAAGCTGATAATGCTCGACTCTGGGTGTTGTGCTCCGCCTGTGGGTTGCGCTCCGCCGCTCTGTGACATGGAGGATGAGGAAGTGGAGGAGAGGGAGATGCCGATGGGTCCCCCTGCTGGTCTCGGCGTGGCGGAGGAAGGGTCACGGCCACTTGGGAGGAGCGGCTGTGTGTCGGTTCTGACCTCGTCCTCGTCCTCGTCTTCCTCGTCGTCCATGCTGGGCCAGGCAGACTGGTCCTCCACGCGCTTTAGACGCTCGTTCAGAGCCTTGAGGGCCAGTTGTCTGGGAGGAGGAGGGAGAGAGAGATGTCCTTCATTAATTCTAGAGTAAAGTACAGCTGTGCAGCAGGAGTAGCCTGCTTCTGATTGTTTCAGTGCAATTTGCGTCAAAACTCGTACTCCCTATAACTCCTGACAATCATCACATTTTAAAGTTTTCTTCAGTATCGGGGTAATCCACCGATAGTTGTCTGTACATTTACGGGTACAGACAAACAGGAACTGATAATAGCTAATTCAGCATACTTCTAATGGGGCCAATTTTCCAAAATACAAACTAAACAAAAACAAAAACAAGGCTCAAGTTAACTCACTGAATTCATTTACACACTGTACTTCCTGTTTACATCCCTCACGGCATTATGGGAACTGTAATTCCAGAAGTGAGAGGATGATTATCACCCAAATCAAACCAAGACAAGGAAGAAAGAATAATAATAGAACAATCTATTAATATGAACTTTTTTCAAGGTGCACTATCAATATTTTTATGACATTACTAATGCTTAGAATCTTAAATTCCTTTGAAAATCCGAGACATATATTCATATATTCATATTTCATATATTCATATTATCTAATACTGTCCTTTAATACTAACAATCACTTTGAAAGAACAGACCGTTTCTCAAATTGCTGACGTCATTTTTGGAATCAAACTCATCATTTGTTGATTAAATCTCCCATCTTATCCCAGGGAAGCACCAGTGACTTTCTAAATCGTCACCATGAGGTTAATCACACTTCAGCAGAGGGCAAACCTCTCAATCACCAGCTAATCAAAATCAGGCATTCAACAGAGGCCTTAACTTCATTCACATGGCAACTTTAGCTGATGTGTGTCATACTGGAAGAAGGAAACATGACCAACAAGACGAGTAGTAATGCAGACTGAAACAAAATGAAGCTCAACCAGCTGCTGGATAATATAAGAATAACCAGTTACACTTATAAAAGCATTTTTACACACTAAACACTCAGATATTCAAGATAGATTTCTATGTGTGTTTCAAAATATAAAATGATCCTTGATAATTACAGGATACAGTTTGTATAAGTGTATGATTAAGTTTCTGTGTATGTGTGTATGTGTATGTGTATGTGTGTGTGTGTGTGTGTGTGTGCGTGCGTGCAGTGACACCCATCTGTAACTGAAACGGTGTGACAGCTTGGAGGTGTCTCTGATAGACAATGGAACGGGAGGAAAAATAATCGCTGACGGCTTGAAAGTAGGAGGTGTTTGTGAGCGTGCGTACGGGTTTGTGTGTTGTAGAGCTAAGGCACGAACATGTGTGAACTGTTTGAAGAGCAGGACTGAAAGAGAGCACAGAGACTCAGCAAGCCTTCCCTGAGTAAATAAAACTAAAAACAGTTTCTGTGTCTGGTCTCTGACTGGTGGCTTTCATTAACCATGCGGCTGTGCGTGTGTATTTCATTTCTCTCTTCTTCTCTCTTGGATGCATTCTGGACTAACCAAGATGGGTTTCTGATGATAATGGTGTCATATTATTACATATGACATAGAGGCTCACTCTGGCCTAATGGCAACTCTGACTCTTTCAGCTGAAACACAATAATCAAATACTCATAAGGACCTCCTCTTTGCACCATTTAAAGGAACTTTGATCACCACTTGTGCGATTAATGGTACAGAAAAGAAAAGACAAAATAAAATGTTACCAAATGCTCCATCTAACTAGACACTAACAGCCCAGTATCAGACATTTAATGACAAGGCACACCAAAATATTAGACCAACCTTAGCATCACATCAGTGTATAAGCGCATACTGTATGTCTGCAGATGTAAATGTGTAACTCCTTCTTCTTTGCTCTGACTCACCTCCTCCTCTCTGCGTCTTGTGGGTCCGTCCCTGGCAGGCTGATTGTGATGGAGGAAGGCGCCCCCACGTCGTATCTCTTCACCATCTTCCTGCACACCTTCAACTTCACCAGCACTGCGTGGACCAGCCCCGCCAGCAGCCCCACGGCAGGCTGCAGAGCCTCGGGGAAGAAGCTTGCAAAGGCAAAGTGGTCCGACATGTCCCCGCGGCCCCGGCTGTGCCTCTGGTAGAAGCGTAGGTAAACCCAGCCAGATAGGGCGCCGTAGCTGTACGCAGCCAGGGGGGCCGAGTTCTCAAGCAGCCCAGACAGGCGCAGTAAGGCCAGGAGGAGGAGGACCAAAGCTGGTGCTGCTTTCAGTCTTACCTAAGATGGGAGGGAGAGATAGATTTTAGTTCTTGTAGGCAAAAATGATCAGGCAAAGGGGCAGCTATCATTTTGTTTACAGACCACTGTGGCTTCCAGTTCCCACAGTTCACTCAAATCAGCTAGATTCAGAAACTGGAACACCAAAATAGCTGGTTACATGCCTACATACTCAAGATCTACCAGCGTTTTGATGGAGTACATTTCCTAACCTGCTCAGCTGAGATGAGAGAGATTGGAGTAAAGTAACCCAGTTTTATACACACTCATAACAAGCAAATAAAGCAAAAATAATGGCAGCTAAAGTTGAGTGGCCTGGTAGTTTTAGAAACAAATTAGGAATGTGTAGCTAATGAGTGCTTCAGAAAAAAAGAAACAAAAAACTAAACCCTCATCTAGACGCTGGAGATGCTGCTCTGCAGAAGAGCATCAGATTAAATCTTAAAATGTAAATTAACAGACCACACTGTAGACCAAATTTGGAAGAGAATCACATGCCTTAACCAGACAACACAGGCCAAGTAGAGCAAACACAACAGCTCAAACAAGGCGAGCCTGTAAACGGTGGGTTATATGGCAGAGTATGATCGCATAATCACAGTATTTGAAGAGGGGTTGTATACCTAAAATAACTGACAATTTTCTATACAATAGCCTTGCAGGAGTTGCCAGTTTGTTGAGGCTAATATGTTTGTTGTATTTCTGACTGTTAGAGGTGTTGATTTAATTCAGATGTCTATTTAGAGGCTGTAGTTTATAGTGTTTTTATGGCTATCATCTTCATATTAGGTTTCAGCAGTGTTGTTGAGGAATGAAACATCAGGATTTTCCACAGCAACACCACAAACTAGTCTCAAAGGTGACAATCAACTGGAGGAAATACCTCTGAAAGTCAAAAGAAAAAAAAGGCTATTTTGCTTGTGTATGCTTTGATTTGAATTGTGAATGCCCCGCTCCTCACTGGTCTGGTATTATTTACAAGCTGGATAGAGGAGTGTACTCTTACCAATATGCACCAATGCAGAGCAGAAATTACTTTTGTTGTCTGTTAGCCTCACCTGTGGCACTCTGAGCACTGTAGTATCCCCCATGGTCTGCTTCAGCGCCACCAAGACGCCTCCCAGGAACCCGGCTGCCCCGTGGATGCGCACAGCAAACAGGAAATCCAGGTCAAAGGTGGCCACATAGGTGAGGAGGTAGGAGAGACCTGCCAGGAGGCCTGCAGATACATTAACCACTGCGAAAAAGATCAGGAGCTCCAGAGCGCCCCACAAAGGCTCCAGCAGGCGTCCACAGGCCATAACTGTCCCCACATTGGCCGCCACGCCCCAGACATGCTGCTCCACCACCCCATGGGTCACCAGCGTCCACACCCAGAAGTTCGGAGGAAAGAGGTAGCCTGGGGTCACCCCCAGAGCGTACGGAGTGTCAACAGCCCATGCCAGCAGGTACAGGAGAACCACCACAGCGCTTATTGATTTTACCACCACACTGGTGCTGGCAAGGGCAGCCAGGAAGTGCTGTCGTGCCACAGGCAGGTAGCGATTCATGGTGATCTGTTTTGGAGAGGATCCTTCTTGAGCAGATTAGCCCAAAAACAGCAAACCAGTTGCTTCGGTTGCAGCAGAGGTTAAATGTTGGTGTGAGATTAATAATGCCAAGCAGAACAGGCAACACCTGTGAGTCCTGACAGCATTACAATCCACACTTCTCTGTGAGCCTTCATCCGGGATACTGTCAACTGGTTTAAGACAGCTTTAGTAAATAACTCAGTAAAGGTTTGCTGCCTCTGTTTAAATCAACGAGTGACTTCAACTCTTTACAAGATATTCAGCTATGTGTAACATTGAAAGAGCAAGGACAGTGAAAAAACAAACAACCGGGCCGATTCTTACAGTTTCAACAAGGTAACAAACTTTGGGCTGCAGTAGATAAGACTGAAGAAGTGATAACCTTAGCTAGGAGACATTTTGATCTAACGTTAGCCTAGCTGGCGACCTTCAGTCGGTGTAGACAGAAGTAGAATAAGTTTACAAGTCACCACTAGCTAGCAGGCAGGTGGTAGGAGCCAAATATGTCAAATCCTAACTGAAACAAATACACCTAAGTGCCAACTTCTTCAGAGGATATCGGCTGAGCTTAGCTTGTAAACACAGGAGAGCTAACGTTAGCTAGCTGTCAAGCTGAAAGTGTCTTTGAGTTGGCGCTGATTTGTGTGCGCCACGGAGGAGCAGGAGAGTTTACGTCCTCGTTTGATTAGAAGATAGGTAAAACCTGATCGATCAAACAAGCCCACGGAGATCCAGTCCTGGTCCTCTGCGCTCTCTCGGCCCGGTGTCCACTGGGCTAGCCCGAGGATTTCCCGTAACTAGCAACAGGCCTTCAAAACAATGTCAGAGACGCTTCTGGACCAGCGTTAACTCGCGTATAGTTCATAGGTTTGTCAAACTACCTCAGCTTCATTCGTTTATGTTATAGTTCTTCTGTCTTTGGACAGCAGGTTGCCGGAGAAAATGATATTATCTTGGCAGGCACTCCTCCTCCCGTGAACACCACTCAGCTACTGACTTGCGCTGTCTGCCACCGTCATCAACAATCGGTCAAAATAACGTCAAGTCACGTGACGTTTTCACACCAGTGCACGCTGGGAATCCGAGTTCTTCTTAACAACTTCTAAATCACAGGCCTTTGCCTAATTCCAGCCCCCCTCCTAATTAGGGGTCCAATTAACAACGTGGTTGGAACTCTATTGTTTTTTATTCGGATTTTTATTTTTATTTTTTATTGTTATTATTATTCTTCTGACGAAAAAAAGCTGTTGTGCGTCCCAAACCGTAAACGGTGCAATTGTAAATTTTCATGGGAAGGTAGTGGACTGTGCGAATCAGGTTGAGAAAGAAAACCCTATGTCCACCATAAGGGTGCGCTATAATAAAGTCAAACGCGTTCAGTCTCACAATGTGCAAATTTACAAAGTAAAGAACCAAGCTACCCGCTTGGTTTAAGGCAACAAAAACCCAGTAATGTAATGGCAAAAGTTCACCACACGATGGTGACATTTGTTTTGAAATCACATGATTGCCAGCCATAGAAGTGCATTTTCGAAAGATCCATACATTGGCTCTTGGTAAAGAATAGGTTTACAGTTTTTGTCTTAAAACAACAGTCAGATTCCCACATGAACAGTGAAAGAGGTTTTCCTCCTCTAATCATTCCTCCTGTTCACACTGGCTATTAAAAAATACCCTTCAAATGCACTTCCAATGTAAGTGGTGGAGGCCAAAATCCACAGTGTCATTTTGTGTAAAAATGCATTTAAAAGTTGATCAGTCTGACTTAGTCATATCAAGTGGATATCTGCCACATTTACAGTCTTTTTAGCATCAAATCCCCTCTTTGTGTTCCCCTGTTGAGCTGCAGTGGAAGTATAGTAACAAAAAGAGGGACTTTGGCACTAAAAAGACTGTAACGATGAAAGATATCTACTTGATTTGACTAATTTAAAAGTTTATCTGAAGCTTCATATTAGCTTCAGACAAACTTTTAAACACGTTTTTGCACAGAAGGAGGCTTGTGGATCTTGGCCCCCATCACTTCAATTTAAAGTGCGTCTTCTAATGGTCAGTATGAACAGGAGTAATTATCACAGCAAGAAAAACACATTTTTAATGTTACTGTGGGCACCTGATTGTAGACTTGAAAATTTACTGCGCGCTGATGTTTTGCGAACATGGAACAACCAATTAGCTTTCACTTCTTAGAGTGTGCGCACCAGAAACTTCCGCTGGCTGAGCCGGATAACTTCTGGTTTAGCCCTCCTCTAACTTGAATGGGATGCAAAAATTCAATCAATTTAGTGAAGAAGACACAAAAATAATGGACCCATACATTTTATTCAGAAGTCACATCACATTTACAAAAAAAGACAAACCACATACAAATTGGCTGAAACAAGGAAACATAGAACAAGGACATAGACTTAACACCAACCTTCATTCCAATTTTACAGGAAAAGAATTATAAAGAAGACCACACAGGCATTATTGAACATATATATAAAACTATAGATGTATGTGATGATAGTCATTGTGCTTCATGGTACATGCTGTGCAGATTCCAAAAATTAAGCAGTTACATATACAACACCTTTATACATAACTTGGGGACACATGCACTCTAAAAGTGAAGTCACATAGTGAGCTCTGCTGTCATGTTCAGGCTGGGAAAGTACCACCAGCCAAAAACTGATTTATTTCTGGCTGTGGCTGATAAATTTAAGTACTCTGGGCAATACATTTGATTAGTAGGCACAATTTAGTTCCAAAATCCTAGTTCTATGGGGATAGGGTACATTTTGCATCAAATGTATGTATCAAATGAGATATAACAAAAAATGCAGGTGTTAATATATAATAAAAAGTTCTGCAATCAAAAAAAGCTGTCCACAGCTAGTGTGCAGTTAATTTAAATAATTTCTTCTGCAAAGCCATGGTTCTTTATGTACAGGACATGAATTGAATGAAATGAGATTATTATCATTCAGACACCTTTCAGTGGGCCTGAAGGTCAATACAACCATTTCCTTAGGTCACTGTCCTCTTCTTATGGGTGGGATATATTATATTGGACAACAAACAGAGACTTAACCCTGCATTAAGGTGGGAAATTTATCAGTAAGATATGATAAAGAAGCACCTTCCTGTGTTTATTATAATTGTCTTGAATCACACATTGCTTGGCTGTTTATCAGCCAGGAATATAATATAAATAGTGTGTCCATCTGAAAAAAACAATGTTTTTGTTCATTTAGTATCTATATTCATCTTGTTTTCAAGGGAGCTTTGATAAAATATAAAAACATCATTAAAACTACACAATGTCAGATTTTTAGTAGAGGTATTGTTTTAAAAATCTGCAATACATTCTTAAAAATTAATTAACAAAATTAAGTACTCAAGTTTAATTTCTGTCTGGGGCTGATTACAGGATCTGCGTTGCAGTGATGTCACCAAAATCTTTTTTTCATCATGATTGTGATTATTATGTATCTGAAAGGAAAAAGAAAAACACAGCACCAAGAGGCAAAATGGACCCAGAACCCTAATTCAAGTCAAACATACAGCAGCAGCTTTCTAAAAGTGTTTTGGGGCTTTAGGGTAAATTTTCTATTTTAAACTGAGCCCAAAGTGAGTCTAACGCAAGTCTTGGGTCTTAGATTTGATTCCACCTGTGCTAACTGACAAAAGGCATGCTCAAATACAATATAGATTACTGTGTTGAAATTCTATACGTAATATGTACTTGTTTATAATGCATATAGTGACTGTGGTTAGAAGCTAATTATTTTCTTGTAATGTGACTGTAAAACTGAAAAGTGGCTTATCTTCTAGGAACAGCACAGTTAATCTCCGCTTGATATATGTGCTTGGCTGCGTGTGTGTGTGTGTGTGTGGGTCGGGGTACTACATCTGCTACTAATGTAAAGAAATTGTGAAAAGTACCATTTGGAACATGTTTCTTTTTATTTACAAACTTCAAAAAAAAAAGAAAAAAGAAAAAAAGTAATGCAAGGTCATACACATTGTCCATCAATAAACTACACAACAGGCTTTGACCAGAGCCAATCCTCAAAGACAGCAGCGTTCAATCTTCTCCTCAGCTAAAATGGAATTCAGACGGTTGGCTCGGCTTGTCCGACCGAATTGATTTGTATAAATAAATATGTAAATTCAAGTAGAAAGCTGTGAAATAAAAGAGCAGTCAGTCGACGAAGCAAACGCCGAGCTGACGATCGAACAGTTCAACACTGAGCAAACTCGCTTGTTTGCCATCATAGGGACGACACACAGATGGACATTTCTGATGATATGGAAATGGGCAACACAAAAAAAAAGGAAAGCAAAGCACTTGATATCAGATATTTTCAGCTGACGAGTGGTTGGACTGCTTCAGTTTCTGACCCATTACTTGTCATTTGAGCTTCATTTAAATGCACACAAATGGCTCGTGTTATTCAGATAAAGTACTTAAGATTTGTATCCCAATTGTGAAGAAACTGGCAGGATATCCTGATGAAGGAATCTGAGCTTAGTATCAAAATTAATATCAACATATTACTTTTTCTGTGATTCTCATAATCAAAAGCTGATCAGAGTAATCATAGACAGAATATGATATTTACTCAAGCCTTCTTAAAAATGCTATCCTGATTATTAACGTGCACAGTAATGCACTGATTGGTTGGTCCATATGCAAGTTCTGCACGGTGCACATGTGCTGGGTCAGACCAGCAGATAATCACCAAACACAAGAAATCGAAGCATTTTTTTCCAACTGTAGTAACAACAATAGTAATGTGACCATATTAATATTACAAACAAGAAAAGCGACAAAAGGAAGCCAAAAAAAAAAAAAAAAACATTGTACAAAAATAAAAATACAAATGAATAAATATGCACCGTCATAAATAAATTAATTTGGTAAATTCAAACATTGTAAAAAGAGAAGAACAATAACGAAACATAAGTAAACTAGCAATTTCAGTATGAAGAACAAATACATGGAAGAGGAAGATGCTTAGTCTTTGCTTGGGTTTCGTTTTTCGACAAAAGAGCTGGTGGGTTTTAAAGCTCTTGCCGCAGCCATTTTGGAGGAGAAGATTTTCCGCGTCAGTGCTGACCATCCCCGATTAGAAGTTTGGGTGAGGCAGTAGATCAGTTTGTGTGATCAGCGGGCATCAATTGGAACAGCAGAACGATGGTTTTTACGGTTGATCTAAAGGGAACTTGGTCACGTGATGGAGAGCTTTCCACAGCTTTCAACCAGTCTACAGATGTATACAGATTTGTGTCTCTTTTACAGTGCAGTACAGTGTACAGTGTTATCTGAAAGGTCGTACAGAGAGATGGATATGTACTTCTTGACTGTGGCTGTGAGGAGGCTGTAGAGAGGGCTTAGTGTGATGCTGTGGTGGATTTTCAATTCTGCTCTACATTGTTAACAACATTATTTGGTCTCTAAAGACACAATCCTCTTTGATGGAGGTTGTTGATGTGCTTGTGCATTTCTCGTTTTTTTTTTGGCAAAGCTACACCATCTCTCCACAATCGGTTTGGTTTCACAATGACCTCTATTCACAAAAATGAGATGAGACAGAAAAACACCGGAGCAGAAGTGGAATCTGGGTTGTCGTGAGAACGAGTTACCAAAACCGAGTTACTTTGTTTGTTTTTTTTTTTCCTTTTCTAACCCCCAAGAACACAACACACAGATACGAACACAGTAACGACACGAGCGTAACCAAAACGAGCTTAATTCTTCTGGGGTTGTACGAATACATATAGGCTTGAGTGAGTGTTTTGCATCGTTTTTCGCTAGGCTACAGTAAGACTGTGGGTGAGATTCAGAGAGCCGCGGTGACCGTCTGTCTCTCTTTAAACTCTCCTCTCTCACAGTTCACATTCAGAAAGATGGAGGCAAAAAGGCATTTTCTGTTTGTTGTTTCTCCGCTACAAGGAGGACACCTCGCTAGAACACAGTTTTTTTCTCATTTTCACCTGGCTGTTTTTAGGCAATGATTTTCTTTTTAAGTAAAAGAGATTACATAAATATAAAATACACAAAAAAAGGAAAAAAATCAGATCTTCCCACGTCTGATGCCTAAATAGAAGGAGTCTTTTCAAAAAGGCCTGGTTTAAAGGCATTTGATTAAGCATACATTCTTTCATTAGCATTTTAAGGTTTCAGTAATTGTCTTTAACCTCATCCTCAAGCCTAAACCGCTTCTTCAATAATTCAAGATGATCCTGTGTCTTTGTTTTTCTAAAAACATACAATACTCCTGTCCTGGCAGTGAATTATTAAGTTCAATCAAAATGCTTTCTAAAAAGGTTCTGTTTGATCTTTTTTCCTTTTCTTTTACCATTTCAACAAATATTCAGTAGCAATATTTGACAAGTGACAAACAATACCATTTAAGTTACTGATGTTTAACAAACTTTACTACCAGCTAACTTACTTATCAAACCTTTTTTATAAGCAATTTCACCCTACCATCGTTTTTTTTTTTTTAAAGTAGCTGAAAAAAAAGCAAAGGAGTCTTGACAATTAACAAAGCTGCAGAACTAGAATCTCTAAAGTCAACAGTACAACTAGTGGCCATTTGTGGTCACTGCAGGCCCACACTCAGCAGTACTAAGTCCAGTGATTAGTATTTCAATGCCAGTATTGGACAAAAACCTGGAAGCTCAAAGTCCTCTTGATTTTCATTTTCCTCTTCCGTCTGGGTGTTTTTCCTCAGGTTTCATCTTCAGATATTCAGCATAAAGATTTGTTGCTCTGTGTCCAGTCTGTGTTCAATCTCCATTCAGACTGTATCTCCAAGGGAGTGGAGACAACCAGAGGAAACACTTTAAGTAAAGCAGGGGGCTCAGTTGTCATTGCTTTAACTGTCTTAAAATTTTTGTCTATTTCCCTCATGGCCTTGGCCACAGACCCTTTAAAGCCTGTATCCTGGCAAATAGGACGTCATCCTATTTTGTTGATTATGAAATTGAATCAAGCTTGCTCAAACAACCGCAACTTTCATCTGTCACTGTCCCCTCACCTCAATTACATCATCATTATCGTCGTCGTCATCAGAGCTACTGGCTCTGCTAACATTCCCACCGTTCACCAGCACTGGGGCTCGGTGGGCGTCAGACCGTGCTGAGGAGGAGAAGGAGGAAGGGGAAGATGAGGAGGAGCTGGAGGCAGCAGTTGGAGGGTACTGTGAGAGGAAGCTGGCTCCAGCTGGACCAGGAGTGGCAGCTGGACCTGGCAGCCCACCAGGGAGCATTGACCCTGTGTAGAGGCTGGCCAGAGACTGACTGTAAGAGAGAGGGAAGCCTGGAGGAAGCATCCCAGCCATGCTGGCCATGCCGGCCATGCTGGGGCTCAGCATGAATGGTGGCAGGGCACCTGGAACTGAATTGGCAGCTTTATCTGATGCAGAGGATGACAGTGATGAGGAAGATGAGACGGCAGTAGCGGTGGACGATGCTGATGCGGAGGAGGAGGATGAGGAGGGGACTGGGCCGGCTCCACCCAAGCCAAACAGATCAGGGTACATGAAGCCGGGGTCCCCCAGTTGAGTATGGAAGTAAGGCGAGCCTGCACCCATGAAGAGCGGATGCCCCAGTGACCCAGCCAACATGGCAGGGTTGAGGCCCAGAGGAGGGAGGCCATAGCCCCCGGTAAAGGGGAAGCCTTGTGAGCCCAGAGAGGCTGAGGAGTGTTTGCCAGCAGAGGGCTGCTTGCTGGGCCGCTCATCCAGGGACGGGGTGGAGGCTTTGCGCTTGGAGCCTGTTCTCAGGTCTTGGGCGGCAGTGGCATCCATGTTGGGCTGGATGACATTAGTCACAGAAGCATCATGCTGGCTCATATTCCCACTGCTGCCGTTGGTCTGAACCAGTTTAGCAGACGGCAGGTTGTTCACGTTGCTCTCTGCCTCCCTCATTGGTTGATCTCCGGCGCCTGCGGTGGCCCCGGCTCCTGTGCCACCTGTGTAGCGCTGCAACTCGCTGATGATCTCTGGGCTGTCAGGTGAAAGTGGGCGGGGCAGAGTCTTGGAGGGTTCCTGCTGCTTCCTGTCAGGTGACAGGCAACCGTTACTGCCATTGGTTGACAAGTCCTCTGCTGGGGCCTGGGAGTCTGAGAAGAAGAACAGGGGGTTTGATATTAGCTTTTGGAAAAACATTCAAACTTTTACATGGGTTGGATTTACTTAAACAACAGCATAATGGCAAAAATATTTTCCTCAGCCTATAGTACCTCATCTCTGAGGTAGTGTAGCAGTAGCAGTAGTAGTATACTTTCACATTTCTTCTTGTCTAACCAAGGCTCCTGTGTTTTAATTGGAGTTCAGTTCTGGTAAATGCATCATCCTACCTTTGGGTGGCGCTGTAGTACTCTCCTCTGTTGTCTTGATCTTGTTAGCTGCTCTGATGGCATAAATCCGTCCATCAGATGTCCTGATATAAGTCCCTTAACCAGAGAAAGGTGAAATAAATGATCAGTCCACACAGAAAGCTAAATGAGGCTGATGGAGTTTTGTCCCTAAACCCAAAAATATTTATCATGTAAGAAAAAAGCTAAATCTCACATTTGAGAAGCCAGAGCAAGCAAATGTTTTAACCATCGATTATCGTGGTATAATAAAGGGGTTTTGTAATAGTGTGCAGGGACCGGTTACCTTTGGTGCCCCTGATGACATGGATACTTTCTCCAGTGGTGATCCTGGCCTGGACATCTGTTGAGCTGTTGGTGCCTGGGATCACTATGTCTAAAAGAGACCAAGAAAGACAACTTTACCAAGAGTAGTAAAAAACATCAATTATTCTTCAGCTAATGTCAACGAGAGCGGAACATTCTGGGGAAAATGTAAGAAAGATGAGGAGGAAATAAGAATAAACAAACAGGTTAAAGTATTGGATTGTATACATTGGATACAGTTTGCCTACCAGTAGTGGTGACGATCTTCTGTACAAACACCCCGGCTTTCTGCAAGCAGTTGACAGGAAAACCTCCGATGCTGGATCCTGATGAATCATTGCCTGAGGCAGAGCCTGCAGATGCCTGGCGGGGCATCATGGGAACTGGAGTAGACTGGACTGGCCGGACACTGGCTACAAGCTTCTCCTCGGTACGAGGAGGTGGTCGCCTGAGCAGAAAGGTTATTTCTCTATAAGACCAGGTCTTCAGTTCATTTTTTAAACCACGTTTTACTGCTAGATACACTTGCTAATCAGTTACTTGTGAAGGCTTTTACATCTACTTGTACCTATTACTCAAGAGCCCTTTGAAAGGCAAAATTATATATGAACTAAACAAGACTTAGCAGCCATTGCAGCTGTGAGCAAAGATGAGTCACTAACCAGTTTCTCTGGCTGAAGGCTGGGATGTTGGTGAGGCTCTGGTCACTGGCAGGGTAGTAGTGAGCGTAGGAAGGGCGGGTGTACGGCACAGACGCCCTTTTTTCCTCTTCGTAACCCTTCCTCGCTGCTTTCTTCTCCATGTTGCTCAGCTTCAGCTCCCTGCGGTCCATCAGCAGAGATTCATGGGGGAACGGTTGCTGAAAAGAGGGGGGGACAGATGGAAGAGATGTGAGAGAGGTGGTGAGTGTTTTGCTCTCGCCAGTGAATTTGTGGCAACAACACACATTAAACCCCCGAGTGGGAGATTCTTTGCCTCACACAGCCAGATTACAATCTGCTGAGCCTAGTTTTTGCTATTAGAGTTTAGTCTGGAAACTCTCTGCCGAGACTCCAGCAGGTTTAATTAGGAGACTCATAATGAAACTGAAACTTATGAGCTGTTAAAAATTGTGTTATAAATATGAAGCAAAACATAATTGCAACTGAACAGCCTGGTTCTTTCCTCAAGTTTATTCAGAAAATGAATTTTGATAAGGAGAAGTTTTACTTTTTTTTAAACATTTTCATTCAAAAAGTCACCATGACAGAAAGTGACTTATTGAATTAGTAGAGAACTGTCAAGACCACAATGAGTGATGCAAAATTTGCACACTAGGGGACAGTGAAGCCGACAAAAACATCCCCACATGTCCTACTTTTAAACACCTATAGGGGGCATAGGCCTCCTCTGTTCATATACCTTAGTAATCAGGCGAGGATAGAGGTACAGCGCCTTCCCGAGGATGCTCTCCAGGCTGTCATGAGGCTGCAGCTGGACCTGGGAGGGGTCTGGCTCCTCCTCCACGAAATGAAGAAGAGAATCCACCTCCCTCCTGGTGAAGGTCAGTACAGGGTTCAGGTCATCCACCACCCGGTCTGATGGACAGAGGGAGAAAGAAAGAAAGAAAAGATGAATGGTTGAGAGGAGCAGAATGTGTGGACAAATAGAAATGGAGGTGAAAGGAAAGCAAATTGTAAAAAAAAAAAAGTAGGTTAAAAGGCTGATTTCAACAGCTCTCCAAAGCATCAGCGGCCTCAATGTGTCTGTCTCGCCAGTCAAAGCCTACAGCAAACACTTGAGACAGTTTACTCTGTCAGACAAGAGCCTCTTGGCAGAAGAGCTCTGGTTTCAACACAAAGCTGATTACTGAGTTTTGGGGGGTCTGTCTGCTGGCGTTTACATAGAACAGCTTGGATTGGGGTTTTCAGAAAGTCTGTGTTTGACAAAGTTGTCAGCTGGAGGTAGTAAAATTATACTGTACTGTACTTTATATATGTGTTAGCAAAGATTCATGAGAGAAATGACAGTATACAATATTTGTAGATTTAGAAAGAAATTTACAGTCTTTTTATATTTTATAAGTGGTTCAATTTTTCTTCATTCTTTTTCTTTTTCTCGCTTCCTCCCTTCCTTAGTGTCTATATTGGTTCTTCTTCCACATCTTTCGTCTGAAAGACAGGAAATGAAAAACACCTGCACATTAGATTAACTCTCTCCTACAGGTGATATTCAAACGTAACAAGTCAATGCATTTTTCAACTCACCTGACATGCCCTGTTTGGAGATCTGGCGGTCATAGATCTTCTTCTCCAGCGTGAAGTCGCACACCAGTCGGTAGATGTGACACGGCTTCTTTTGGCCGTAGCGGTAGACGCGGCACACAGCCTGGGCGTCGTGGCACGGATTCCAGGAGGCGTCGAACACCACCACGCGGTTTGCCCCGATCAGGTTCACACCCAGACAACCAGCCCTGAGGCCCGGAGAGGCGCACAATTTTATTGTGTTTGTTATTTTTATATTACATTCTGATGTCAATATTTTGCATCCATTTTCCGCCATTTATATTACTGTTACTGCATGTGTGTGTGTTACCTGGTTGACAGCAAGAAGACCCATGCTGAGGTGTTGGTGGGATCATTGAACTGGTTTATCAGTCTCTCTCTCTCTGAGGCTGTTGTGCTGCCATCCAGTCCTTCAAAATATCACACAACCAATGCAGAGTTAAAACAGGGTGGTTCAGTAGCTCAGCATGCTGTGATGCTTTGAGATATTCGGTTAATATACAATTAAAACTTCTTATTCAATGTTCAAAGTGGCCGATCTTTTAGCGACTTTATACTGAAATACTGTTATTATGAACACCACCAGATGGCAGCACTTACTGTAAGTCAATGAGAGGAGTAACACCACTATATTTATCAGTATATAACTTACGTAACTTATTAGTTTAGTGTGTGGAAAAACGATGTTCCTCTCAAACTGAACAGATATTCAAACAATCTTCCTGTCTTCCACTGAACTACACCTGTTTTGCACCATATGTGTCACCCGTCTGTGTGCTTACAATAACTTTTACCTGTCTACTCCTCTTTAAGTGCATTTCCTTGTCATGCCAACAGTGAGTTTATGGTACAAACTACTGAAAACATCGTAAGATATGACCACTTACTGTAGTAGTTGAGGTTGCGGACCCAGTTTTGGCTGGGTCTGTCTCTGCTGGATGTGTTGGGTGAGGGAGGCACAGGTCTCTTAGCCAGGAAATCCTCGATTACAGTCAGTGTGGACAAACTCTGACTGCAGGAGGTAAAATTAGAGATTGGATCACATGCCGGAAAGCTTAAGAATGTGAATGTAATCCAAAGTCGAATTAAACCAAAACAAAGGATAAAAGCTGGAAAAGACTGTAATAGAGGCAATTTTAGGTGGAATGCTTCAGTAATTTTTCTTTCTTCTTTTCTTTCCAACTTCTTTCCACAAATCTTTTTCTTTTCAGTCAGTTTTTTGATTTGTTCAATCACATACGGGAAGTATGAAAATACATGAAAAAGAAAACAACAGAATGTTCTATTATCCAGATGTGTATTTCAGTGTTGTCCGGTCTTTTACCTGAAGACGAGTAATTTGTCTCCCTTCCTGACGCTCTCCTCTATCAGGTGGAACAGCAGCACCATCTTAGCTGAGTTCTCCAGGAGGCCGGGCTTGTAGTCATACATGATGTCCTTCGCCTGGTAATGTAGCAGAGACAGAATGATGAAAGTCATTAGATGATGAAGTGAAGGTACAGTGAGCTTCAATTTCTGTTCAACTAAAAGACGTGAGCTGGTTATCTCACAATGTCTTAAGCAAGCCCACCACATAGTACTGAGCATGCCCAGAGGCATCAACATTTTTAGAGCTGTATCACTGAAAAGTTTCCAATGCTCTGTAGCAGAAAGTTTAATAAGTTGTAAAGACTTGTAATAAGTAAATCATGTAGTGTAAATTGATTAGTCCAGCTTTCTTTGAACTGGGTAATTATGGATTAATGTGTAGTTCCTCTTTTTCTCATCTCAATAAGGGAGAAGACAATGTTCTGACTTTGTGATTTAGGTTGAAAAGATTGATGTTACAGGGAGCAAAAACAAGAATACTCGTGTATTACATGTGCTCCAAAACTCTTCTTTCTTTCAACATACCCATTCGTAAGTGATGACCTGATTGGCTTTCTCCTGCAACTGATTGAGACTCAGACCACCAATGGGGTTTGGATTTTCCAGGGGCTTGGACTTTTGATTGGGTGCGGTCGGACATCGGGCGGGTCCTGTGGAAGTGATATCATCAAGGTCTAAGTCCTGGTCACTGGCCAGGTTTTCCTTCTGTAAGGCCTCGTACAGCACATCTGGATGGTTCCAAATCTGAAGAATAACAGGAGATCAGGGTGTGAAAACACTTTCTCAAGGTGAGAATCACTGGCTTTGCCAAATACAATAAATATACAGGAATTTACTGTGGTGACATTCATGTTGAAACATGACTTAGACAGTAACTTGGGTGCTACAAAGACAGCAGGAACTTATACACAAACCAGAGGACATTTATAGCAGTAGTTTTAACTTTTATCCCCTAATTGTAGGTAAAATAACTAACTGAGAACACACATGCTCTCCTTCTCACCTTGCAGCAGACGCAGAAAGCCTTCAGTGGGTTGAGGCTGAGCCAGCCGGTGTTTCCTGCCTCTCTGAAGCGGTTCATGAACTCAGTGTAGAGCGCCCTCTGCAGTGGGGACAGACGCACCAGGATCACATGCTCCTCCTTAGAGGGCAGCTGGTCCTTCAGGACATCGTGGCCTCGCCTGGAATAAGTAACAGTAAATATTTGTCAAATGTTACTAAATGAAAAATTCAACTTTACTCGAAAAAGTACATAAAACGGACTAGTACTACAAGTTTTCAGCCAAAGTGGGCTTACGTCAGATCTGACAGAGCCAAATGTCAGCAGAATCTTTTTTATTCTCTATTAAATATTAAATCGAGGTCAAGTTTTGTTTATTGGGCAAGTTGTGTTGTGTTCTAACAGCAGCTGTCTCACCTCTGTACGAAGCCCTCCAGCAGGCTGTGCAGGACGTGGCTCCTGTACCTCATCAGCTGGATGTCCTGAGGAGTGCTGTCCACACACTGCCCGTTCAGAATGGGACGCTCAAACATGTTACTGAACTCTTGCCGCGTACCTGGAATGCACACATGATGCAAAAACAGCTGTTAGAAAAGAATTAAGTGTTTGATCTTAAGAACAGCCAACATTTTAATGCTAATCTCAACGTGTCGTTTTGAAAAGCATCCCCGACAATAAACAAATACAAATATCTTGCCCCATACCGAGGAAGTCGGGTCGGACGAAGTCGACCATGCACCAATACTCAATCAGGTTGTTCTGGAGTGGATAGCCGGTGAGGACCACGCGGCGTCGGGTTCGGATGTTCTTCAGAGCCTGAGACGTGCTGGCGTGGCAGTTCTTGATGCGATGGCCCTCGTCGCAGATCACCACATCTGGACCGGGCTGGGCCAACGCTCGCTCAATACCTGGAGGAGGATGACAGCTGATGATATGATATTTTACATTTGACATATTTTTAATGATAATTTACACTGGTGCTCCTAAAACTTTGATATATTTTCAGTTTTCTAGATTTGTATCTGTTCCTCTCTCCGTGTCCTCTCTGTTCCCTCCTTCCTTCCTTTTTCTTCTCCCCCTCATCTCTCGCACCTTTGAGCAGTTCCTGCTGCCTGTCCTCTTCGTCCAGGTCGATGACGACGGGCCCCGTTGTTTTCTTGCTCTTCTTCTTCCTCCCGGCCACGAAGCTCTTCTTCAGCGACAGGAGGCGGTACATCTCGTAGCCCATCAGCAGCACTCCTCCTTCCTGAGCCCAGTCTTCCACCACCTTGGCCCTGGTTGCTGTGTTCCTGGGTAACATAAGAAAGGATAAGTCGAGTTACTGCTCATGTTCCCTTAAAACTGAGACTGATTTCCTGTCATTCTCCAAGTAAATGTGTTAATTATGAATGTTATAATTAGATTTGTGGCACCTTGAAGTGGAATTACAAGAATGAAAAGTGAGAAATCTTGTTTTGTCTTGTATTAAAGAGAGAAAACAATTTACTGCATTGTAATCAATAATTAAAACAGTAATACATCAATTCTTTACAAAATGAATAACAATTATTTGTGAGTAGTGTCTGAACAATAGAGAGAAATGCTTGGTGATGTTAATTTTGAGCAGTAATGCCAGTACGAGACAGAATGAGGTTACTGTGTCACTTTCAGGCATGGCTGTTTCATGGAAATGCCTGCTCATCTTTCAGCATTCCTCCCTCCCTCCCTAATCCCACTCACGCACACACCAGAATCAGGAAATCTTTCCAACAAAAGCAGCTGTCGATAAAGAGGATGATGGAGAGAAGGAAGAGAGGACGAGCCAGATGGGGATAAAGTGCAGAGGCAAGTCACAGGGTCACAGAGGAAGAACATTTCCTCACTGCTTTGCATGAATGTAACTGCAGCCAGCCTGCTGAGATAGCTTTTAAAATGAGGTCATTTGCTCTTTTTCTACTCTGAAGGAAGATATCGCAATATATGTTTCTCTTTAGGTGACTGTGTTCAATTTTCCAAAATACTGTATAAACAAAGCAGGTGGCTGGGTGGAAAGGGCTTTACACAGGAAGAGCTAGAGGCGCTCGTGTTCCTGTTACTCACTTGTGTTCGTCGTTGAGGATGTGAACCTTAAAGTTGCGAGGCCTCACCAGTCCGGGTTCGGCATCTGGGGGTAATGACTCAGGGGGCGGGACCCACATGTTGAACTCAGACAGCCAGTTCTGCAACGTGTTCACCTGGGATGAAATGAATAGATAAATAATCCGAGTTAATCTACAGTTCTCATTGTTTTCTAGTCTCCATGTTGATGCTGTTCACGTCTAATCTAGTTCTGAAATGATCAACTAAGCATTTGATTTACAGTAAATGTTTGCAGTCACAACTTTAACACTCAATTTTGACATTTAAATAAAAATACCAAACATGTTCATGATAGCTTCATAAATGCTTAAAAGAATACTTGATTTTCTCAGTTTTGCATCATTTTAAATTGAATACTTTGGGATTTTCACCATTGATCAGACTAAATAAGTAATGCTAATTGTGTGCTGTTGTAGTTTGTGATGCATTTTTTCTACTTCCATGCTCTGAGTCAAAAAATAATTGATATGATGAATGATAATCAGTTGTGAATGGAGCCCATTTCAACACTTTTTATTAATTCTTAATTAATTTATTGATTCATGCTCTTTCACTCAATCAGTTATTCAATTAATTTCTTCTTACCCACATAGATCACAATGTGTGAGTGCTCATCTCTTAATTCACCCAATTGCACTATTAATTTACTTCGATTCAATCCTTCACACTTTTTATAATCTCTGTATTCCAACATTGAATCCACAGGTGCTTACAGGTACGATGGCGAGCACGGTGTGCGCCTGGGTGTGTTTGAACAGGACGTCGATGAAGGAGATGACCTGCAGCGTTTTGCCCAGGCCCATGCTGTGAGCGAGGATACAGCCGAATCCGCTGCTGCTGCCAAAACGCTCCACCGACTCCACCAGGTTGTCGTACAGGAAGCGGATTCCACCGATCTGAGGAGGAGAAGATAAAACAAAAGGAAAAAACGAAATAAGAACATAGGAAGGAGAGAGACAGCAGCGTAAGACAGGGGAAAAGGTTGTGAGGAGAGAGATGGCAAAATAAGAGAGGGTGGGTGTTGAAAAGGCAGAGGTGATATCTCATTAAAACTGAATGAAAAGATCACACTCAGCAAGCTG
This sequence comes from Scomberomorus guttatus, assembly GCA_038419695.1. Lineage (NCBI taxonomy): Eukaryota > Metazoa > Chordata > Actinopteri > Scombriformes > Scombridae > Scomberomorus > Scomberomorus guttatus. Next base: position 12,447,663 of record CM076449.1, on the reverse strand, counting down.
TCCCTGACTGACAAAAGGTCAAGAAATCTGGGAGAGCACTCCGCAGGAGAGAATTTTCACAGTATGACTTGATGGCACATTAAAAACCCAAATTAAAGACACATGTGGACACAGCATTTGGTATTTTGATAATATTAAGATACAACAATCTCAATTTGAAAATGGTGCATGACGACTAGATGAAAGGACCTGACGTTTGCTTAGAGTGCAGCAGCAATAATACCTGGTGAGGTTTGACTACTCGCGCCAGCTGAGGCGACAGGAAGATGTCCTGCTCTGTATCTGGATGGTTCAAGTTGACCAGCACCCTGCCCTGGGTGTCCGGTCGGTTGAGGGCATCATTGCCGTGCGCGCCGCTCGGCTCGCTTTCCTCTTCCTCGTTGGTGGACTCGTTGCTGACGTGGACAACGGTGTCGTCCTCGCCCGAGCTCAGATCGATCACGTCTGCACAGAGGGCAAGGGAGGAGGAGATGAAGAACAGGAGGGCAAAGGGGAAATATTAGAGAAATGTAGACATTTCTTAAGATTTTTTTTTTTGGGCAATGTTGCCTTTACTTGAAAGTTGAAAGTGCAGAAAAGCAGGAATCAGAGATAGAGGGAGGAGAAAACTAATGCAGGACACAAAAACTGCTGCAGCTTTTCTTTTTTCCAATTATTACTGTATTTTTATTGGCCTTGGCACCTTCATCTCAAGTGACAAGGTGGCTCCGTCATGAGTGCAGCTTACATCAAACATGGACGTCATAGATTGTTTGTGCGTGCGTGCGTGTGCGCGGAGCGGAAAGACCAAAATCCATATCTGATAAAAAAGGACGTCAACGGTATCAAGTGGTGAAAGTTACACAAGCTGGCAGCCTGCGAGGGCACAACGAGGAGAGGTGTGTGTGTGTGTCAGTATGTTAGTGTGTGTGTGAAAGAGAGCGAGAGAGAGAGAGAGAGAGAGAGAGAGAGAGAGAGTGCGCTTATATAACTGCAGTGAATGGCTGGTTATACAAGTAGGATTAGAGTGGAGGGGGAGACTGGTTATGCAACCCCAACTAGAAATGTCACTGTGCCACTGTGGTGTGAGTGTGTGTGTGTGTGTTCCAGTGTGTGTGTATGTGTGTGTGTGCGGGTGTGTTTATATGTGTGTGTTCTGGCTCATAACCAGGATTAGCCAGCTTTATTGCTCCACAGACCCGCTCTGATCTGGCCCACAGACACTCTCTCCTTTCATCCGTTCCTCCCGCCATTAGCTCTTTTCTCTCCTTTGCTTTTGTCTTTTCCATTTCCCAAATCTACACATTATCTGTCTTTATTCAGTCACTCTTCCTGTGTGTCTCTCTCTCTCTCTCTCTCTCATTTGTGTCTGTGTTGCATGTGTATGCGTCTTCCTCCGTCTCTTCTTTCGGTGCAGACGTACGTGTGTTTATCCCTGACTGAGTGTGTGTTAAAGTCTGTGTTTATCCTTGACTGTTTCAGTCGCTTTGTGTGTGTGTGTGTGTCTGCGTATGTGTGTGTGTCTGCGTATGTGTGTGTGTCTGTGCGCTCCGGCAATAAGAACGGTACATGATGTACCCTGTGGAGGTTTTAAATATTCTGATGCACATGGAAGCTAATCTACTAAAACTCCCTCCACTTTTAAAAACAGCCACACACACACACACACACACACACACACACACACACACTTAACAGGAACTGAGGAGATTTTTGACCTCGGTTGTTTAGATTTGTGCAGGGAGAGTTACAGTAATTGGGTTTAAATGTTTCCAAAAAGACTGTAGGGTCTGTTCACCCTTGAAAGCATTTCTGTTTCATAAACTTGAAAGAAATCTGCTGCTACCCGAAAACACAAAGTTTTGGTGTGAAATAACTTCCTTTATATTGTTTTTACAGAGACAACAGGAAGGCTGAAATATGCGTAGAAATCATAAAAGAGAACTGTTTTTTTTTAACACTAAACCATCAGCCTTGTGTCAAGTATTTTCTGCTGTGTTTCTGGGTAAAAACATAGTTCAAATTTGAGTTGTTTATCAATCCATTTTTTTCCTCTGGAAATTCAAGCTGATGCGGCCTTTTAATGCGCCGACTTTCCAGACCCCTGGGCTCAGAAAGCAATTTGAAACAGCGTGTGTAATTTAATAAACGCATGGCATTCATGAATCTATCAAGGCTGCTTTGCTTAATCTCAGAGAGACTGATGTTTGAGAGATGTGAGGTTTTCACTAGAAAACCGGCAAATTACTGGGACTGTTGAAGTGATATTTCCCTTTGATCGAGCATTTCCTCAGTGACTGCCAGGTGTGCCCTTGGGCAAAGTATTGGACCTCAATTGGCGCCAGTGGATTAGCTTCACGGTCTGTGTTTGAACTGGGCAGCTGAAAGGTCTGAATGTGTGCAGCTGCAATAAATGTTCATCAGGATAAAAAAATGCAAACATCAAGATTTATTCTGGTGCCAGTCAGGATTGAAGTTCAGGAGTTGCACACTGTAGCTTCACTGTTTCTCAACTCAGACTGTAATAAAATGTTGTTTCATCATTTTACAATTAAAATGCATTGTAAAACCTCATTGATAGCTTCAGTTCTGTTGAAACTTTAAACACAGTCCAAAGGGACAATCAATAACACCTTCAAAACCCTTTCATGCTCTTCACTCTGTAAGTGTTTTAAGTTACTTTAAAGTTATTTTACATGACAGCTTCATAGCAGTGATCATGCTAGGTAGCGTTAATGCACCGGTTGTGCTGCCTCCCTCCTTAAATGTTCAACTTTCATGCATGTATGTATTTTGCACAACTTCCTCTTTCTGGCTTGGTCAGAAGTCAGTCAAACCTAATAAAAAGCATAGTTTACGACACATTTTTTATTAGTGGAACACATATATATATATATAGTTTCCGTTTTCCCTTTTTAACTGTTAGCCATCATGGTTTTTAAAGCTCTAAACATTTCCCTATTGGACTGTTTAAGCTGCCAAAGAATGCCATGTTTCTCAAAACTGAAGCTACCAGCAAAACTGGAGAGTTAAAGGAGACAACATTTCAGCGAACTTATCCTTTTTAATTGCTAAAGCTTTGGCTAGAAGTAGGTGTAACTTTTTCCCATCGTTTGACATCTGTAACAAAACTCCTCACACGTTGTACTGAAGCTCACACTGTGCTCTTTAGGCATTTTAGGAATTAGCATGTGGTTTATTTATGTCTTTGCCCAGCTATGCAGACAGCTCAGAATATACAACTGCATGATGGGTAATAAATAAACTTCACAGCTCCGTGTCTCTAGCTGCTGTCATGACCTCCCACAGGAATCTGACCCACTAGCCCACTTACACAATCACAGGCCCAGATTACGTCGTAACCTGCAATGTGTGGTGCACAATTCAGGCTACTGAACGTCTCTGTTATTTTTCACTGGTGTAAATCCTGCCTGTTTATATGAAAAAAGGGGCTGGACTTCATTGGATATCAGATTTTTTGGTCTCTTTGTCTAATCTGCACAGTTTTGTTTTGTTTTTCTGTTTGTTTTGCTGTTTTTTTAATCATTTTTTGTAATAACACTAAACCTGAGCCACAGCCTCTTCTGCCTGATGGCTGAATAACAACATTTTAACTCCTCTCTTCCAAATGATCGTGAAGTTTGTCCAGAAGTTAATTGTAGTATATACACAGGATAGGAGGATAGAACCTTTTCTGTGTGTCTACCTTTCATTTTACTTTTGTTTTACCAGTTACCTCATCGACTCATCTCCACAATTTTTAAATCGGGTAATTTAGTTGTCACTTTTGAAGTATTCTTATAAATGACAGAGAAAAGAAAAGACACTTGCTGACAGTAATGTGCTCAAGAATTCACTTAAAACACTAAACAGCAACGCAAAATACTGTAGAACACATTTATTTCAAGGTAATGACGCCTGAGTCATACAGAAAAGGCAAACAACCTTCACTCTGATTGCGGTTTTGTACCTGTTTTAACATCTTTCAAGTGTTGCTCACCTGTTTTGTGTGTGTGCTCTATAGTAGCGGAGGTGGGTACGTCGGTCTTGCTGTCGTCCTCGCTGATGCCAGTGCCGCTGGAGTCCAGGCAGATCACTTCCTGTCTGGCTGACTTCACTTCTTGCTGCGATACCGTTGATGCCGCCGATGACGACTCATGCTCTGTCATGTCATCCGGACAGAAGGAGAGGTAAGAAACAGCGGATGAAGAGAGTGAAGAATGTAAGAGGAAAGACAGATGACAGGGACAGAACGTGAAGAAAAGAAAGAAAAGGAAGCTTTGCTTTGTGGAACATTGTTGCTGGCAGCTGAAAGCAACATAGCTAGTACAAACCTAGTTGTACGAAACATGTAAAACTAGTTGATTCAGAGATCTGGATAAAACATACTTAGCATTTCTGTATATTTGGGTACACGCTCTCACCAGTTTCATATTCAGGCAGCAGCGGTACGGGGAAATCCTGCTTTTTCCCCTGCTCCAGACGTCGCCTCCTTTCCAGCTCCTCCTGCTGGGCGGCTTTGGTCACTGCCTCCAACTGATGCTCCCTCAGTAACTTCCTACACACACACACACACACACACACACACACACGAATAACATTGGTATAATGATAAGCACAGTCAATGACAGTAATATCAAACATTGCCTTCTTTAAAGCTGCATTAATCAGTATTTCATGAATATTAAAATGAAATCAAATGACTGTATTTTGTGAAAATATCACCCATTTTAACCCTTTTAAGCTCATTGTTTTGGTTTTTAGCTCTATGGTTGAGCTCTCTCATTAACCCGTTTCCAGCAGGAGTGCGTCGCTTCAGCTAACAAGCTCTGATAAAACTGTAAGCTGCCTGCCCAGCACAAAGTTAGCAACTAGCTACTGAATACAGCTAAACATCTAGCAGCTGAAACCAGATATGTTTCTCAGGAACTGGTGGAGACCAAACCACAGCTAAAAGGAGAGGCGAATATTGGACTTGCATTTACTGATAGGCAGAAAAATGACTCCAAAATAATGCTAATGTTGCCAAGTAGTGTTTTCGCTAACACGCTTGGTGTTAGCTTGTTTTTGAGTTCTTCTGCCCTCTAGTGGCCATAAATCGATGAATGGAAAGGAATTACAAACCCATAATTTGCTACTATCATTCTGCCACTATCTCCAATTGATGCTCGCTAATTTTCAGCTGGAAAATTTCATTATTTTAGAGAGACAGAGATACAAATTGTTGAAATTCTGCAGAAATGTATTTTGTTCTACTCATTCTGATTAGAAAAAAGGTCATTGATCAGTGATGTAATGTAATAGACAAGCACCTAACTCAAAAGGAAATTACTCCACTCCTTATTTACTGGTAGAGTACATACACAAATACTGACTCACTTAACAACAGGGAACTGAGCCCAGAGTTTGCATCTCAGACATATGTTTGATATTATTGTTAAGACGCTGTTATGTAAAAGAAACTGCATACTTGAGCTGTATCATGATTATTGGCAAGTGGAGGAAAGCTGCAGACTGAGCATGTTTAAGTCTAATCATGGACAGATTTCATCAGTAACTGGCCCATACTTTAGTTGTTTAAAATGAGAGTGAAATCATGGACGACGAAAGGGAGGAAGAAGGCAAAAAAAGGATACGGTGGGAATGAGAAATCCCATTATTCAGTCAAAAATGTTATTAGTTTAGTGTTGTGTTAGTTGTGTTAGTTCACTCTGCACCTCAGCAGCAACATACTCAGGGAATTGTGTAGTAATCCCTTTCATATCAAGGTTGACTGGTTTACCAAACAATAAGTCAGACTCATGATGTTTAAGAAATGATGCTGGTTCATGTGACAGTTTCTTAAGGATTTGATGATCTTTGGAGTTACAGTGAGGATGTCGAGTTCGGTACCTGATGTTGCGTCTCATGTGTGCCGGTTTGGAGCTCCTCTTCTTGGTTTCTGTCAGGGCGGATGGAGGGGAGGGGCTTTGGCTGGCCGGTCTGGAGCGGGGTCTGGACGCCCGCTGGGAGGGGGGAGGGTGGTCTGGCGTCTCCCCCGATGGTGAGGTAGATGGGGGAGGGGTGCACTGCCAGGCAGCGTGGTCGCCTCCCTGAGCCTCATTCTCGGAGCTGAAGGGGGCACTGTGGGACTTGTCTGTGAGAGGAGACGAGGATGGGTGATGGTTATTGATAATGTAATAAAAAAGGAATCTGTTTACTTTAGATTCTTATCCTCTACAATTCTGAATCATTTTACAAACTCAAAAAATCCATACATACTGTATATAATTTGTAAGATACTTTTCTTTTTTTGCTAAATATGCAACGAATTCTCCAAATTCAACAAAATCATACATCTTTGGTTCATGCCCTTCAGAACGACGCAAGCATTTTCTGATCTCACACTGCTATGGCTAAGGTTCGTTTAGGTTTAGGCACAAAACCAACTTGATTTGGGTTAAGAAAAGGTAATGTTATGAGTTTAAAAAAATACTTTTTTAGGGATAGGGATTGTTATAGCTTCATGACTCAAAAAACTAAAATCACCAAAAATATTAGGAACTGAACTGCCACGTCCAGGACCTCCCTCCCTCTTTAGGGCTGGGGGGGGGGGGTTGTGTCATTAGATTAATTAAGTGGGCTCCTCTGGCCGTCCAGTGCCACCTCACCTCTTGTAACTGATTACACCTGCAGTCACACACCTACTAATCATAACTGTCTAGTAAAAAGGGCGAAATAACCATATAAATGAATCACGAGGTGATGTGAACAATCCCAAGTCAACTATGCAGATCCTCCCAGCAGAGCATGTGGTCTGTTTTAGTGGATAGACACTATACAATTTTCCCATTATGGGGTTGTTCACTCTTCAGTTCTGTGCTTGTAAACAATGTTCAGAGGCGCGGATGCAACACTCCATCCACATGTAACCCCTTACAACCAAATATTTAGACTTTAATTCTGTTTTAGTGAACATATGCTTTGCAATTTCAGAATCTTGATGAAAAACCCAAATCCTTCTTTATAAAAAGAGCTTAAGAGACATCATAGAGCAACATCTGGCCACCATTATTTAAGAAAATATTTGATTTTGGCCCAATATTAAAGGCATAAACTCAAACTTAAACTCAAACTCGTGATCACGCTTTAATATAGGAGTTGTTAAATGTCCATGTATTCACAAATCTTTGTAGTGTTTCTTATATTTACTAGGACTTGTTTCTCAGATGTTGACGTCTCTCCAATCAGGCATGTTTACTGTGTGATGTGAAACGGAAATTTCCATCAAAGTGGTTTGACTCATTTGAATCACAGGAGCTGCTGTTGTCGGCCAGAGCCTGCGAGGATTTAAGCTTTCAAATGAATTCAAATTAACTTCTAACAAAACTACATTTGCATGAAGAAGATTCCTCTCATCGTGAGCCAAAACATAAGTCAATATAAAAGTATGAAAACTGCACAGTATGGCACCTTTAACTCTCATCTGTCTGTCTTTTTTTTCTCTCTAAATCATTTCTGGTTCTCTCTCTGTTTCTCCTACCCTCAATCTGCCCCTTTCACTTTTCACCTCTCCTCTTCCTCTTCTTCTCCCACTCCTCTCTTTCTCTCTCTTTCTGTTTCAGTTGTTCTGTCAGAGACACACTGAACCAGATCTGAGGCTTATGTAAGAGCTGGATCATAAATACGGACGGCTTACGAAACACAAGACAGGACACACACACACACACACACACACACACACACACACACACACACACACAGGACCAATGTTCATATAAGAATATAAAATAAACACACGTAAATGCTCAACACACACACACACACACACAAATATGCCAGTCCTGCCAAGAAATCTGCCTGGGATGACTGGACAAACAAGAACGCACTGCCACACGATTTTCTGTATCAACACACACACACACACAAAGAAATGCATACAACACATGTTCACTGAAAGACACCTGATAAACTGAGCTTCAGTTTCTCACATTATAAGAATGTGAGAAATGTTCACTGAAAGAGAAGTCGGAGGAAAACACATACACATGCAACACAAACGCAAATGAGAGAGAGACGGGATGAGTGACTGAACAAAGACAGATAATGTGTAGATTTGGGAAATGAGAAAGACAAAAGCGAAGGAGAGAAAAGAGCTAATGGAGGAAGGAGAAGATGAAAGGAGAGAGTGTCTGTGGGGCAGATCAGAGCGGGTCTGTGGAGCAATAAAGCTGGCTAATCCTGGTTACGAGCCAGAACACACACATATAAACAAACACACACACACGTAGCATGGAGGCTGGTGATGAGCTCACTGCCAGTTGAAAAACAACTTACATAAAACGCCCCTTCAGTCCATCTACGTGACAACAAACTTCTTGATCTGGCTGCTAATGACACCAGCCTGTCTCAGTGTGTTTTAGTGTGTGTGGCATGCTTATGTGTCTAAATGCATGCAGGGACTTGACATGTTGATGATTAAAATACTTACAAATGTTCAATCTGCAAATGGATCAGCATCAAAATACATTCATACATACTCGCTATCAGCTAGCCATGCGGTGCATCATATCCGTCACAGGAGAAATATGTGTTTTTTGAGGTGAGATGAATGATGTGAACTTTGAAGTGGAGGGAAAATTATATTTAAGTGCTCTTTCTGACTGCGGCTGCTCATTTACTAGTGTAGGATCAAACTGCTGCCAGTATTGGTGTTCTGTCTGGGTCTGATTGGGTCAACCCCAATTTTGATCAGGTCTAAGGAGCATTAAGCTCAAAAGCACCGCTGTGCCAAAGTACATAACAGCCTCACAGAGCTGCTGGCATGGATGTAGACTCTTAGTCTTGATTTGTAATTCAGGGAAGTGCAATCATTCTGGAGAATATAGCACAAAGTTAAAAAAAAAGAAAAAAAAGCTCTGCATTTCAAGACTCTGCACCAAAATCTATCACATGTTCCTAACTGTCCACCAGGTTTAAAGCTCCATTGTATGGAGGTTTTACTGTAAAAACAATGAGACAAAACCGATGAGGTTTGCTTTCAGCCACTTCATCACGAGTCGTGTCCACGAGTCGGATTTATTCCTACACAGACGAACTTTGATTTTTTGATCCTGCTAACAACCAAACCAGATTGGAGCAAAAAAATGTCCTTAGTGGAGTTAAACAGAAAAACATTCTTCTGGCTACAAAAATGATCTTTAATGTATGTAAAGTTGCTGTTTTAAAAGATTTACATGTGAGATATGTTTCAAATGACAAACAATCAAAATCAAAAATAGGCCGGCTGTTATTGTCAGTCATAAAATGATGTATTTGCTCTTGTTAAGCCTTCATTGCTAATGCTAACTACCCTGTTCTTTTTCCATTTATTCAACCAAATACAAACAGGAAACATAAAAAACACATAATTTCCTGTGCATCACATGATTTTTTTCCAGGAATGAGCCACCACACATCGTGTGTTTTGAACAGCAAATGGAAAAGCTTTCATCAAACTGCAGGTTTGATGATAATAGTATCAGTTAGAGATAAGAGCGGCAAAATAATATGTATTTACGTGAAGATGCCATGGATTTGAATTAAACATTCACTCAAAGACCCCATCCTCATCTCCCATTTTCCCTTCCCTTTCTCCAACTCTACCTTACAGAACAGTTATATAACGATTCTCGAAATGCACAGAGCCTCAACATCACCACACACACACACACACACACACACACACGCACGCACGCACGGTGAGCACTCAAAGAGACATTGAGGGGGCAGACAGGAAGAGAAAGAGGAGAGAGGAGAGAGATGAAAGCGAGGTCATCATTCAAAGAGAAAAAGAAAGATGTACTTCAGAGTGAGAGGGGGTGGACGCACACACACACACACACACACACACACACACACACACACATTAAAAAAACGTGGTGACACTCACAAACAAGCACACACAGATGTAGATTCTGGGAAGCAAGACTGTTTCCTCTGCTCAGGTCAAGAGGACAACAAGTCCAGGAATTATTTACCACAGAGACACAGAGGGGGGAGGGAGGACAGATACTGGGAGGCGCTTAATGAAATATTATATGAACTATGATTTTATTCGTTGTTGGACACACATTGTCTCCACATACAGTGCCCCTACACACGCAACACTCGATTTTAAGACGATTTAGTGTATCTGAGATGTTTATGTGCAAATATTTCAAATATAATCCAGCATGTTTGATTGTCTTTATCAATTTATTTACAACTAACGGGCTGACAAGTGCTGTGACCAGTTTAGTTTTCTTTTTAAAAGAACACATCATGCAATATGAAATGCACAAACTAAAATAAAGATAATAAGAAAAAAGATAATTTAGTGCATGAGAGACACACCTGTTTCCTCTTATGAACTGATAATTTAATAGCTTCTGACAGAGGCAAAACATTTTAACAACCACTTTAAGGTTTTTTACCAGAGAAACGTGTCTGTTTTAGAACAGATAAGAGCTTCCAGTTGATTCTGAGAGCAGCTGGAAGAGAAGACAAATTCCATCAGTATCACACAGGCAGTGATTTTATGTTGTTGGCTTGTGCTCATGTATCTTTCTATGGGCGGGATCATTCACATATGGTGTATATTAGTGCTAAAATGACTAGTTGAGTTACAGATATCATTAATAAAAAGGGATTTCTCTGCTGTATTCAGGTGTTTATGCTTAAAATAATATAAATCAAAAAACAAGCTTTATTAATGATATATATGTGTAAATGATCATGTATCAAGGATATATGACTTTTTATAAAATATTAATATTTACTATTACACTCATTGTACAAACAGTGTAGTCACAAATTCAACAAGTTATTGAAAAAGAAATTAAGCGAAAAGAAAAAATAATCAAAACTAGCGATTGGATTTGGGCATTTTTCACTATTTTCCTCTCGTGACTAGCCAATTAATCAAAAAATAATCAACAGATTAGCTGATGATGAAAACAATCCTTACATACTGTATGTGTACAATTACAGCAGACTGCTAACCTGATGGAATTTAAGCAATTTCCTTACATTTGAGTTTGGATTTTAATATAAAAGTGTCACTCTGGCATCAGTCTTATGCAGCTTATGTAACATTTGTCACTTTGAATACAAACTGGCATTCGGCCAATCACTTAATACTGTAAATACTGTTACACTGTATTTAAAAACTATTTTTAAAAAGGAACTACGTTTAAAGAGAAGTCTCGCAGAAGAGCATGCAGGAAAAAATCAAGTTTCATAACCTCTGAAATACACGTGTACTGAATAATTATCCATCCATCTATTTTCTATACCTCCATACCCTCCCATCCTGTCACTATTATATTAATGTTTTGTACTCCCAGGTGCTCAGAGGATTAAACTCGACTTTGAAAAATTAGAAGAGATGTCAAGATGAAGGCGGAGCAGGGATTTGAGCATGAACAGAAATTGGTGGATTCAAAACGGAGCAGCTGTGGCTTTGTGTTTCATAGAGGAGGTTAGAGGCTGTCAAGGTGAAGTGACACACACACACACACACACACACACACACACACCAAACAACAATACAAATGCACAACATGTTATGTAACTAATGAACTGTTCCTTACTCCTCACTAACAGAGTTTCTTGGCTCTAACTTGCGCCGACAATTGAGTATGAGCTGATGAAAGCTTTGCAACTCCAATTTCTGTCAAACCTTTGTTTTAACAAACAAGTTTTTAGAAGAATCCTTGGGTTTATTAGAATTTTCAAACTCAATTATGAGTTCACAATGTCCTGTTGCTAGACAGCCAAGAGGCAGCTATTCATACTTCAACTGCAATAACCACATGTTTTAAATTCTGGTCTAAATTCAGCTTCTGATGCCTGCCCACTTCATTAAGAAACACTCCCCCGTGCACGAGTCCAATGGAGGTGTTATCTTAAGGTGAAAATTGGAGTTGGCGCGCCGATTGTTGCTAGGCGACTGAGCCAAACTCAAATATTCTGCTGCGATGCGTGATGAGGTGAGGACACAGGCAGGAAGAGAAAACAAAACAATCGTGACAATATGTAGGCAAAAGGAGTTAGGGTAAAGTATTCATGCAGGTGAAACCTCGACCTCCGGCAGCACAGATACACACTGAGCAGAGAAAGCGAGGATGCAACCAAGAATGTCTTGATGAAATGCTGAATCATCAGTCAGAAAGTATCACAGAGTAAACAACACCTGCAGCACTTTTTCTAAGCCATTAATTTGTTCTGTTGGACACTCCCAGCGGGTTAAAGATGTGCTGCTCCTCACAGAAACAACACAACACTTCTTCACTTGAGAGATATGTGGCTCCAAAGAATGCGCGGCAACAAAATCATGATTAGTGGGTATTTTGTGTGAGTGTGTATGTGTGTGTGTGCTTGTGAGTCTTGGGGGGGTGGGGGTGGGGGGTGGTTGCAGTGAGGAAATGTCTTCTGCAACCACAAGGTTATATAACCACATTGACGTTTATGTTAAGTGTTTATATAACTCCTCTGTACTGCGCTGACGAACATAACACCGCAACCATGCGACGGCACTCTGTGTGTGTGTGTGTGTGTGTGTGTTTCGAATAAGTGGCATTCCCTCAAGTGTGTTAGTGTTATACAGAGAGGGAGAAGAAGGAGAAAGAGAAACAACAGGAAAGATTAAAACCATAAAAAATACAGGATGAAAAAGAGAAACCAAACATTCTAGCCTCCTTTAATGAGCTGTATCTTCACATTATATAAAAACAACAGTATAGCATATAAAAAGGAAAATGCTGTATCCTTTGTGGTCTGACAAATTTCTGTCACTTTTAGGTGTTAAAACCCTTTAAATACCTCACTGGATAAATTCAAAACTGCATATGCTGTTTTTCTTGGCTCTGGAAAAACTGACAAGTTTGTGATACAAAGTTTTCACTCAGCGATGAAAACTGCACTAAATAAGGTTTTCTTGAAAATGTTCAGTGGTTGCATTTCGTGGAAAAAACTTCTCTGAAAACAGATTGGCGTGTTAGAAAAAAACGTCTGCCCTCGAGCTCGAAACTTGAGTGAAGATTGTAATCTGTAAAGTCGTCCAATAACAATTTCCTTATCTGCTCCATTAATAATAAATACAGACTGTGACTGTGACAGAGCAGACTCCCCTCTGCAGTCTGGTTTCATACAAAACTATGAGCCAAAATGCAGCAATTTTAGCCCAATTTGTGGAGTGATTGAATGTTTTAAGACGTGATTTTAAAGTTCTGAAGACATTTTACTCGACTGGTTTAAAGAGAGCTTAAAGAGAGTTTTTATTCATTTTATTTTGGGGCACATGTCTTGCTAAAGTGATAATCCACCTAATATCTACCTTTTGATTGTCAAACACCCAGTATGTAAAGATTTGATACAAGCTGACATCACACACGAGGAAAAAGAGTGCACACCATTTTCCTCAGGTGGTAAAAACCTGCTGGGATGTTTGACACTCAAAAGATTCGGGGTAAAACTTTACTTTAAGGGTTGTCAAACTTTTTGAAACCACAGACACAAACTCAGGTGGATTTTCTTTCCTCCTGAACCACAAAATAGTAGTTGTCATGTAAAATCCTAACAAGAAATCTTTTTGGGTCATGACCTGCAGCTTGACAAACACTGGTTTAAATGATCAGATGCTGAAGGAAACTTAGAGATAGCCGATGTCTTTTTGAGACTTATTTGCATCCATATATCACTAAGTCAGACAACTGAGGGCAAGCAGGGACAGACACACACAAACACACATACAGGAAATGTTAGTACTTGACCTACATACCGGGTTCCGTTTTGTTACTTAGCATACCTATAATGCAACACAGACACACAGTGGTGCTCTCCTGTGAGTCACTGACCTGCACGCTGAAAAAAATCAAATCAAATAAATAAAATGACTGACATGGACAGTCTGTCTGCGTCTCGTCCTCCTGTCCACCGCCTGCTGTCTACGTAAGCAGATTACAGATGACGGCAGATATTTACTACAAAGCGGCGGAGAATCCTCCACGTCACACACACACACACACACACACACACACACACACACATAGAGGACAAAATCTTGTTATCCAACATACAGGGGTTTCCAGGAAATAAACAGGAAACAGGGACACAGTAACTGTAACAGAAGTTATTCATCTGTTCATTTCATCCAAAAACCATCCTGAGACTTTCACCTGGAAATGAATCAATTTTGGGCCCTCTCTACCAGGAGCCATAAATATATCTGTTGTGGTCTAGTTATCCAACATGTTTTGGAAAACCTAAATGGGAATTGTGTAACATCTCACTTTTGAGATACTGGTGAGAGGGCAGCTTTTGTGGCACAACAAGAGTCTGGGGCAAAATATGTTTAAATTCAGAGTTTCTGGTGAGGCGATTATTGATTGATAACCCTGTTAACCCCATAAGATGTCATCTAAAGGAACTAAATCAATCAATGTGAAATCTTAAGAGATCATTTGCTATTATGTCTTAACTTGATATGACGTAAATACAGTGTTTTTTGCTAAGGATAGGACTAAAAATGTGAGTGTTAATTAGTGTTTATTTTGATCTTTATTTTTAGATTTTTAAACAAAAAATAATGACATTTTTCTAAATGTAAAAAGATCAATAACAAGAATCTAGATAAAAGCTTAAACTGATAAGTTTGCAACACAACCATTAACCTTTTCATTTTTATTATTTCTTGCGGCAGCTCATTTGCACTTCCAGTCCATATTTTTCTTTGCTAATTATACAAGAAGAGTTAGGTACACTGTGCCTTTCTATATAGATCTATTCACGTGCATGTCCAGTTCTATCACTGTGCTCTAATTGACACCAATCTTCACATGTAAATTGTGTTTTTGATGGTCGCATCTGACCCCGTCCCTCTCTCTGTCACATCTTTCCCTTCTCGTTTTCTTGCTTCTCACCTTTCCATCTCATCCTTCTTCCACTTCATCTCATCTTTCAGTTGTTTTCTTCCCTCTTCCACTTCCTGTCTTTCCTCATCTGTCTCCGACTCTAACAGCGGAAACCTTCTTCTCCTGCCTTCTCCTTTATCCTCTTCAATTACTTGGCTGTATTTTTCTTAATCTAAAGTCTGTCGCCTCCCGCCTTTCCATCTACCACCTCTCCACAAACCTTGATAAACCTTCTTGCTCACCCACCTTTCTTCTCCTCTACTTGTATTTCTCCTTCACACCTCTCCTCTTGATTTATCTGCCACATCCTCTGCTAACTCCCTAAATCCCCTCCTGCCATATTACATGTTAATTCTCCCGTCTTATCTCCCACCTTACCTATTTTTACTCTTTCCTCTCGTCCAGGTACATGTTTGAACGCGCTCACTGGGCCGTTCTGTCCTCCTTGTTACATAATCTGCTGATGTATGGTTATAAAACCATAATACCTCACAGGGCAGGAAGATATCCTCGAGACATTCGGCATTCTGTGGTCATTAAGGTGTAAAAGGTGTAATTACACCTGTCTGACTGACTGACAAAGCTGGCATTTTGACAGGCTGACGTCACACCTGTTCTTCGGTTACGGAGGCTGACTGGAGATGAGGTTTTGCAATTTCATTGGCAATCAGAAATAAGGGACCATTTTGCCTCTTTGAGAGCAGACTCATATCTGCAACTAGAGAGTGCTCAAAGAGCACAATCCCATTTTTAATGGTAGAAAATTTTCAGTGTGTGTCTGTATATTGATGTGGAAAACACACATAGGATAATATGATTCAGGTAAGTAAAGAGAAAATAGAGAGAATGTTCAAAGTGGTCATGGCCTTATTTTCCCCCAAAAAATTTCTTTGAAATTCAGTAAGATTTTAAGATATCCTGTTGTGATACAAACAAACTGGATGGAAAACAAATAGGAGGTAATGAGTGGTAATATACATATAAATGGAACTGCTACAGATGATGATGCATCATACTGACAATAAAAATCAAGTCTTTCTTCCCATTTCCAATGAGAGAAAAATGGAGAAAAATGGAGACGGGTCACAGATGAATGTGAAGGTGTTAATGAGGTCAGTAGCTTGTGTTAAAAGTCGAGGTCAACGTGCATCACAACTTATCTTTAATTCTCTCTTATTTCTGCCTCGAGGCGCCTCAAGAGGCTGCTGCAACACAATGAGATGACCTGTTTTATTAAGAGTCCCATTAGTCTCGTCATTGGTGCGCGCACACACACACACACACACACACAGACACACACAGTCTCACTCAGAAAGTTGCTCTCTAACAGACAGACAGGCCACCGACGCTGAGGCTGGTCAGACGAGAGGGGACGCTTATGTAACTGCTGCCTCTGGCTGTTACACAACCAGCATGTTCACAAGAACCTCACGTCCTGTACGCACACACGCACATATGCACACACACACACACACACACACACACACAGATGTACCACGTCACAGACAAGCAGAACACGCTTGCAAAAGCTGGCAGACCCAAACGAATTCAGAAGTAGAGAAAACAGAACATCGAGACACACAAGTGTTGTACACACACAGACACACACAGAGGCACATATGGAGAGTGTGTCTGCCCTGTGTGCGTACAAGCATGTGTATTTGTGAGTGTGTGACAGTGTGTGGTCTATCAGTGTCGGGATTTTCTGCCTCGCTCCTGCTGTTTAGCAGAGTTCATACTGTTCTGTTACTTTTACGACTGTTTTCCCAAGTTGTGGCGACAAGAAAAATATCAGAGATGATATAAGGGGGACGGATCAGACAGACGAGTGGAAGAGGACCAAGGCAGACAAAGTGATACAGACTGATGAACAGATAAATAAGAAGACATGGTTTGAGTGAATTTCTTTGAATTAACACCAAATTGCAAAAATGAATAAAAGTTAACTTTACTGTCACTATCCTTCCCAAATTTCATTCTAATTTGTTTAAACAGGACTGAAAATATAAATGTCCTTGGTGGATGTAACACTAAGTACTCCCTGAGTTGTCCTGTATTTCCTCAGGTTGTGAGAACCAGGGCTTTCTCACAACCTGCAATGTCTCTGTGGGTTATGATGCAAAACTTTAGATGTGATTAAAAAAAAAAAAAAAACACACACACAAGATACAACTGCCAAAATTGCCTTAACTGAAGCAAAAATTAAAAAACAAAGGATTGAAAGCAAAATTACAAACCATTTGGTGTTTTATCTACCGACCGCTAATTGACACTTCTGCACCTTTTTTTGTTTGAGCTTTCAGTCAGTCGTTCACAATGTCTGCAGGGGTGAACTGAGGAAAAGTGTTAGAAAGATCTGACAGAAACACAATCCACTGGAAAAGCAGCTGTGGTTTTCTTTCTGAAGACAGACCAAGATTTAACTGGGTTACATAACTTGCCTTGAGAAAGATAAAAAAAAAAATTATCTAAAGCTCTCAGCATGACAACACACACACACACAAACTCACACACACACACACACACACACACCTCTTATATAACAGACTGCCCTGAATGAGTTATTAAGGCTGTTTTATTAGAGCGAGGCAGGTGAGTTATGAAACCCTCCTGCTGGCTGCATGCATGTGTGTGTGTGTCAGAGAAACGATGAGATGGTGAAAGAACAACACGACAAAGAATGAAGAGAGAAACAGAAAGACGACAGAGAGACAATGAATGTGTGATGGAGGGAGAGAGCAGCAGAGGGGTGAGGCGAGGTAGAACGGCTGTTTGTAGGCCAGTGTGTCACTGGAGGAAGAGGAGGGAGGAGGAGGAGCGAGAGGAGAGGACCTAACACACACACACACAGGTCAGGAAGCTGCCACGCATTATGGTCATACTATGGCCTGTTACATATACCCTTTTTTGGCAGCATTCAGGACGCTCTCTGTACTTTCAGCCTCTGAACAAACACCAAATCTCACAAAAACCAAACCACCACTTTATATCTTCATCATACATCATACTGTAAACTGCCATTTCTGTCTGGGTCTATTGGTGCAGACTCACAGTTTGTCAAACTGCATTCTGACCTCAAATAAGAGCAATGTAAAGCTAAAATACAAAACTTCTTTTACTTTGTACAGTTGTAGCAGCTTGCTACTACAGGACTACAAAGGGTACGTTTATGAACAAAACTTCAACACTGCATCTTCAGGCTGAACTGAGTGTACTGAATCAGTAGCTCTCCGCATTAGTGACTGAAAGTGCAACTGTCAGCTCAGCTGTGATATACAGTGCGTTACTTCACGGCTGAATGCTTATTGAGAGACTGTGAAGGCCACAGAAACAATACCAATGTCTTAACTGTCGCAGGTAGATGGCAGTCGAGCTGTTAACCTTATAAACAATGCTTATATAGGTCAGATTTTGTACTGGGTTGAACCAGTAACTGACTGAAATAAATGTCAGTGATGCGATCACTCACTAACGCACATACTGATGTGGTCAGGAAAAAAAAAAAACAAAAAAAAAACAAACACATCATCAGTGACTACGCACATTTGAAACGATTCAAATCAGCAAAGTGGTTTCTAATTTCCATCTTGTGTGTTGTTGCTTCAAATCAAGCTGCAATTACTGAGGCTTGAGGCCCATCGGCCGCTAGATGCTGGCTCCAAAAAGTCCCCGTCTCCACTTGACCCTCATTCAAAAAGCATCAACTTCTGTCTAGAAATACTAAGTCAATCATTTTGACTCATTTTCAACGAGTCCTTATGGTCACAAACACTATATTTGGGCCCCCTAATAAGTGCGCTGGTGGTCATTTTGGAAATTATTTTTAATAAGATTTTAGCAAGCTTTGATTTCTGCTGTGTGGGCGTTGATTGACAGCTGTGATTGACAGTTTGCTCACCTGCTGCTCTACATACCTACTTTAGTAGCTAACGTTAGCCCAAGTGTGCACCATGCAGTGTTACCAGTAAGCTAGCGTTCGTTTGAGTCCGGGGTAGCGAGCCGTGTTTCCAGAGTGTGAAAGGCAACACCCGCACTCCTTACTTGGAAGGTCCCTGGCTCCAAACGGAAAAGATGGCTCCGACCATAAGAGGCAACTCTGGGCTTCAAACCAGCTCAAATGCAAACCAATGGGTGACGTCACACCTCGCTACATCCGTCTTTATATACAGTCTATGCTTCAAACATTGACAGCGTAACATGAGCAGTAGATAAAACATGCAGGTCAACTCTCACAATGGCTGATTCAAATAAAGAGTCTTCTGCATTACGTGAAGAAGCATCATGCAAGAGAGTCTGCCACCGATTATTCAGGTTTCACACAAAAAAAGTCTCTTCAGGATTTATAAAGATAGTATTTGGATGCAAAGTGAAATAATGTGACTGATTCTGGCTTAGCACGGGCACTGCCCTCATGATGGTCACTCTGATCACAAGACTGCTGTAATGTAACACTATACAGTACTGCAGACATTAAATGAGAGAGAGAGAGAGAGAGACTGATGGTGAAAGACAGAGAGGGTTTTGTAAGGTAGGACAGACACAACAGGAGTTTATTCAAGTGGAGGAGCAAGAGTGCAGCATAGCAGACGGATAAGAAACAACAGAGTGAAGGCTGAAAGCTGCACTTATGGGGAATATATTTATAAAACAGAAAAGTGCACGGAAACAGAGAGAACACAGTGAGTGGCATTGTGCAGCACTGAGGTGAGAAAAAAGAGAAATCGCCCAACAAAGAGAAAAAGGAGGAAATTTACATTGAAGGAGAACAAAGAAAGCATCTATATGATCTGACAGGGGTCGGCGATATTAGGGAAGTGGAAATAAAAGCCATGTGGCCAGCCTGGCGAAGCCTACATCCTCAGCGCTGTGGTGTTATAAAAGCAACCAGGCTACACGTGCTCCCAGCGTTTGGCTTGGACCCTGGCGCTGGTCTGAACAGGACAGGTTGTTCCTGCCCAGCATGATGAGGCCAATTACAACCGAACAGAGCGTGCCGGATAAAAAAAGACTCAGTACAACAGTCTCCTTCCTGTTGTATTGTACCACAGAGGTGTTACTGCTGTTCATATGTCTCACTTTTTTTTTTCCCTTTTCACAATAAGCAGTTTGTCCCTGATCAACAGATTATACCCACAGGAAGATGTGCAAAAACACACACACACACCCTCCACAATGGATTTGAGGGAGAACAATGTGTTCTTTTAGCCTTTATCATTATTTGACATGCCATGTTCACAGCGATGATAAGGCATGTAGTGTCTTCTTTCACAGTGAGCCAAACACCCAGAGAAATCCCAAGAATTACAAGCATGTAGACATTAGTTATATCTCAATAATGGATCCCTGTGAATGCTTTTCCAAACAAATGCCGACACAGTGAAAGGCAGACGGAGCGGGACACTGTAAACCATGAGCAACACTGAAACAAATGATGATTTTTTTTTTTTTTTTTTTTTACAGGATAAAAAGTGTCAATACGTGACTGATCCATTCAGAAATCCTGAATACCTGATGACCTTTTCAGACAAATGTTTTAACTCTTCAATAACAGCTTTTACCATGTTACATCTAAAGCCCAGGAAAAATGAACTCTAACAGCTTTTGTCACCTTTAGGTCAACGTTCACGCTAACACAATATCTCCTAGTCTGATGTCCGACACAAGCAGATACAGTACAGACTGTCTACAGGCAGGACAGTGATATGTTTACTGTTGTGTCTCTGTACTGCAGAACACAGAAGTTGAAATAAAATAATGATTATGAGTTTAAAGTTCTGATTTGCAGCTTTAATTTGTGTTCACATCCATATTGGGTGAACGATGCAGGAAATTTAGAACAATGCACCAGGACAACGATCATAAACACACAAATATGGTAACCAAGGAGCTTTTAGGGCCAAACTGGAACATTCCCTGCTGGCAGAGTCAAACATACATCCCCAGTCCACTTGACCTTTCACAATACTTTTTGAATTTATGTACAAAAGGGCCAACAATTAGATATAAACACCCTCAAATTAAAGCTATGAACCAGCACTTTACCTCATACTAATGGTTTCATTTCAAATCCAATATGCAGACACACACTTCCAAATGAGATGAGATCAAAACCTGCAGAGTCACAAAAAGATGCACAACTTATGGTACCATTTGAAAGCAGCTTTCTGAATACAGGCCTGTGAATAGGGTCTGTAAAGGATTATTTGTTCATTGACCTGAAATTGGCTGACATGAACCACTATTAACTGCACACAGGACACAGTGTTTTACACCGTTAAAAAGCATACAGGTCTTTATAGGTTGGAAAATAACTAGAATCTTATTATTGATTTGAACTTGGTTTGAGATGAATTAGTTCCTCAGTGTTGTGCCTTTGCCTTTGAGTGAATACATGAGGAAATGAAGCCTTGTATTAAAAAAAAAAAACAAAAAAAAAAAACTCCCTCCTCATAGATTATACTTTCATTCATCCAGACACACTGCAGAGGCGCTCTGCTCCCAGCCTGCCGCCTCACGCGTTTAACCCCCTAACCCACTGGTCTGATGAACCATATGTTTTCCTGCCTCCACATGCTCACATTTCCAGCATGGCCCAATCCTACCCACATCCACCAATCACGCACCGGCATTGGTTTAGGTAACCGTAGAAACAGCCAATGGGAGGGCGGGCCTGAGACGACAACACGAGAGAACACGAGAGAGAGGTGGCCGAGCACGCGTTGGGGAGACCGGCTGAAAGATGGAGGGAGGGCGACCGAAAAAGAGAGAAAATGGGGAGGAATCGAGTTCAGGGAGCAGGAACGGAAGAGTGTGAGTGAAAGGAGAGAAAATCAGAAGAGAAAGAAGTGTAGAGAGAGAAAACAGAGAGAACAGGACAGAGATACAGACTGCATGCCTGAGTAGGTATGGATCCAGTGTTACACAACAACGTTAAGTAACTTAATGAGCATCAATCAACTACTGCTGCACATTCTGGACACTTCTGAGACGGCTTCAAATGTTTAAGATCCCTTTTTCTGGCCATCTTGTCTTTTTCAGTCCTATTTTTCCCCCCCATTCACCTCATCTCTGGCTTTCATTCATGCTGCCTTTCTTTGAACAGGATGCAGCTGAGGAGCAGTTTCTTTCTCAAAGCATCACCTGATCTCAAACCTTTATGGTCTTCCCCGCTTCTCTGCCACGTTAAAAAAAAACAAAAAAAACAACTCTATCACTCTTGCACCATTTCCCCACATTTTTCTCGCAAACTTTCTACCCCTTTCCTCGAGCTCAGGGATGCATCCCTTCGCCAAACCTGCCTCAAGGGTCAGAGTGATGATGTCACCTACCTGCAAATGACTCGGATTCGTCCAGGAGCAGCATGGTTATCGAGTAAAGAGAAGAACGGGTCTCCTCTGCTTTTCCTTCTTCCTCTCCTCTCGAATCTCTTGCTCTCTAACTCGCTGTCAAACTCTCTGAACCAACCACCTCCTCTTACAGGGGGAAAAAAAAACTCTTTTAAAAAAGCAAACAGGAGGTGTATTTCTCCTCCTCTCAGCCTTGTTTTACACTCAGCTGCTCTTTAATCTACTGCCTCAGTGACTGACTGACTCACTGACTACTGGCTGAACGCTCTGTGCGCTCTTCTCTAGTCAATAACAATGTGAATGTGAGGCAGAGGCAGGCAGGAGGGCTGGCAGCTGAAAAACTTACATAACCCTTCATGCTGGAGCCAGGGCCCCACTGAGGGGGGACTCGTACGGCTGACCATCCCTCATTCCCCCCCGCCCCTCTTCCTAAAAAAAAAAAAAACACTCCTCCATAACACACCCAGGAATACAGAGCATGTACGGAAGCGGCCACCCACACAGTCATGCTGTCGGTTTATTAATCAGTAAAACTAAAAAAGTGATTTGGATAGTCAGCTTAAAACAAGAAACTCATTTGTTTGACCACTTGAACTGGAAACTGCACACACACACAACCACATTTTAAAGTATTAATATGTGTTTGTTTCTCAGTAAAACCAGGTTTGGATTTTGGTTGGATGTTACAAACGCCGATCTGTCATCACCTATAGATGGTACTTCATACCTTTATACACCAACATACGATTCATGTGTAACTTCTAGCTGAAAATAATCTGACATTGTTTAAAATGCTTCGTCGAGATAGTTGACTACATACACATGAACGCTTTTATATGACAGAACCGGATCTGTGTTAATTGTCGGTCTGATGAACCTTAAAAAAACTACTCTTTTCATTTATTTGAAAGATTTTTCTTTTGATCTGTTATTTCCCCCGTTAACTTTTATTATGGATAAAATTAAAGTCAGGGAGAGTCTGTCTGTCAGCAAGATACACAGTTTAAACACATTTATATTTTACATCATTTATTGTGATTCCTGAAAATTCCTGAGCTTTGAGTTTGATATTAGTTACATAATTTCAATTTTCCCTGAAACATTTAGCCAAATAAATAATTTCCAGTGTTCAAAAGACACTGTAATCATATTCTGGGTTATTAAATAATGAATTTACAATCAGAATATCAATAAATACAGATGCAAATAATTAATAAATATAAACGCATTCTGCCAGTAGAAATGGTTCATGTGCCTCTGAACAGGACACAGTATAAATACAGAATGCAGGTTTTTATTCATGTGCAGGTGTTTGTTAAACAGACTGCAGAGAGGAAACACTGCTGCTCCGGCAGTAATAACTGTTCACCTTTATTAGTATTATCACAGGGCACATGTGTGCAGACACAACCTCCATCATAAGTCGCTACAGCTGTTAAAGCCAACTGACAGCTGATCCAGCTGTGATCAGCTGCCGCCGTCATCAGAATCGGATGTCGCTTCACGTTACGCTTCAGAGGAAAGAACGTCTCATTTTTCTAAAAACGGATTTCCTTGTTTCCTCTCTCCTCGCGTGGTTTCCTTGCGTCTCTCCATGCATCCTCAGTGGGAGAGACTAAGACGCAAAGAAAGGACGCAAGTGAGGGAAACCTAAAGGAATTGAGATGCACCAAAGGTTTCTGAAACACACAAGTCTCAAAAGTCACATGATCAATGATCCGTACATAATCCTTCTGTCTGAAACACAGTAACTCATATACACACACACACAATTATGAGACTTATTAAACAAATGCTATATTTTAAAAGGTAATTTACACTAAAGTTTGTTTTGAAACCAGGCAATGTGTCAAACAATGGTTGTTAAAAACTACACAAAAACCAAAAGAGAAGAAAAAGACTCAAATCTTATTTACGAAACAAGATCAACCCCCCCCACTGTACATATACTACCAACATGTACAACTCAGGAAACTAACATATCAACAGTCCAATAATTGAAACTTCATTTTAAAAAATCTCCCATACTACTGTTACACTAGGAGGCACTTTAGCAACGGACTACACTCACAAAATGTTTAAAATTACATCTTAAATCAGTTGTTTTGACACAACCTTGCCTCTGGAAAAGCACATCTGTCCAACAACTCAGTTGTGTTTTATGTGTGCTTGTTAACATAATTGCTGTAGAAGAAGTACAACACGCTGGCAACAAAACATCCATTAGAGAGTGCGATGTGTCCAGAAGCAAATTCATCTGATTTCTATAACAATTTGTTACAGTTTGTCACAGACCCGAGAAAACACTCACAGAGAACGCTTTAGACCTTGGGTTAAATGGCTCATTATACCATGACTGGAAGCTACTTTTATTTGCAAAAAACTGATTTAGAATGAAAAATATATTAAAGCATCTTCTTGTAAAAGCAGCTGAAGCTTTTACTGCTTTTCTGCTTGACTGGAGGGAAATTTACCCTCAGAAAGTAAAGTTTAATCCATATATATAATATATAAGCCACAATATGATATAAAACTCCTTGCGAACAAAGACGAGGATATGTTTTTTTGGGAACAAGGACAACTCCTGCATCTATTTCATAACATGCCTTATGAAACCTCTGAGCTCTGCTCTGTTCTGCTCTGCCCTAGTGGCCCGGCCACAGACTTGGCACTGCACTACATATAGGTCAGTATGATAGAAAACCCCCCTTTGGCTGCATACATACATACACTGATAAGAAGTCATACAACAGCAGAGCTATCAAGACTAACAGAGAGATGAGACGAAACAGACACACAGCTGGGTGGGAAAAAACAAACAAACTGTCAACCAGCCAGAAAAGCAGTTACACAGTCAAATTTCAACTACTCACCCATGTCATGTGGTCGAAAGTTGTTTTTTTTTTTATCTCCTACTCTGCTGAGAGATCCATGCCTCTTTCTTCCACCCTTAGAAACTTACTCCATCTGGTGTGTGTTCTCCCTTCATACTGCTAACACACTTCCTCACTGTCCAGTCTGAACCGAGCGTGTCAAAGCGTGTGCGTGTGAGGCTCTCAACCTCTAGCTCTACCCTCGTCTGGCAGCTTTACCGGCGCTCCAGTAAGGACAGAAGGCCATTGGGACAATTACAAAACAATGAGTCGCTGAAAGCTGCCCTGGCCTGCCGCGTGTAGGAAACCCCCCCTTCTGCCCTGCTTTTCTGCCTTCCTCCTCCCTCTCCCCCCCCCCCCTCCCCCAGGCCAACTGACACAGGAGTGCGTGTGATGTCAACAAGCCACGCCCACTCCAGAGAGGCTGCCTTAGGTAACAGGGGTAATGGGGTTCAACCAGGAAAAGACGGGCAGAGGAGGAGACAGAAAGAAGAAAAATAGGGTGAGAAAATGAGGAGAAAGAGGACGAGTTCAGGGATTTACAATGATAATCCTGTTTGTTTACTGCTATGACAGGTCTTGGTGATTTGCGATCGTTTTGCTGAAATCTTGTTAAGTCATGAGTTCTTTGAACAATAACTTGCATTCAGAAAGAAATTAAATCCTTCAAACTGATGACATGTTTGAAATATGCAAGTATGAAGATAAACTGTGAGGGAAGAGGAAGATTTTGATCAGCCAAAATCATAATTCTTTCACACAATTCTGTGATATATCTGTGTAATATGAATCCCAATATTAAACATCGGAGTGAGGCATAAAGTTACCTAAAACGATACCGTGATTATGAACCGTGCAGGTCTTTCTATGATTGTGTCAACTGGAACAAGGCAATCAAATGGACAGAGAGGGAGGTGACGGAGGG
This sequence comes from Scomberomorus guttatus, assembly GCA_038419695.1. Classification (NCBI taxonomy): domain Eukaryota; kingdom Metazoa; phylum Chordata; class Actinopteri; order Scombriformes; family Scombridae; genus Scomberomorus; species Scomberomorus guttatus. The sequence goes on along the minus strand of CM076449.1, from coordinate 12,421,628 downwards.
AAACAACTGTGGAAAAACAGCAGAGGAAATCAAGAAAATGAAATAAAGAAAGAGTAGGAGGAAGACAAAAAAAGAGAGGAGAAAAAAAGAGCGGATATGAATTAAGTCGTGCTACTTTCTGGTCAGTGCACGCGTCGGAAAATTCTCGTTTGGCTTCACAGGACAGTATCGCACATCGTTAACACCAATAAGCGCACCATAAACACTACAATTGCTACAGGCAGTAAACTTCAGCAACATGTAACATGTGAAAAACATCAATGCTGAGGATGCTGAGGAGATTTACAAACAATTATGGAGTAAATACCCAAGAAAAGAGAAAAATATTGACGCTGAGGGGAATGCAGAGAAAAGAGTGACATGAAAACAAGAGAGGAATAAAGGTTGGATAAAAAAAGGTGGGGGAAAGAAAGAGTAAGATATGGATAGAAAGCAGTGGAACAGATGAAAAGTTGAAATCAATGAGAGTAAAAAGCAGGAGAGAGGGAAAATCATTGACAATGAGGGGAGGGGGCTGTTTCAAAACAACCCTGTGAACTTCAGGACTCTTTTAAACCCACAGTGGTGGTGTGGGATTATCCTTCACAGATCACCTCCCACCACACACACACACACACACACACACACACACACACACGGTGGAAGGTGAGCGCCCAATCTCACATGGCCAGACATACTAACCCACATTGCGACTGAGCCTGGGGGAGGGGCAGCAGAGTGAAAAATAGTGAGGAGGGGAGGGAGAGGAGGAGGAGGAGGAGGAGGAGGAGGAGGCGGTGACAGCAGCAATGTGAAGCAGAGGACTGCCTGGCAATGTATGAAAACACACGTGTACACGCACGCACACACATTCACCTTTGTCACACTACCACAGTTATGGTATCCAGCCACGCCTCCTGTGAGGAAGGAAAGCTCACATTTCACTGTTTACATAACCTTGATTGACCGAGAGAGAGAGAGAGAGAGAGAGAGACAGAGAGAGAGAAAGAGAGAGAGACAGAGAGAGACAGAGAAAGAGAAAGAGAAAGAGAGAGAGAGGAGAGAGAGACAGAAAGAGAGACAGAGAAAGAGAAAGAGAGGAGAGAGAGACAGAGAGAGAGACAGAGAGAGAGAGAGAGAGAGAGACAGAGAAAGAGAAAGAGAGAGAGAGGAGAGAGAGACAGAGAGAGAGAGAGAGAGACAGAGAGAGACAGAGAAAGAGAAAGAGGAGAGAGAGACAGAGAGAGAGACAGAGAGAGACAGAGAAAGAGAAAGAGAGAGAGAGGAGAGAGAGACAGAGAGAGAGACAGAGAGAGACAGAGAAAGAGAGAGAGAGGAGAGAGAGACAGAGAGAGAGACAGAGAGAGAGACAGAGAGAGACAGAGAAAGAGACAGAGAGAGACAGAGAGAGAGACAGAGAGAGAGGAGAGAGAGACAGAGAGAGACAGAGAGAGAGACAGAGAGAGAGGAGAGAGAGACAGAGAGAGACAGAGAGAGACAGAGAGAGACAGAGAGAGAGGAGAGAGAGACAGAGAGAGAGAGAATATTCTAGAAGTTAAGGAATATACAAACAAACACCACAGTATAAAAATAATAAAAGTGTGTTACATGATTACATTATTATTACTGATGCATTAACATGAAAGCAGCATTTTAATGATGTAGCTGATTAACATGGAGCTCATTTTAATTTCTTTATATCCTGTTGGGTATTTTAAATCGATAAAAAGCATCAGATTGTATGAGATGATCATGTGTTTTGTATTTCAACTCTAAATCTACAAAGTAACAGCGGTCAGTAAATACAGCTGGGCAGCAGTGAGCTGAAGTGCTCAATATGCTTAAAACTAAAGAATGCGTCCACACTAAGCCACTAAACGCATCATCTTGTTTCTCTGCTTTCCAGACCTCCGTCCAGACTAAAAATCCATATCTTAAAGTGCTGGCTTGGCATTTCAGTGTGTTTGGTGAAAACTGAGGTGTTGCAAAACAATGACCTGAGGCTGCCCACGTTTAGAAGGACTTTGTCACCTCAAACCTTCTGTGATCACAATTAAATCAATATAGCCGAACACACAGCAGAGCTGGTGTCAGACTATGTTGTGATTACAAAATAATGATTTATCACTGCAGTGCAGCATCTTGGGAATGATTGCCGGTTAACAAGTGCTGTTTTTGAGATGAAGTTAAATAACTATTTCCATTGTCGTGACAACAGGAACAGAAACAACTATTTCTGACACTTTTTGTTTGTGTGAGTTAAAAGTCTTCTAAGTTTTTAAATGTTATCCCCATTTGTACACTGCCTCTCCAAAATCTCAGACAACGTTGTTTTGCCAGAGCCCCCTGCAATGGCAACCGTGCTGAGCAATTAGACTTAGGAGTGGTCAGATGATTCGTCATATGACCAACAGAAGTTTGTTTACTGAAGCCTTGGTGCAACCTTAGCGCAGTAATTACAGGTGTACTCCCTGACCCTGTGACATCCCTGCTGGGCTTGAAACTTTGAAACCAGAGAGGGCAGCGAAACACTGCTTCACAGCCTGGTGTTAAGTTACTATTTATAAGTTAGAGGAGGGGTCTTATGACCCGAGCGATAGGCCCTGGATATCTGCTGCTGAGGTTTGAGCAAGGACCTTAACCCCCATTCACACAACTGAAACTTAATGGTCACGGAGACAAAAAGGCAGCTCAACATGGGATCAGACAGTGGTTGGATTGGTCAGCTGTTGAGTGTGAATGTGTGTACAGATGTTCCTGAATAAAACTGTTAAAACAATTGTTTCAGTCAAGTCACAACAAAGTAAGTGAGTGAAAAGCGATGCTAAGCAGATGATAATACTGTTGACGTTAAATGTTTACGTTATGATCCTAAGAATCCACTTTGTAACTAATCAGTGTTTATAGTTACAGAAAGTATAATCCAGGTTTCTAACAAGAGGCAGCGCTCACATGACCGAGGCAGACAGCGCCGAGGCGGAGGCTGAGGGTGTGAGGTTTAGTCTTTAGAGTGAAGAGGGACAAGAGGGTGGATGACAGGAAGTTTTCATTTTTAGCTTAAATAGTTTAACCAGTTAAACTATGACTAAATCCCTGACCTGCAGGGAGCATTTCTACATATGTTAAGTTTTTGAACTATGTTTAACATAGATATCCAACATTATAACAGTATATAAATAACATAATACCACAAAGGGCGTAATATGTCCCCTTTAAGAATTTCACCTGGATTTCATTGCATATAAACATGATAATGAGCAGAAAATATCAGAAATTGAGATAATTTCTCAAAAGAAGAACTTGAATGTCACGTTAAATTAGCAAAGTCTGGACTCAGATCAAAGATTAGATGGCTTCAAAAGTTAATAGCAGTTCAATAACATTCACTATGTTCCCAAATCCTACTTCTTGTGTGACTGTTATTTTGTTTCATTCATATAACCTCACTCTAAACTATTATTTTGTTCCATTTATTTATTTATTTTGGGCAAATTAAATAATCTCATGTCTGTTCACCTTGTTGACTGTATATAAATAAGGACGACGTGGCTCCACTTCCTGCCGCTATGCAAAAGTGAAGCTAAAACACATTGTTTCTGGGAGCTGCCATCTTGCTTGTGTGACGTCATTTGGAGCCAGAGTCTACGCAGTAGAGTCGGACAGCAGGATGACAGCTCGCGGGACACGCCCCTTCAAGCCATCCCGCCACCTGACGGAGGTTTGAGAGCGGCTGTCATAGCTGTCAATCATGACACCTTTTTATATCGTCAAATAACTAATTAAAGACAAACTTATCAGAAAAAATTTGCACTTGGACAAACATCAGCGTGATAAGAACTACCTAAAATCACAGAAACCATCTTTGGGAAAAATTTATTTGACGTGTACTTTGATTTTTGAGTTTGGCTCATGTCCCATCCGCTAACATGTCAGGGGCGGGATTTATGACCTACACTGCAGCCACCAGGTGACGATCGAGATGTTTTGGCTTTACGTTTGGGGAACTTTCATGACGTCCATATTTATATACAGTCTATGGTTCACTCCCAGAAGAAAAACCATTTGGTGATTGGTGATCTCTACTGATGGATTAAAACTATTCAATAAAAGAAATATAAAATATGTTCATGATCAGATCAGTTGGTGGTTGATGTGTGTGGCTCAGACTGGATCCGTTAACTTTTCACACCAACAGAGACTCAAATCACAGATTCTCTCCTGACTGATGCTCCAAAGGGCCGATCACCATCTGAGCACAAATGAGTATAAATAAACCAATGTCAGTCTGACTCTACAGTATGATTGATGAAAAATGTGAAAATGAATTCAAATAGGAGCTCTGAGCCCACAGCTCACACATGACTGAAACAATGATGGCAGATGGTTTTGCTGATGAGTTATTCTAACTCATAACCAGTTTGACGTCGAGCCAGTGTCACCTGATCTGCTTCCACACAAAACTTCATCTCATTCTCTCTCACACACACACACACACACACACACACACACACACACACACACACACACACACACACACACTATGATCTGCAGTCTGGTGTGCCAGTATGTAGACCAGCTGGCGTTACTGTATCACCTCCTACACTTCACTCTGTGCAGCTCTTCAGTTCACACACACACACACACACACACACACACACACACACACACACACACACACACACAGATAATGTTATGAAATGTGAAGTGGCGTTTTGATTTTAAACAATATCAGTTTGTATCAATCTATCAATATCAGCACAGTCAGACTTTACCATCAAAACCAAAAGATCTATGTGATCATTTATTCTTTGCAGAATAAAATATACTTTCATTTATTGTGGTACAAACAGAAAGAAGTTCATGTAAGCAGTGAATTTACAGAATTTTCCATTCATACATACATATAATAAAGTAAATGAGGGTTTGTTGTTTCCCCGAAATTAACTGATCCCAAGTTCCTCTGCAGCTTTCCTGCAGCATTAACTGGGCCTGCAACTAACAATTATTTTCATTATTGATTAATATATCAATTATTTTCTCGATTAATTGATCAGTCTATAAAATGTCAGATAATAGTGAAAAATGCCTGTTGTAATTTTCCACAGCTCGAGATGTCTTGTTCAGTCTGACCGACAGTCCAAAACTCAAAGATATTCAGTTTACAATGATTTAAAACAGATCCATGCAACAAATCTTTGTTTGTTCTAGCTTTTCAAATGCAAACCTTTGGCATTTTTGCTTAAAAAATAACTAGTTGATTATCAAAATTAATTTTTTGATCGACTAATCGATTAAACGTTGCAGTTCTAGCACGAACAAGCCAAAATGCCTTAACTGATTAGCAACACCTTGAATGGAGTCAACACATGTACACAAATTTAACATTTATTAACATCATGATGTATCCTCATCATGTCGATGGCCGGTTTATTTCATTTCAACAATATAAAGAGCATTTCATCCTATTCATCAAAAGTTATGTATTAGCAAAAAGTTCCCTATTTACACATCCAGCTGACACAGAGCAGCATTATTATTCATCTGGAGTTGTTTACTTTTTCTTGATGAATGTTAATTCAATAGTCACTCTACTTATAGATCTGGTTTAGTCTTAAAGAAAAGCATTTAGTAGCTTCCACTCTGTTCACCAGCTAGTTGCTAACTTTGTCTTGTCTGGTGTTCTGCCTGCGGAGGCTGAACCAAACAGTAAATGTGCCACAAACCAAAAGATTGCACAAAAACTCACAGTGGGTGCCCCCTTTCACATTACATGAGTGTCTTTAAGGTTTGAATGAAAGTGGTCTCCCTGTCCTCCTTGAATAAACCACCATGTTCTGAGGCCGGTGATGCTCCTCCACTTTGTTCTTACGCGGTTTGTTTCCCACTTAATGTTCTTAATTCATTTGGATGTTGGAAGTAGAAAGAGAAAAATGCAATTTTAACAATGACTCCTTCAAAGGAACTACCTGGTGTTACCCCCTGTCCAATTCTGACAAAAGTTGGAGAGGTGATGGGTTTTGTCACTGATTAAAACTCCAGGTGTCTATAACATTCGTGGGAGGAAACATGTTTACTTGTTTTTCTTTAGTTTGAAGTCGAGAGAGAGAGAGAGAGAGAGAGAGAGAGAGCATACTCTGCTTACCTACGCCTACTCGCAGGCAGGGGAGCAACAGGCTAATTAACAGACTATTACTCCCCTGCTCTCTGGAGTCAGTGTGTGTGTGTGTGTGTGTGTGTACAATTGTGTGCATGTGTGTGTGCATCTTATGAAAGATGTGACTCAACCTCATGACAGCTTCATCTGAGCTGTGAAGAGCCAATAACACAAAGCGCACACCCCTTCAATCTGTTCACACACAGAGTCACACACACACACACACACACACCCACACATGCACTGCCTACCCCTTAGATACACAGCGAGAAGGTGGGGACACACACACACACACACACACACACACACACACACACACACACACACACACACACACACACACCTGACCCAGAACAGGCATCCCAGCAGCGTCGTGTTGCTGAACAGGAGGATTCTATTTTGGGGGACTGGTCTCACCTCCCTGAGTCATTTCTCAATGTCACTTTTTGATAAATGGCCTCTCTTCTTCTTCTTGGCACACAGACACACACTTCCTGTTATTTCTGGGATGAGTGTGTGTGCACGTGTTTTCTGTATTTTTCTGGGTCTGTTGTGTTTTCCGTTGAAGGTGCTTCCCGGAAGCTTAAGGTTCATAATTTTTTATCACTTTTATTTAAAGGATTATGTCCATTAAAAGTGATTTTTGCACAGATGTTATGGCCCCTGCATGACAGCTGCTGTAAAAAACACTGTTCAAATCTGTAAACAGGGTCTTGTGGTAACAAGGACAACTCAGAACAGGAGTGGATGATGTGTGTGTATAAATCTTTTTGACAATATACCTCATTTTATATCATGATGTAAATACATAAAAATGAAATGCAACACCATGTCTGCATATGATGTACAGCATCTCGAGTGTACAACGGCACGACTCAATAGAGCCAAACCTGCCACTGTGTTGTTGTTAGTGTGCCACCCTGTTATTGTTGATCACAAAAAAATGGTCCACTTTTTCATTGTATCATCTCATTCGTGTAAATTGTGCAACGGCAATGAAATTTTTCATTTTTCATTCAAAAATTAGCGTAGAAGGGAACACAACTCTACCAGAAACCAGCATTTTACACTTGTTGGAAATACTTAAGTGATGACTATTCCCAAACACAAGTTTTCTAAAAACACCTGTAAATACCTCACGCACGTGTTCTTTCCCTCATGTATGCGTGTGTGTTTTGCATGTAAGGGTGCTGAATGTGGTGCCAGTGATCACCATGACAACCCCAAACCTTTCCAGAGAGAAAACTGTGACGCTGACGAGCAAACTAGTTATTTAGAAATTTCAGCTTTTTAGAAATTTACCTGACCTTCTGCAAAAAGCAGACTAGAAACCAAAAATGTAAAAAGCATCACTTCCTGTGTGTGAGTGGTTAAAACTTTCAGGAAACAGATGTTGAATCACTTAAATCACTTTTGTAATCAATCAGCAACAATCTGACATAATATCATGCATGATGCTGGTACCATCAGTCCTGTTACGCTCTCATATTTTTCACTGAAATCTGTAATGATGCTTTTAGAATTTATTTTTTTTTATAATCAACAAAACTGTCATGTTATATATGCCTCTGTGTTATTTTTGTAAACTTCAATCCATACTTTCCATTCATACATTTTCTGTTTGGGTTAATGCTGTCACATGAATATTAAACTCTCTCTCACTTTATCATTACTTTCTTTGTTCCCCTATTCTACCTTTTTTCTCATAAACTCTCTCAAGTTTTTATGGATTGGCAAAACTAAAAGTTGTTTAAAGAAGAGGTGAAGAACATATGTGAAAAAGAACATGTAGATGCTTTAAAAGACTGAAACTGAGAGGGAAAGAGATAATAAACTTCACAGTAGCTGGTTGAAAGCAGAGTAGAAAAAGTAATTACTGGAAACCATTAAAATGAAGACGACTGACATACATAAGGACATAAAAATGACGATGAAGACAAAGGAGTTTGAAGAAGAAGACATTAAAATAAAAGAATGCATTGCACAGAGAGGGATGAAGGTAAATGAATGAAGATGAGAAGAGAAAATAAAAATGAAGGATAAAAAAGAAGAAGAGGGGGAAAATGGAGAATGAAAGGTGGAGGACAAAAGTAAAAAAAAAAGCAAAAGTAAAGGGGGATGTGGAACCAAGAGGAGGAAACTGTCACAACTCTGAGGGGACCAGCGTCCTGGTGACGGTTGTTACGGCAACCGTGGGACAGACGCAGGAGACAGCGGGGGTGATGATGTCACAGGAGCAAAATAGATTTGCAAAGTGAAGAAGATAAACATGTAAATGTGATTTTTTTTCCCCCCCCATCAGACCTTTCACTCCTTCCGCCACCTGCCAAGATGACAAACTGTGAGAGCTTCAGCTCTTCGTGCTCCTCTTGATCTGTGCCGTAAATCAATACAGCATATCAGCTTTCCCTTAACACAACAAAGTGGCAAAGTCCAAAGTAGAATTTGAACCAACCCCTGCATACAAATATAAAATGAAACTGTAAGTAATAGCTGGACAGTTGTGTTTAATGTCACAGATACTAGAATATGACACTACAGTGACATGACATGTAATGACAAACCTGCTGACAACTAACTTTGTAACGTGCAAACGTACAAAACAATACAATTACAACAACTTCAGTTAAAATGACTAAATAAAGAAGATTTATGGTAACCTGTTCGTGTTAGTTTCTGTTTTATGGAAAGAAGAAATATCAAAAAGGGAATAAAATGTACTTTAGGTATTGAGATTTATTTCCTACTTCAGCACTGTATGAAAATAACCACGTGAAGTCAGTGAAGGTGGGCAGGCATCAGAAGCTGAATTTAGACCAGAATTTAAAACAACACGTAGTTACTGCAGTTAAAGTGCCTCTTGGCTACAAAAGGTCATTGTGAACTCATAATTGGAGTTTTGAAATCCTACCAAACTCTTATTCAGTATCTTATTCAGTATTTAGTATGTGTTCGCTTTTATCACAGTAACAATATCGACGAGTTCCAAATGGAGCTGCAATGATTAGTCCATTAACTGATCAGTTGATCAACAGAAAATTTTGAATATTTTGATAATTGAATAAGTGTTTCAGTCACTTTTTAAGCAAAAAGGCAAAAAATTATCAGCATCTAAAATGTGACAATTTCGTACTTTTCTTTGTCATATCTGACAGTAACTTTTGGACTGTGAGACGAAACACTTGAAGACGTCATCTTTGACTCTGTAAAATTATAACAGTATTCTTTCAATATTTCCGCACATTTTATAGACCAAACGGTTAATCGATTGATTGATCAAATAATCGACAGATTAACTTATGAAAATAACTGTTAGTTGCAGCCATGGCTCCAAACAAAAGGGGCCTGGCTGATGCATTTGTTGGGAACTTCCAGCGTTTGTCCACTGAGCTCAACACCAGATCTTGGATGTTAGAGCTTCCTGAACACACCAACAAGGAAGAGTTTTCACAACATTACCCACAGAACTGCAATACAATAACACAACTAAATATATTTCTCAGTGCGTTCATTTCTCAGTGCTCATTTATTAACATCAAAATGTTTTTTCCTGCTTCCTGAGGGAAACACAGTGGCAACGTCACAACCCCAAACCCCCCCCGGTGTAGCTTTTAGGCTTCTGCCACCTCCGCTGCTATGCTGGGTCAGTTATACAAAGTGTTGCACAACTGTAAACATGTTTTATAAGCCCGAGCAGGCAAGTGGCAACAACATGAACCCCTGTTTTTTGAATGATTAATGGTTCATCATCTCTCCGTTTCTCTCTCTCTCTCTCTCTCGCTCTCACACAAACACACACATGCATGCACCCTTTGAAAGCCTACATAACTGCACAGACAGCATTACAAATATGGCATCAAACAAGGTCCTACTGCTGTAATTAGGACAACATGTACAGTCTGCGTGTGTGTGTGCGTGACTGAAGGAGAGAGAGAGAGAGAGAGAGAGAGGGGGGAGAGAGAAGAAAGAGGAGCATTTGGTTGACAGAGGAAATAGAAATCAAGTGTGTGTGTATGTGTGTGTTAAGAGTTCTTCACAGGTTCACAGGTCTCTGCTGCCTCGGCCCAAACATAACAAGCAATCTGTCACATTAAAGGGTTATCCAACACTGACTCACAGTAATGAGAAGCCTGCAGCTCTCTAGAGCCCGGAAACTTCAATCTGTGACGTCATAGAAAGCATTTGGCTGATCCATGGATTTATTAAAGGGCTGCTCCAGCTATTTAGTGTTGTATTTCCAAAAAGCTGAGAGGCTTGCAGAGAGACATATTTCAAAAAAAGAAAAGGTCAAAATCAAAAAAGCAGAGGATGAGATATCTTTGACTTTTCATTATGCTCCAAAATTACAGCATATTTCCTAAAATGCAACTAAATAACATCTTTCAGTAGACTTCTCCTTCCTGGTAAATGCCTTCATCTTGTAAACTCCATGCCCCAGTTTGTAACACAGGATTTCTGTAAAGATTTTCTATTCTCTAAGCTAAAACTAACATAATCAGGGTCATTTTCTCAGACATTTAAATGCTGCTCCAGAGCCTACAGAGGACATTATACAACTGTTTTAACAGGATGAGTAGTACTCCCCATGATGGACTTCATGTTCCAAGAGAGCTAAATGGGATGCAGTGATTCAGCCTTGCTGCAACTGTAAAAAATCCTCAGGGCCCAAAAAACTTTTCACCAAAACTACAAATTGTCATTTTCAAGTTTTTGTTTGTGTACGGATTAAACAAACGAGATACAATGCTCATTAAAGAGCTTTAAAGGTGCGGGGGGGGGGTTGCATTTTTGAACTCTGCTTCCAGGGTTAGGGTTGTTTTTTTAAATATAGTGTTCTCCTACCAACTTTAAAATAAGTATTAACATTTAAGATCAATTTTCAGTAACATTTCAGTGCTGTAGTTTTTTGAAGTTCCTTGCCTCCAGCCACCGTGCAAAGCTAGATGTCACAGTTTAGCATAAAGACTGGAAGCACCGTTAGTAATGCTAAAGAGAGTGTGCAGAGAGATTATATTTAAAAATCTGTGACTCTTGGTAAGACCAAAAATGACTGAATTTCCCCAAAATACTGGTGTATTCCTTTATATTTTAAGCCTCAAAATGTGAAATGATCACTGTTTTTAACAGATGCTAGTTATTTTACTGTGTTGCTCTGTTTGCCAGCATTTTAGGGCTTCAGCATGTGTCAGGCCACAGAAAGAGGTGACATGAAATGTTAAAGACAGAAAAATAAACAGTAAAGACATCCAAGAAAAGACAAGGAAAGAAACGCAGTGTTATGTGTACACAGGATGGTTTACCCTCATAATTTGCTTGTGTAACTTCTCACTATGGCAGAGTGATAGACCAAAAAAAACAGACTGGGACAGTGTGAAACAGCCTCATTTACATAATCCATTACCTGCCAAACCTTAACTTTAACCTAATTCTAACCTTAACCCTAAAACCAACCCTCAAACAGCCCTTTAAAAAAAAGTGAGTACCACACAAAATGTCCTCAAGGTCTAAAACTCAAGTTGGTCCTCACAAAGTACAAGAGCACACATGCACATAAACATGACAATGAATGGGGGAAGAAGCAGTATTAAAATATAAGGACCATTGTTCTTCCTGCAGTTAATCTCACTCTTTGTCTCTCTCATTAAGTTGACTCAAAATACTTAAGAGCCTGAGATATTTATTCCCCTGCAAATCAACTAAAAAAGCACTCAGAGCGTGGGAGAAACATTACTATGCTACGTTAAGTTTCTGAAATGTAAGACGACAAGTTAACAAAGTGCTTTCTGATCCTGCTGCCGCTTCTTCCTCCATCTCTCATTTCAAATCCTGAGAACTGTAAATTTCTCTCTCCATAATGAGGTCAAAGTCATCCAAAGACTGACGCCATTTAAGTTATCTAACCAAAGTTTAAATCTTACCTCCTACACACACACAAAAAAAAAAAAACACACTAGAGACACATCTCCCCCCAACACACACACACAGGCGATTCAGCATCTAATAGAACTAATACATGATTCATTGGGTTATGTAACACATACTGGCAAGAGAAGAAATGAGAGGAGAGGAGGAGACGAGATCATTTAGAGGAGTTTGTTCTTGAGGGAGGACAGAAGGCAAAAGGCTGATGTGGAGAGCTGCTCTGGTCACACATGTGGACGTTACTGCTGGTTCAGTTTGTTCTTACAGTTCTTACACTTTGACAGAAAGTGTCTAAAAATGCAATCTCAACATGTTAAAAGCTGCAGATTGTGCTGGAAGGCGATGAAGTTTAGATTATGTTCCTTCTCCTGATCAGTTCTTCAGCTTTCGTAGAAGACGACGCAATTCTTACATTCAGTGTGTAGATTTCTGATGAGATTGTCCACAATTGCCCCAAAAATTTTAACCAAAGCAGTAAATTAAGTGCTCCGAACATGCTGTAAATGCAACCTAACTTAAAAAATGGCAGTTCTGTTTTTTCAGTGTTTTCTTTTAAATATTATACATTATAAACATGTCACTGCATATATTACCTCTCTCTGAGAAGTTTTTGTCTTCAGTCCCATTTGTTGATTGGCAGGATATCTTGACAGATTTCTATAAAATTTGGTTAAAAGTTTTCAGCTATTTCTAACACATTTGTCTTGTATCACTCAAACTGTGAGGTCGCCATGCTATATAGCATGCCATATGTCTTTAAATTGCTCTATTTAGCATTTTTAAAATAATTTCCGAATATGCTGTTATCCTACATTCTTGTAGGTTGAGCCTTTTTGACATAAAATGCAATGATGCATCAATGTGTAGAGCGTTATGCAACCGCATTTAGACGACACATGCAGATTTCAACAGTAGGTTTGCATGTAGGCGGCACTTTTTTAAACAGTTAATATTATGGGAACATTGTGAAATGGTAATCAGTAGTGTTTAGGTCTCAATCCACTGTTTTGACTCACCAGGTATCCCCTCATCTTCATCATCTCCATCGTTCTCTTCTTCTTCTTCTTCATCAGTGATGTAGTAGATCTCTCGCTCCCCCTTCCTCTCATTCACCTGCTGCTCCTCTTCAGACATCCTGACCTGCAGGCTGCTGCTACCTCAGCATGGCTGCACGACACACAACTGAAACAAAGAGTACAGATATAAGAACATGAAGGCTCTGTTCCTCTGCCATGTGTTTGTCAGCACAAACAGTTTGAAGGATAAGGGAAACTGATACAGAGTGATATCGGTCCTTATTATGTGTTGACTAGTTCACAAATGACGCAAGCACAACTAGAGATGAGGGAGAGATGAGATCTAATCTAACATATAAAATACATTCTTCTTCAATTTTTAGAAATACAGAACTACATACATGCCACATACTCTTTAATTGCATCCAAAATATCAATGACATGTGGACCAAACATCAGAAACCCTATTGGGTTGAGAAAAGTCACAGCGCTGAAAAATACAGCACAGTTAGTTATTTTTAAAGTGGACAAGGAGAAAAAGCACTTGTGATTTTAGTCATTTGAAGACATTTTGTTGAGTTAATTTCAACAAGTTTATTCTCATGTTTATGTGTATTCTCCTGAAGACAATGCATCACATTCTTATGTTCCTGCTGCACTATAGGTAAAGTTTACCTTCAGGGTTTCGAATAAACTAAAAAAAACAAACAAACAAACAAAAAAACAAGTATTTTAAAGGCAGCGTATTAAAGCTGTTCTGTGTATGAAGGAGCTGCAGAGCAGATGGACAGATGGAAATGCATCAGAGAGAGACACAATGCGGAAGGTGAAGAGCTCTCAAGAGTTTCTAGGGTGCTTTTAAAGCTCCATCTCTCAGCAGCGAGAAAATTACCCTCACATTAGTCGCAGGCCTTCCTTTGTGCCAGAACGAAACAATCACAAACTGAAATCACAGACTACTGCCGTGCCCTTCATTATCAGCCGTGGTTTGGTAAAAGCAAAGTTTTCTTCCTCCTTTATTTTACAGCACTATACCTTTGTTTCATACAAGAATCATTATTTAAAGTGTGGTTTTTAAAGCAGAAAATGAAAAAAATATCACTTACCACTATCATAATCAACAGTAACAAAGAAACCTTAGTGCTACAGAAATTCTGAGCAATGTGGAGAAAAAAAGAAGCATTTTTTCCATTAGACAAATAGTGACATTCATTTCCCACTTCGATGGAACATTTCCTTGGGCATACATCTACCAGCACGAACAAGAATTATGGCCTTATTTTTCTCGCTTGGGTAAAAACAAAAGGCTTTAAATAATATGCACTCCCACTTAGATGAGCCCAGACACAGAGTCGTATCTCAGCGAGGTTTACTCTTGATCACCTGCCAGCTCACCTTGCATAACGTTACAGAGCGCATTACACAACAGGTAGCTCCAGCCAAGTTGACTTATTGGCCCGACAGAGGTTTTACAAGCCTCATAAATTCAACCAAGCTAGACTTTGCGGACTGATTTCTGGATTGAAAACCAGTAACCAAAAACCTGGTGAACTACCAAACAAAACACACGCAGTATATTGATGAGGGATGTTTTCCTATGTATCAGATGGTAAAGTTGCAACCTTATAAAAGTTGTTTGTTGGAGATGACTTTCTGTATAACTGTAAAATACTGCAGTGTAGTTGAGACGATAGCAGGAGCAAAACAATCATCATGCTCTCATTACATCTTGTTTTATTCCACTCAATATTCGAGGGAGTGAAATACCACTCTGCTCATTTTCCTCTGAAACCTCCTCAAATCAGCTCAAGGACTTTGTGGCGCTTCCCACTGACCACGCTTTGGAAATCACTGCTGCTGCGCGGATCCTCGACAAGACAAAATAGTTGTTTCCTGCCACTACTGAGGAAAAGATTACAAAAAAACAAACCAGTGTTTACTGTTGAAGGGACACAGAGCGGCTTCAGATGCTTTGTACGGCCCAAACATCCACCACGACCCCCTCCATAGACTTTACAATACAACAGCACACTATGTCCACTTTTGCCTCTGAAAATGAACATTACGCTCCAATAAATGACCAAAGCTGTTTTCTGGAGAGGACAGTCATTACTCATATGATCACCAGAGGTCGGCAGGTAAATACTGTTGTTTTCAGAACATTACCTGTTCACTGCTGTCTCCCATTAAACGGTACCCTGTAGAGTTTCTGAATTCTAGTAGTGCTATGGAGCGGTTTCTGTATCAATGGGTCCCATTTTGTTTGTTGATGATGATGCGATACACAGTCCTGTCAAAGGTTGCACATTATTCCACTGATCTGCAGATGGTTGTAATGCGTGAACAAAAGCAGAGAAGAAGACTGCAAGCTAGTAAACAGGACTGCAACTAACAATTATTTTCATTATGGATTAATCTGTTGATTATTTTCTCGATTAATTGATTAGTTGGATGGTCTATAAAATGTCAGGAAATGGTGAAAAATCACTTGTTTTGTACCAACCAACAGTCAACAACCCAAAGACAAAAAACCTCAGAATACATTCACATGCATTTTAGTATTTTTTCTTTAAAAATTTACTAAAAATGAATTATCAATTATCAAAATAGTTGGCGGTTGATTTTCTTCTGATCAACTTATCTATTATCTTTGTTTTCAAAAGCAGACAAAAAATTAACTATTTTTCCATTTAAAAACCCTCATGTATGTTCCCTCATACAATTTCCTTCTGAAAAGTTAAAAAAAAAAAAAAAGAAAATCAATGAAAATGAAAAGAAGGTAAACTAACTTTTGGGGGGAAGTTTTACACTGTGCTGCAATTCTGATCAGCCACAAAGCAACCCTCCAGTATTTGCTAAAGGACACTTCAGCAGGGTGGATGTTTCATCTCTCACTCTGATCTAAAACCAGCCTCCCTTGCTCGGTTTGTTCCTCAAAAAAGCCCAATGGCATTTGAAACTACAGCGCTGTCATCAACCACAGACTAACCACTGTTGGCAGGCTGTAGTGCCATAAATTGGTAACAAGCACATACAGTACTGGGATCAGTGACATCTTTATGTGTCCTTACATAACATGTGCATGCCAGAGAAGAAATGTCTGCGGATTACAGTTGGAAGTTCTTTGGTCTTCATGTGTGCTGATGGCTGGTGTGTTTGAGCATATTGTTTGTGTATCTACAATATATCTTGTGCTGCCATTCAAAGCCAAACAGTAACTATCTTAGTACTGACATGGAAAAACCTGCCTTCAAAAGCTCACACTGTCTAAAGTATTACTGGTGCAAACTGTAAGTAGACTGAGCTTTAACAGTCTCACTTACTCGCTTACAACAATTACAAATAATTAAAAGTTTATCCACCTTTAAACTGCACAGAAAACTCCTGTTTTAGCTGTTGTAATGCAGAGTACATGATCACACAAAATCAGAAGAAAAATAACTTTCTTACTACAAAAAAACCCCAACAAAAAACAGAGTAATTACCAGCAGATTTAAGACCGACTTGACTTGATTATTCCATATTCAAAAGTAGGTCACGTGACACTCATGCAGACACACTGTACAGTTTGTTATTACCCTGCATAACTTGGAAGTCATGTCCAGCCAAAAGTCACTTGATTCATTGCCATCATGCTTTATGTAACTTTATACATCACAGAAAAGCAGGTCAAACTGTTCTGTTCATGTGGAGCCTTCAGGCTGTGAAATAAATGTTACATAACACTACAGTATATGTTTGCTAATCTGAGCGGCTCCACTTGCTTCCATTTCCTCTTACCTGACACAACCTTATTAAATACCTGGAGGTGGACATGCCATATTAACACCTGTACAATATAATGCAATCCAATGCAACAGCCCTGTGAAGCTTGTGTATAACTTTTCTCTAAAAATTGTGTATCGATTCAGTTTTGTGAAGGATGTCCACAGGGAGTACAAACAAATAGGAACACATTAAATCCTTCACTACAAATTAACTTTAACTCAAATATGACCACAGAGGTGAGTATACATTTTTGTCACAGTATTAAAAAACAAGAGGTAGAATTTATTGCTGGGCTGTTGCACTGGATTGCATTATACTGTGCAGGTGTTCATGCTGTTGTGCCCACCCCTTGTAAAAGCTAATTTAAAGGCAACACTACAAATTTCACAAGGGGTTTCCATCAGCTTTGTACAGATGAGAGTCCCTGTTTTGACTTTGAACAAGACAGTTAATGCATGGAATCAGTGTAAAAGTGAAATGAGACGAGAGGAGCATTTAGGTGGCTCCAGGCAAAAAGAGCTGAAACTTGGTACAGCAGAACACTGTTATCTAAGTTTAGACCTGTTTGTAGAGTCGATGTTCTCTACATTTAGATCCAAATGTCAGATTACAGAAGCCGACGGATGTTATTTGGGAATTGAAGAATCGAACCTGAGCACTTTTTGAATTTAAATGCCATTATTGTCCACAGTACAACACTTAACACAGGCAGTGTAGCACCTCACAGCGCTCTTTAACACAGCATTCATTAAATCTTTGACTTACTGCAGATATCCATTTTAAAAGGCTGAGACGTTTAGTCAAGAGATACTGTCATAATGTCAGTGTTAATTTACAAACTAGCTTGCACTAAACTAGCTTGCTTTGTCAAACACATTTTGTAAGTTCCTCAAGTGGTTTTTATTGTTACTGGCAGAGTCCGCCTGTCGTGAGTGGGATTCAAATTGTCCACACATGAACACAAGGGATTCATAGGAAAAGCTGCATGCACATAGTGGATATAATGTGGAAAAGAAAAGCCGGTGTGAATACACACATTTCATGTAATGTGGAAGACCACATGGGAGCATCCAGTTCTCTTAATCCATCCATGAACAGAACTCTGTGACCTGTATTATTGAAACACTTGTAATTACCACCAGTAACCACAGGGGTCGCCAAATCAACCAGGACTGAAATCTTAAGAATTACTTTAAGAGCTCTCCATAACCACAGACCGGTTGAATGTTTCATTTAATTTAAATGAACACAGCCTCTTTCTAAATCTTTCCATTTTGATAACATTTTGTTTGTTAAGATCAGAAAAACTGAACTAAAACCTGCAACAGTGAGAGAAGAAAGACCAATTTAATATGCATTCCCATGACCTCACAAATACATTCAACTTGTTCAAACTGTCCCCAGAGTCTTAAAAATACTCACATACAGAATGTTGAAATCTTGATTAAAAAAAAAAAAAAACATTCCTGTTTTACCCTCCACACCAGGGGTTTTCAAAGTCCGAGACTGTGGGCCTCCCCTCAGACAAAGCTGGGAAAAAGGAGCCCCCTCACCCCCCCATAGTTTACTTGCTTAGTTTCGCTCAATTCCCAACGGCCTATGGGATCATGTTTATGTTATTTGATCCCACAGACACTCAACAACTGAGCCAAGATAGCCTAATATTGCCGTTTGACATAACTACACCAAATACATAAAAAAAAGTCTGTCCTGAGGCATTTATTAGTTTCTGACTCTGGGAAAGTGGGATGTAAAATTCCCCCAAAATATCTCTGAACTATCTCTTTAACCAAATCACATACATTCAGGCTATTCTACATGATGTCCTTGTGATAAATAACATAATATAATTTTTCACATACATTCACTGAGTCCCCCCTGAAACTGTTTGGAGCCCCCCTGGGGAGGCCCGCCTCCTACTTTGAAAACCTCTGCTCTACACCATCCTACCTTACATAACATCACACAGCGGGCCAAGGAAGTGTTCCAAGGACGTCCGATTCAGCCAACATTGCATTACTGGAGTACAGCATTACTTTTGGTTGGGCCAGACGAAGTGAGAAGCTATTTAAATTCAGTGAATATGGAAACAAGATGCTGATGAGGGCAGAATAGAAAAAGCACAGAGCGGGACATAAAAATAAAAGGGAGGAGGAGATGAAGGATGATGGGGGAGATGGACAAAGACAGAAGGAGAGGGGGGGTTAATAGAGAGGCAGGGGGGAGGGGAGCAGTCTGGTCTGTCTGGTGTCCTAAAAACACCGTCATGACCAAAAGGGGGGGTGTGAGATAACCTAAATATCTCCAGTAGAAAATAGAACGCTGTGGCCTGAACCAGCATTAGATCACTGCATACATGTGGAATTTCCTCCCAAAATAAGTAATGCACCACTTGGTGAATATCTTCAGGCACATGGACACATCAGCAACAGCAGATGTTGCTGTAAAAGATACTCAAGTCTGGTAAAATAAGTCCTTAAAACTATCAAAAAGTCTGTTGTTTTTTGCAAGATTCAGCAAATTTCATTTTTCAATCAAAAAAAATATATAATATAAAAATATATATATAATTAGTGCCATAATTCATTAATTTCTCCCCTTGCATTCAAACACACCATTTCGTAATCTGTTTTGCTGTCCTGTCTTAATGTATGCATGTCCTGACATGTCCACCACTGACAACTGTCTTGTTTTTATGTCTTTTGATGAGTTGTTATATTGCACCAATGAAAAAAACTTTTAATGTTAAAGGACATTCTTAGGTTTTATTGACTAGTTTGCACTTTCAGTAATCAGTCATCTTTGCTAACTTGTACAGTCCATTAGTTTTTTTCCTGCTATGGTTTTCCTTTGCATGAA
Source organism: Scomberomorus guttatus (assembly GCA_038419695.1). Classification (NCBI taxonomy): domain Eukaryota; kingdom Metazoa; phylum Chordata; class Actinopteri; order Scombriformes; family Scombridae; genus Scomberomorus; species Scomberomorus guttatus. The sequence goes on along the minus strand of CM076449.1, from coordinate 12,401,930 downwards.
TGATGAATACTTTGAGGTCCCTTTGTGAGGAGGTGGCCCCAGGTGAGCAGCAGAGCAGACACATATTGCTCCAGTGGGGTTTCATTGTATTGTGCAGGTAAACCGGTCGCAGCACATTCTGAGCTCTGTAATCTAAGATCAGGGTCTTGCAACTGACACTAGTAGCCACAGGGAGCCTGCGGAGGAGCACAGACTATAATGATAATAATTATCTTCTATAAGGTTAGACTGATGTGCGATTCGTGCTTTTAATATTTATTTGGGCCGCAGACAGATCTTCCCCCACATGTATCTGTACCACATATTGCATTCATCTTTTTCTTTTTGGTTTCTATACACTGTGTGAAAATGAAATTGAGTATGCAGACTGATTAAACATTTGGCCAGAATAATGCTGATTGTACAGACTGGAAAAATAATTTGCTGATCAGAAATTAGCTTGCGAATGTATTATTATTTTTCAGCATACTTCCGCCTCCAAACAACAACAAATACATTCTTTGCTTTGATGGAACTCCTAATTAAATATTAAATGTTGCTCAGTCATGTGCTCTGCTGTCAATGAGTAGAAGTTCTTCCCAGAAAACAGCAACAAAACCTACAAGCCTGTAATATCTGCGATTCTTGTTTTCAGTGTAAACCCAATGACCTGAGTGTATCTGCTGTTCTTTTTTATTTTATTTTGTTCTTCATGTCTCAGAAATGATGTAATATGACATTTTAACACATGCCTTATCTTCTGGCACACTTGAGTTCCTGTTCAATGCTATGAACATAAAGGCTCTGTACTTTCATTTATGTCACAGCCCCAGCTTGTGATTTAGATAAATAACACAGATGCATTCCTGCACAGAAATGTTACCTACTGAAGGTTTAATGGACAAAGTATTGAAGACCTTCCACTTCACACATGTACCCACATAACCATGTAATTACATCTTGAAAGCCCCTGACAGAGAGACAGAGAGAGAGAGAGAGAGAGAGAGAGAGAGACAGAGAGAGACAGAGAGAGACAGAGAGAGACAGAGAGAGACAGAGAGAGACAGAGAAAAGTAAAGAAACAGGCAAAAAAAAAAGGAGCGAAATAAAACGAATGATAAGGAGGGGGGCAGTGCGAAGACAGCTGCTTGCATAAGCTGCCTTACATAAGATCTGGCTAATAATGCCACCGTTCAGCTTCCTAGAAAAAAAAAAAAAAAAAAGTTATACAAGATGTATGCCAAGATGCAAGGACATTGTACACACACACACACACACACAGCATAAGTACTTCTTGAAACACACACAAACACACACTCTACCTCTAATTTAACCATTCCTGCCTCCTGCCTCCCTCTCTTTCACAAAGCATGAAAGTCAGCTTGAAAATCACCACACTGTCTCACTCCTCAGCACTTCACACACACAAAAAATTTGCACCTCTACACTTGTAGGGACCCTCGCTGACATAATGCATTGCCAAGAGCCTTACCTTAACCTGAACCTAAACCTAATTCTTAACCCTTAAACAACCTTTTGAGATGTGAAGCCCAGACAAAATGTCCTAAATACTCAGAGTTGTCCTCACTTACAAAGACAGAGGTACAAGAGCCCACACACGCACACACACACACACACACACACACACACATATACACAAAATGGCCTTGTACCCCAAGTTCATACGTCAGCAGTGTTGAACACTGTGTACCAGAGCCTCATTATAAACCCTGCAGGAGCTCAAGGCAGATTTAACTGAGGCAGGAGACTGACAGAAAGTGAGACAACTGGGGGGGTAGGAGTGGGAATTAAGAACATGAACTGCATCAAAGTCAAATTTTCCTGAAAAGTCAGACGTGGGAAGATGTGTTCCTTTTAAACTCTGAGTTCAAGAGTGGAATTTCTTCAAAAGACAGAATCTTTGGAGTTATTTTAAAAATGAGCGGTGATGAAATGTCACAATGAAGACGGAACGGCAGCTTCAGTTAATAATACAAGAGGACTGATCACAGCTGTTCTGTATTAAAAAGCTTTTTCCTTGTACCTCTCCTTCACCTGTTTACAAATGATGGATGTGATTTTTTTTTTTTATTAAATAGATGTGATCGGGAAAATACTCTAAAGCTGAAAATAAAATAAAAATTCTTATAAATGGATATAATAAACTTTTCCTTTCATTTACAATCTCCTTTGATAGACCCACTAAAAGCCAGACTGACTGATGGCGCACTGCACCGATGTCAGCAGACTGAGCACCGCCCCTTTTTCCAAACGCACAAACAACTATTTGCAAGAATAATAAAACCACCAACGCTTAATTTATGGCTCTGAAAATAGGTATTGTATAACACCTTCCTTTTATATTGGACTGGCTTACAGACTTAGAAGATCTGCATCACATCCTCTCGCTTGTGTAACAGAATTACACAATAGTGAAGCCTGGTGGTGGTGAGGGAGGGGGTTAACCAATCAAGTCAGGTTACTTTGGTTCAAAGCCAAAAAACACACACACATACAGTACTGTTCAAATACACTGCGTTTCCAAATCCTCTGTCTTTACCCAGTGTGTGTCAGTGCAGTATATTTTCTAAAGGTTTAAGTCTCTTAAGTCTTGACGTTAGTGTCCCATGTAAATACTTAAATCATGCTGTGATGTTATTTAACTGAGTGAAAAATATATTTAATTCTAAAAGCAGGTTTCCTTTGTGGGTTTGACTTTGTACTCCTTGTCAGGAGAGAGATCTGACCATCACTTCTATAAATTAATTTATACAATTTTGAATTGTTTAATCTAAATAATGTCAAAATATGGCATTATATTATTTTCATTTGTCACTCTGCTGTCCTGACTCAAGTGGGGAGTTCATCCCACGACTCTGGGGCCACAACAGAGAAGAGAGGTTGTGCCAAGGACAAAAAATGTCAAGCTACCCCCCCCAGGAACCCAAAGTGACATTATCAAATTGCTTGTTTAGTCTTAACAACAGTCCAAATCCCAAAAACATTCAATTTACAATTATGTAACATGCAAAACAGTCTATTTTACATTTTGAAAAGGTGGAACCACCAATTGTTTGGCATATTTCCTCAATAAATAACTTTAAAATCAACTTGTAGTGATCAATCCACCATCATTTCAGCTCTTTTTTTTGGTTTTCCACAACTTTACTGTTATGGTTCACTCTCACTGTCCTCATATTGCTGTTTTTCACTGTTTTCAGGAAAAATACTAGCCGCACAGCACTAGGGCTGCAACTAATGATTATTTTCATTGTTGACTAATCTGTTGATTATTTTCCCAATTAATCGATTAGTTATTTGGTCTATAAAATGTCAGAAAATGGTAAAAAAATAAAAAATAAAAATAAAAAAAGGTCATCACTGTTTTCCAAAGCCCAAGGTGACGTCCTTAAAATGTCTCGTCTTGCTTTGACCAACAGTCCACAACCCAAAGACATTCATAGAGGACTTAAGAAACCAGAAAATATTCACATTTAAGAAGCTGGAATCAGAGAATTTAGACACGTTTTCATGCTGGTGAACACAGTGCAGCAGTTAGCAGCTTAAGAGCCACATATTTCCCTCAACAGCTGGTAGGCAAGTTTATTTGTATCACACATTTCAAAAACAAGGTAATTTAAAGTGCTTTACATAAAACATAAAAAGGCATCAAGACTGAATGTAAAAGCAACACAAGGCAATATAAAAAGACATTTAAATACAATAAGAAGGTTTTAAATTGGAAATAAAAATAAGCTAAAACAGAATAAGAGAGATAAAACAGGAGAAGTTACAGTACAGTTTTAAAAGCTTTAAGTTTAGGTAGAGACCAAACCAGATCTAACAGGGCAGTGAATATTATACTTGTGTTCCTCATTTGGACACAAACAAGATAAAATTAATGCATCATATCTGCTGGATGCTTTAAGGGCCAACTCATTGCTTAAAATGTGATTAAACAGCCATGTTGTGTTTCTGCTGCCCCAAAGCCACAAAATCAGTTATTGCAGGTTTAATAAGCTGATTACTGCTGTAAATTAATTTTCTGCACATCAACTGATCAATTAATAAACTGTTTAATTGTTTCAGCACTAACTGACATTTAAAAAATAGACTTAAAATCTTTCTAACCACCACAGTATGTTATTAATACGCTTTTGTTCAGAGCCGTGCAAATATATTTTAATATTTGTTGTGTCTCTTCAGTTTTTTTGCTTTGTTTGTATAATGTTAAATAACACACATTCAAAATAACCATGACCCCTGACCCCCAAAGCCAGGCTAAAAGTACCTGACCTGTAAAGTATTCTTGTAACACCTGCAGCCTGCCGATTCTAATTTGGCCCCGAACCTGCTCTGACACACAAACAGGTTTTCTAATTCTGTCTTTGAACCTGTAAATACCTACAACACATACAAGTATATTCAGGATTAGCCTGCATTTAATACTTTGGCTAAGAGGTCTCACACACACACACACACACACACACACACACACACACACACACACGACTGACCTGGATCAGTGAACAATGCTGACCTGCACCGGCTCACTTCAGAGGATATTTTTAAACAGATAAACCCTCGGGGCAACCCCACCTGGGTGTCATTTCTAATCCCCGCCCACCTCCTCCTGGCCTGCAGCATCTGAGCTTAACAAAAAAAAAAACAAAAAAAAACAAAAAAAAAAAACAACAACAGAGAGAAGAAAGAAACCCCCACTGCTGATCATATTGCTTTATTCAAAGATTTTCGAAGCATTTAAAGACACCAAAGAAATTCTTCTAATTTATTCAAGTTATTGATAAATTTAAGTCAAAACACTGCGCTCATTTTGTTCTGAAATCTGCATTGCATCATATGAGGAGAACTGCCATCTAAGGAATGCAGGAGCTCACACACTTGATCGATACTCCGAGTCCTTTTAGTTGGATGGGGAGGGGTCGAGAAGCAGCGGGGGAGGGATCAGAAATCAGTGGGCCAAGAAGATCTCTGACTGGATGCTACTGGCTGCTCTCCAGCCAATCAGTGAGGGTTTAGTGGGTTCACTGGGGTTGTTTCGGGTTCATATAGGGATACTGGAGGGGGAAGGGTCTCCTGTGCTCAACATATGTATGCTACCTCAAACCTAGGCCAGAATAGGGGGAGAAAAAAAAAAAAAACATCTAGTGAAAAAGTCATCTCGGTAAACTCAGGGAAACTATGATGAGCATCCTTCACTATTTTCTGACGTTCTAAAGAAAGAAAATCATGAAAAATAATCAACAGATTAACTGAATAATTAAAATATCATCAAATGCACCTGTAAATGTATACTGACAGTTATATTTAGCAATTTAAAGATTTAAGTATTAAGTCTTCATTTATTAATTTTCCACGTTTTAGCTGCCTCATTACTGAAATCACTGACCCTTTCACACCCCTGAGCTTAATCATTAATGGGACAAAAACAAAGTATAAATAACAGGTTAGTAAGACTCAGCAGTTATCTGAGCTACTCATGCAAGTAAGAAGCAAAAAGCTTTGGAGCCATCACACGGTAAATACATAAATATGTCAACACATGCAAAGGCCACAGGCGTTTGCTGTGGCATTTAAACACCTGCAATGACTGCGTATGATGACTCCAGTGCTCTGCTCTCCTGACAGGAAAATAAAAACTTCTGGGATCAGACACGAGTTCTGATGCCTATTTCATACTTTTGTCATGAGGACAGATTTCATATTTACCTGCTGCTCAACCTTGTGTCCAGTCAGTTTGGCTGCTGTTACAAAATAATCACCATAAGAACTCAATCGTGTCGGAGCAATGACCAGACAAATAGTTTGATTAGTAGAATAAGTTCCAAAACAGACAAAGATACAATACTTTTTTGTTTTCATTTTGGATATATTCAGTATACAAGTTGACACAGTGGTTTAAAGTTTCACACATCATAGATAGAAACTTGTCGTGCCGATTTGTTGATTAATCGATTAGTTGATCAAAAGAAAATGAATCAGCAACTATTTTGATAATTGATTAATCGTTTTAGTCATTTTTCAAGCAAGAATTTGCAGCTTTTCTCTGTCATATATGACAGTAAACTGCTGGTCAGAGAAAACTAAAACATTTGGATACATCTCCTTTTGCTGTGGTAAGTTATAGCAGGCATTTTTCACTTTTATCTGACAATTTGAAGACAAATTCAGCGATTAATTCCTAAAATTAATCAATAAAATAATCACCAGATTGATTAATAATGAAAATAGCTGTTGCAGTACTACTTGTTGAGGCTACTGAGCCACCCTCAAAAAATACATGTACTGTTATTTAAACAGGGACAAACATGACAGACACTCATTCTGACTAGACATTACTGCCAGCCCAACAAATGAGGTCATGCGTGCGCGCGTGCGCACACACACACACACACACACACACACACACACACACACACACACACACACACACACAGTGCTGCAATTTAGATGAGACACAGATGAAGATAAACAGTCGAGCACAGGGGTAGCCATGGATACTGATCAACAAATGACTAATGTCAACAGTAATGGGTGTATCTACACAAAGACACACACACACACACACACACACACACACACACACACACAGGAGAGAGAGCTTATCTGAGTTTACTGGTCAACAAATGAGAAACATCAAGACTAACAACTGTAACTGTAATCCAGACACACAAACACAAACACACACATACACTAGAATCGAGAATATTCAGTTTACAGAGTTGTGAGACACACATTCAAGAGATCATTTAACCTGACCTGAAAACACAAACACAGACCAGTTATGCAACTTTTAGACAGACAAACAGAGCTGCTCCACAGTAGCACACACTCCTAAAGAGCCACTACTGTAGGTTAAGCAAACACACACACACACACACACACACACACACACACAAACGCAATCATCCCTCTATATTTGAGAGGACCCCCACTAACATTACACAATACCTTGCCGCTGATCCTAACTTAGTAAAAAGGGCAGAAAAAAATAGTCAATTAACAGTAAATCATTGGCAACTATTTTGATAATCAATCCTTTCAGTCATTCTTCAGGCAAAAATGCCAAACATTTCCTGGTTCCAGCTTCTCAAATGTGTGGATTCACTGCTTTTCTTTGTCATTTATGATAGTAAATAGAATATTTTAGGGTTTTGGACTGTTGGTTTTACAAAACAGACATTTGAAGATGTCACCTTGGGCCCAGGGAAAATGTGATGGGTGTTTTTTGACATTTTACAATATATCAAGAAAAATTCTCAGCACTCTAATCAATAATGGGTATCATAATATATAGAGCAATTTTTCATACCAAGCTGATCGGGGGAAAAAAATCATGATTTGTCAAAAATGAAACGCACACACACACACAGACAGCCGGGGGGGACACTCCCTTATCACAGAGATCTAGCACTAAAAATCTGACAAATCCAAACAGGCTTATGCTCATCAATAACAGCCTCGACTCTCGGGGGAGAAGTTACGAGCGAGCACAGACAGAGAGAGACAACATTAAATCATTAAAAGTTTAGACATTCCCTGCAGGATGAGTCCCTGAAGGGAGTGCATCAGCAGTATGAGGGATTTTTCACAATACTGACTCGGGAGAGGTTTTCTACGAAAGGCAAAACAGTTGTGAGGCAAAAAAAAGGCAACCATATGCTCAGTCATTTACCTTACTGCAGCTGACAGCCCACACACAGCCTTGAGGTAGAACACTCATCTGTGCGTATGTGCTTTTAGAACTAAATGCATTTATTGTACTGTTGCTGATTGAACAGTACACACAGTATCTGACAACTTTACAACACTTGTAATATTAAATGCTTCTACTTCTTTTAAAAAAAGGCTGACTGATCAAACTTCACCCTGACTTCATGTTTATGCAGAAAACGAATGCATCCATTGATTCGACGATCAGTAATCAACGATCAAATTGAGGCTCCATTAAGTGATACTCATGATTTTAACATTAAATCAAATGAAATAATGAGACCTGTAAAATCGACAGCTCTTTGCATCTTTTAGCAGCACCTTTAGCTGTTCTTTGCCTTTTGTACTAATTAGCAGGTTAGCAGGCAAACACACTAAACTAAGACCAGGGTCAACGTTACCTGCTAAACATCAGCATGTTAGAATTGTAATTGCGAGCATGCTAGCATTAGCATTTAGCTCAAAGCACCACTTTGCCTAAGTTTTGAAATGTTTTCCAATAAGCAAAATCCTCACTTTGTGTTCTAGAAACTTGTAGTAAGTAATTCTCATTATTGTTAACAAAAGTGATGGATTCATTAAGAAAACTATAATATATATGTTACTCAATAATGAAAATAATCAATAGTTAAAGCCCTATTTTCAACTTTACTAATAGCTGTGGTCATAAAATCACCTGACAACATTTTAAAAATGCAGATAAACTGAGTTACCAGTTTATAAGGTGCACCTGTACAAGAGGTTTCTAATATTAGATCCTCAAAGTGTATGGAAAATATTATTTAGTGTAGCCTAATTCCCTCCAATACAACAAACCAAATGTCACACTTACAGACACTGTGTCAGGGACATGAACAGTCTGTGAGTCTGTGACCTTTCAGTTGTGACACAGTTCCTCTGACAACTGAGCCACCCTGCTGCTGTGATCGCCTCCATCCTTTCATCCAACTTTGCTTTCATTGCTGTTTTATGGTCATCAAACATGAACAGAAGAGAGAGCCAAAGATCTATCCTTCCACCTCCAGTTTTAGACAGCTATAACATACAGCAGGTCAATGCTGAAAGCCAGATAGCATCCATGCCTTTATCCTTCATAGCTTCATGACTCTAACAAGATGAAGGGATTCAATCTTTTTCCAAATTCTGTATCTCCCATCTCCAGACGAGACAGGTGTCGCGTAATGAGACAAAAAAAAACTAGACACTTCTGACCAGATCCCTCTACATTCCTCTTCCTGTTAAATATTTAAAGCTTAAAGAAGTTAAAGCACATTAACAAGCGAGGTATGGCAAGTCAGACACACAGCGGACCATCCACTCCCTACATGTTGTTTTTAAGAATTACTAAAACATGAGAAGCAGTGGAGGTCAGAGTCACAGTTGCCCTACATTCCCCCACTCATTCTGCTTCAGTGATTTAAAGTCTCTGGCAATAAGGAGAGAGGGCAAAACTGTTACTAAATCTCTCCTTAAATCGCAACTCCCTGCTGTGATGTTTCAGTCATCTCTGAATATGAGCAGTGGAGGTCAGTCAGACCGCTCTGCCCAGCATCCATTACGCTCCCCCTTGCTGTTTTCAAGTAGTGTAGGTCAAAAAGACACTGATGCTTCCATCCTTCACCTGCTGTTTTAGTTTTCAACGAGCTTTGAGAAGCAGCGTGGGTCAGCGAGACCCATCCCTTTTTTTTACCCTCATCTATTAGATTGAGAGGGATTCATCATCATCTTCTTTCCTGACACTCTGATTTAAGACAATATGCAGCTAAATTTGTCTCGATCTGAATGTTTTACTTAACAATATGATGACAAATATTAATTAAGTTCATTTGGTTCGTCTTTGAGAGACAACACAAAAATGTTCAGAATGTAATCTGTTACATAATTCTTATTATGAGACACAGCTACAACCCCAAGTCAAATACTTTACATACAGTAATTTCCACTGGCGTGTTGTTTCACTATTTTTTTTCCCCACAACTAGCTGATCAGCTCCTTCACACTTTAATCCAGGACTTCATTCAAATGCTTTTTCTTAGATTTTCTCTGTTTACAACTACAAGGTGCATGTTGCATATTCAAAACTATCTTGCAAACCCCATCAGGACTTTAAGATGAACATACAAATCACCAAATGGTGGTGTTAATGTTACTCCAAAATTAATAAAAATTCTAATCCCTAAACAGAGTATATGCACATCAGACAATCACTTAATTTCGGATCAAGTTGCACCAATATTAGACATCATTTGAGACAACTAAGTTTGTTTCACACAGACTGTTTTGTATTGTGCAATTTCCTCCATTCTTTATTCACTTTCTTCTTGATTAATATGATTATTAAATAACCTTTTTTTCTAATCCTTGATTTTAATGTTTTCTTCTTGTGTACTACGTGGCTAGAGCTATTTGAAAGTAATGGGATGTTTAGGCTCACAGGCTAACTGATGTATGACTTGTTAACACAGACAAAAGCTTAAGTATAGCATTTTCCTCCATTATTGTGTTTGTTGTCATGTCCGTTATAATTCTCTCCATCTTCCATTCAAAGTCAGATTAGAGACAAAGTCGAACCAGCTTTCTTTACTGAAGTGTGAGAACTAAATATTGTCATCGTTTCCTTACTACTTACTAGCAGTTTCAAGTTTTGCTCGTCACACAGCGTGTCTGACTGACATCGCCACCCATGCTGCACACATGCAGTTCCTCCCCTCTCATAGACAAACAGATGAAATCTCATCTGATGTTCGACTGCTGTTAATGTGCATAAATGTCAAGCAGACCAGCAGTAGACATCCTCCCTCCCTCCCTCCATCCTTCCATCACTCTTGTGCTGTTTTGAGCGCTCTGTTCCTGTACTCAGCCACCCGCTGAGCTCGTTAGTAGGAACAGATCGAAGGAGTGATGTGAGGGTGAAGGGAGCGATGAAAAGGAGAGCGCCACAGAAGCGCCCACAGATCATCTTTTCAAAATTACAGAGATAATCTGGGCTAAACGGGACTAAAAATCAAACAGAACTAACCTTGGCCAGTGTTCAAAACCAGCTACCTATCAAGCCAAAGCAAATCTGCAAACATTGTAATTTTCCTCGACATTCTTAACTGAATTATCATTTAGAAAAATGTATAGATAACCAAATGCAAAACAACAGAAGATCAACATAATCAGGAATGACAACTTTGCTTTTGATTTGGGAGTTTGCACCAGATACATGTTATTAAATGTGGCACCAGAATGTAAATCTTTAAACTAGACACACATGTACTCTGAACAATGTTTTCACTGAGCAAATGTGTTGTAACCTTCACAACAGCACATATATTGTACCTCCACCACAGACGAGTCTGGAAAAAAAAAAAAAAAACAACCTTTGACATTCAGTTATGGCAGGTTTAACATTAAGAAGAAGACAGACTGACCTTCACTCAAGAAGGTGCAGATGCAAACAAGCACAAACAAACCTGATTCTACACTTTAGGCAACATCTTTTCTGTTGGAGGTCGCCTGAAAGAATGAACAAAAGTTAAAGGAAAAAAAAGGAAAGAAAGAAAGAAAGAAGGAAAAGGAAAGATGGCGAGAGGGTTTCATCGGCTCAGGTTGCGTCTGGCTGAAGTGGTTCATTGGATATCTGATCCAAGGTCAGATTAAAAGAACAAAGTCTCTGAATCAACACTGACAGCAGAAGCAGACAGAAACGCCTGAGGCTATTAGAACACAATCTTCCTGCCGCGGGTCGTTCAACCTGATACAGTATGTGATTTGGAACAAAAATGGCTGTTCAGCATTACACCCCCCCTCCCCCCTTCCCAAAAAGACTGACAGCAACAAAGAACACTACATTATTTGATACAGCTTTACCAAATCACAGCCAGTAATTCAAGGAGAACACACCCTAAAGTTAAAAAGCTTTGTTATTCTAAATATTATGGACATTGTGTATGTTTCTTTCTCTCATGTATAACTCGCCAAAGATTACAGATGACGTGTTTCCTTTGCAGCTACAGGAAAAAAAACAAACAATCACCTAAAATTTCTACACTAAATGTCAGCATTTGTTGTGAATCCCATGATATCGAACAACAAGGTCTTCTGTCTGAGCTGCCATTTTACGCACATATTCCACAGTAGAAGAGACAACACCCGCAGCAACCTCAACTAACCAGAATGCACTGCAGCTAGAAGACATATTGGGTATTGATTAAAGGGTACAAAGGTTGCTTTTTTTCCCCCCTTTTGCTCAGCTGGAACACCTTTCTCTCTTCAGCCCTTCACCTCTCAGTATTTCTCTCCTAATGCGTGTAACTAGCTCTCAAATTTCTCCAAGCCTTGTAAAAAAAAGCACAGTCTGGGAAATGAGGTAATCACCAGCCATACAGTACATGGGGGAAAGTTGGTACATCACAGAAGAAAAAGCCTGAGCAGTTCTAATTAGGTGCCAATCAACCAAACAGGGAAGCTAAGCACGATGTTACACAATCAATACAGTAGGTGGTGGCATCTACCTTTAATGTTGGTTTGTAGTCCACCAATAAAACCAAAGAAGAGGAGAGGTATACAGACCCTTTCCAAAAAATTAGAATATCATGGAAAAGTTTATTAATTTATTAATTATTAGTTACACCTGTGCTTTTTGTCAAAATGCCTGCCATGATAAAGATATAGAAAGGATAGTACTGTGTATAACACCTGTGTCAAAGTTAAGAGGACTTTCTGATTCCCCAAAATACAACCAAATAGCTGTTTAATTTGTAGTTTGTTAGGTTTAATTAATGTTTCCAGTTCTTATGAGCAGCTAAACATGCACTTGTTCTGGGAGCCTGAAGGCACGCTGATATATTCAACTTCTTAATCAGACTACAAAGTAACACTGCACGGCTAAGACGTTATGCCACCAGGTTGAAAATAAGCAGAATTACCATCTATTTACATTACATGCCACAATGTTTTTTCTTCTATATTACAAGTCTGTTTATAAGTCCGAACTAAGTCCCAAGTCTACAGCTCTGGTGTGTTATTTATTGTCAAGCATTAGGAGAGGCTCATTCTCATACTCTCCAAGTCAACCCAATATGTTTTAAAGTGGTCACTTAGCCAGCTGATTTTACACACACACACACACACACACACCTGCCACCTCTTCAGTACCAATCACATGTCTGTCACATATGATCAATTCTTGTCAAAAGCTGCAACAGTGAACATTTACCCCTGAAAGTGAGTGTACACAGGAAACAGAATCTACTAGCAGGGCTTTGAGTCATTAACCCTTCGACCTCCTGCTGTTACCAGCTTGAAATCTCTGATGTTTGCGATTACAGCTGATTCTACAGCTGCACTCACTGCAAATCATGCCAGTTTTTTTTTTTATTTTCAGCTGGATGCCTGAAATACAAAAGTGCAAGAGAGCCGTGAGGCTCCCTGAGGCTCCCTGGCTGTTCTTTAACCTCTGAGCTCCTCTACTGCAAAGCATAGACTTCATTTGACTCTGTCGCCTGCACGAAAAGTTCACTGACAACTGAAAACAACTTTCGGGGGTGCAGCCACAAACACATGTGTTTATGGAAACACAAAAGGACCCAAGTTGACATTTAAGCATCAATTTGCATAACTCTTTACATAAGCCGCTTCCTTTTTTGGCGTGCCCTTATAGCCTAACAGCCTGTTAGGTAACACCGCCACAAATTAGAGGCTCCACGAGGCTATTTAACCGCAAATGTGTCAACTCTGACTGTCATCTTTGGCGCGGTCACGGCTAGTTCCGTGGGATTGTGATGGAGAGGAAAAAAAAGAGAAAGAAAGCAGCGTGCTTTGCTTGTTTCATAACACGGAAGGAGGCTGCAACAGCAATGCAGACAGGGGGAAGCGGAGCTGCACGAGTGCAGCATGCTCCTCTATTGTTTGGAGCCAAACTGACGCTCCGCACTCTCGCACCAAGAGATGCGAACCGAGAGAGAGAGAGAAAAAAAGGTTTAACTGAAAGAAAACATTTTGCAAGCGGACACAAAACCCGGTACATTTCTCTCACCTTCCGTCCCGATTCTGCGGTGAGTCTCTCCAAGCAAAAAGCTTTTATTTCTGAACTGGTAATGAGATGCAGGGCAGGCTTGGCCGCTTTCACTCATTCATCAGTTTTTTTTGCTAAAAAGAGGAGGGTCGGTCCTGTTGGTCCCTGCGCTCTGCACACAAAAAAGGCATTACGAAAGTTCCGGAAGTGCACGAGCATCCAAAGTGTCGTGGGTCACCGGAGGCACGAGAGCTGCAGAACAACACAAGTGAAGCAGCTCTGAGTAGTTTATGTTAGATAACGTACTGTTGTTTTACCTATGTTACCTATGTTATTTTTGTTTCTATTTGTTTCTATTTCATATTTCTGTAAAAAAATAATTTTTACATATATATTTATATTTGTAAAACATTTACAAAATTTTACAAATTAAAGGAAAAACCCGTACAGGTCTGAATGTTTGACCCCTACAGTGAGGGGATCTGGTGGCTCTGTTATGCTGTGGGGGGCATTTTGCTGGCATGGTTTGGGTCCCCCTGTCCTCTTAGAGGGAAGAGTCACTGCAAATCAATACAAAGTTGCTCTGAGTGATCATTTTATCCTATGATGAAACATTTCTATCCTGATGGGAGTGGTCTCTTCCAGGATGACAACGCCCCCATCCATAGGGCACGAGGTGTCACTGAATGGTTTGATGAGTATGAAAATGATGTGAATCACATGCTATGGCCTTCACAGTCACCAGATCTCAACCCAATTGAACACATATGGGAGCGAGGTGTTAGACAGCGCTCTCCACCACCATCATCAAAACACCAAATGAAGGAATATGTTTTGAAAGAATGGTATATATATATATATATATATCCCACATTTTTTGCAGGTATATATGGTCATGTTCACAAACTACTGACTTAAGATTTTATGTTGAGTCTTCAAAAATCATGTAGTTTTTCCCAGTTTCTTTGTTTTATTGACATAAAAAGTAAATGCTAATGGTTTGACAAAAAGAACAAAAATACAAATCTGCAATTTGCATCCCATTTGGGAAATGCTGTTTTAATGTAGGCTTGAAAAAAATCAAATGAATCCAATACATAATAATATTTCTTCTTTAGTAAAGTAAATTGCAATTTAAAACTCAGGTTGAAGTTGGGTGGAGTTATGCTGCACGGTACACTGTCTGGGCATGTACAGACTGCGACTGGCATCGCCCCGACTCACCCATGTTTTTATTACACCCATATTGGGTGGGACAGCTTTTATTGCTGTATACATCCAGCTGCAAATTGATGTCAGACCAGATTTCATTGTCACATTTTGACTTGTCAAACACAGGTATGACTAATAATAAATAACAGACTTTCATTAAAGTGTGACAGTTCCAGACCAATGGTATTGTGTATACTGGCTCAGTTACTGGCACAACTACACTAAACTTAAATTGTCATCATTGTTATTAGTTATACCTGTGCTTTTGTCCAGCTGTGACAAGCAGATTAAGTTTAGTGTTGCTGCCTTTTCACTGGTCAGAGCTCAGTCATGGTGAACACTGAGGTGAACAAGGTGGGATCAGTTCCCAACAGGAAGCGAATTGACCTTTTTCTTGCTAAAATAAGTGAAATTTGGTATGACTGCAACATAAGAGGAGGCCAAATGTACTCATGACCAAATTGGACTACACCATTTTAATTAATTATCAGCATCCAAATTGCTTTTGTTGCTGCAAAAGTATTTAGCAGTGACTCCTCTCCACTAAAGAGATTGTTTCCCCATCAATGAATACCATGAAAATACCATGAAGCTTAGGAGCAGTCTGATGTCATTCAATATATGTCTGAGGATTTTACTTTACTTTAGACTAAAGTGATTTAAGTTTTTACTATACAATCTTATTTAGACCTACTATTTGACCACAGGCAGGTACAACAACTTATCATTCCTATGTGAAGCTCTCGCTGTAGCCTAGAAGTACATACAGTGATTTGTTTCACCACTTAGTTAAATAATAAGTCAAGTCGGGATTCACATAGATACAATAAGAGGCTGACATCTGAAAACAGTGCTACAAACTGATC
Organism: Scomberomorus guttatus; assembly: GCA_038419695.1. Lineage (NCBI taxonomy): Eukaryota > Metazoa > Chordata > Actinopteri > Scombriformes > Scombridae > Scomberomorus > Scomberomorus guttatus. The sequence continues at coordinate 12,386,138 of CM076449.1, read as the reverse complement.
ATAACACTAACTCAACTACAGATGTGAACACTGTCATCAATCTGCACATCTGCCACAATATACAATTTTTATTCTATTTTTGTTTTTATGATGAATTTTCACGTTAGTTGTTTTCCCAACTGACCTTCTCTATGTTATGAAACACAAATTGATCAGCAGGTGAATTACTGCACACCTTTGCCTGATGACTAATGCTGTAACATCCTCCTTGTACTGCACTGTACCCTCTCTGTCTCTCATTCACACACTGCCCTCTATTGGCTAACAGTGCGCAGTGCTTTGCATAACACTGGATTATGCAACTTTCAGCAGTGGGATGAGCCGAGAGGATGAGATGGACAACTGTTTGGGGTTGCAACTTGAATTTATTTTTTTGAATGAGAGTTACTGTTAATGAAATCAATCATCTATATTCAGAGAATAACACACACAGCAGTATGACAAAATCTCTGTGGGTGACAAACAATGCTGATAAATGATCAGTACATAAAATCCAATTACCTGAATTGACCTGAAGACAATGTGTCCATTCATTTGTGACATTACAATTTCTTTCTTAAAGTTAGAAAACAAGACTCAAGCTTAGCAAACCTAATAGATTTCCAATATGAGACATACCTACAACACCTTTTTACTGTGTCTCTGTCACAGCTAACAGCTGTTTGTTGCCTTAGAGATCAGAAAAGCGCCAGTCAATCGTCGCTTAGAATGTGAAGAGTTTCTGTTTGTGGGATGAGAAGTAACAAGAAGCAAGAACCACAAAGGAAGGAAGGAAGGCAGGGAGGGAGGACTCTGTCTCCCTCCATTATGTTATTGACAGCTCTTCGTCCCAGATGCATTGATCAGTCACTCTGAAAGGCCAAGGATAGTCTAGGTAGCACTGCACAACACTTGTGGAAATTTCCATAAACAACACAAAGCAACCACAGCTTTACTATTTCTTTTTTACTCTCATTCTTCTTCCCTTTTCAGTCCTTATGGCTTTCTCCATCTTCGCCACATTCTCCTTCTCCCTCTCCACCTTTCCCTTCTCCAATAACAATCCATTTCCTTCCTTTCTTTCTTCCTTCTTTCTATCCTTCCGATTTCCTCCTCTACATTTTCTGCCTCACTTACTCTGTGGCAATTTGCTCCATCCTCTACTATGTGCTATATTTGCGCTGTCTAAATAATGTGCAAGCTCCTCTTTTTTTCTTCTCTCTATGCCTTTTTGCCACCATCTCTCTTCAATTACATTTCTATCAACTCCTCCTCTTCCTTTCATTGATGTCTACCCTCCTCCAACCCCTCTGGATTTGTGAAACAAGAGGTTTCTGTCTGTGTAGCAAGGTTGCCATAAAATGAAAAGTAGAAAATAGCATAAACCTCCAGATAGATTAATTAAAGTTTTTTTTCATGTACATGTGTGTATGATTGATGTTAGATATCTCTGGAGTGACATTCCTGGCTGCTCAGGAAATTGGAACAAGCACTGAGGCTTGGCCATCTTTCTTTTTCTTTCATTCTCTCTCTCTCTCTCTTTCTCACTTTCTTCCTGTCTCATTTCAGTTTCAGGCGATCTTTCTTCCCCGGTGATGGCTTTGAGACCTTTGAAATTGAATTTAACCACACACACACACACACACACACACACACCTCTTGGCTAGAAAACAGAATACACACAGAGTAAACAAACATCTGCACTGCACAGCAATGCTTTAATTTTCATTCAGCCAAAATACATTTGTTTCTGTAATATCAATGCAGCTTCATTTATTTTCGACAGATGGACATTTATGATAACTTAATAATAAATCACATTTGAATTGCAAAGGCAGTTATCAACAGATTGCCTTCATTTACATTCATTTTATGCTGCTTGAATAAAATGAATGAATGATGCTGCTTTATTCTGTGCAAGTTATTCAAACACCTAATTTAATTTACAATTGTGATCACTTTAGTGGAGATTGCTCTTCAACTTGAGCAAGAAATTTAATTAGCGCAAATTTTATGAAAACGTAAACACTGGTTTAGAGGCAAAGGTTGATTTATTTTACAATCCCAAAATATGTCTCCACTCCCCTTAAGGCCTTATCCCTGTTTGGAAAAAAGCATACATCCATATTGTCTGTCACCATGTCTTGTATGTCTTGTTTTGTCTGGCACCAAAAAGACAAACAGGATACAAAGATCAATAGTTAGCTTTTGGGTTGCTACAGTTTTAGTGGTGGCAACAGCAGGGACATAAAAACATGGAAGCAAGAAGGTCATTAAGTGAGGGGAAACTAAGATATGCACACAAAGAGGAAAAGAAGAAGGTTGGAGAGAGGGTTTCGGATAGGATTACAGTCACAAGCGTTCTTAGAAAATCCCCCCCAGAAAGGACCCATCTGGGCCTTAAATCTGGCTGACATACACTGCTTCTCAGGAACAGTGTTGTGGGACCGTCATGACGTGTTCGCATCATGTTGGATAAACGGTGATGATGGGAAAGATTCCCGCGATTGCAATTTAATGCTGTCGGACAGCTCAAGACGGTTGACTGCAATCAAACGCAATCAGAGAGACAGAAAGGCAATCTGACACAGAAACAGTCTCAACGTTCATTTGTGTAGACCTCTTATATACACTAGATGGAGCCACTCATCCTTTAATACTGCACGGATGACAGAGGAACTGTGGAAGTGTAAAACATAGGTACATGAAAACATGAATGGAGTCAGCAAGAAGAAAGTTTTCATGCCATGTTTTATCAAATATAAATACACGTCAATAACCAGCATGATGTTCTTGTTTATGTTATAATAGCATGATTGTGGTGTGGTACAACAGTACTGTTTTTCTTTAAAAAAATGACACAATAATCAAACTCTCCAGTTCATTAAACTACGTATAAAATATGAAACTGTCCAGATCACATGATTTCACAAAGCGCTGTCCCATTCACACAGCCCTCACACCCTCCTGCACTGAAGCACCGCCATCAATTAAAGTCAGTTCAGTGTGACGGGTCAATGGTCAAGACTCAGGATAGACATCAAAACTGGCCCACAGCTTGATTGATGTCCTTTTCCACACTTCTTGTATCATTTTCTGTTAGTAGAAAATAGTAAAGTACATTTATTTCTTGTATATTAATTGCTTTAACAGAATAGTATTTAGAGTAAATGATTTGCAGTAGTGTAAAATGTGGATAGTGATTTCCCATCTTACTAATGTCTCTCAATTCTGCCTGTTTAAATTCCTGCTTCACCAAATGAAAAATAGATTATTATTATGTTATTGAGGTCAAGTGAACAGTCACACAGGTGCAATTAATACCATCAATCAGCATTCAGGTGTGGTCCTGGTGTTGTGCATACTGTTATGTAGTGCAGTGTTATGTCTAGAACAAAGCCATCAATAATGTTAGTAGTTGCACCTCAGCTTCTACTGCTATAGCACTGCAAGAATGTCACACATTCATTCACAGAAAAGTTTATTAAACTCCACTTTCAGCTTAAGTTGTGTGTTTATTATCTTACCATTGGTATCATTCATTGTTTCAAGGTACATGCTTGCTTTTCTCTATGGGGATATATTTGTGCCTCATTCCTCAGCGCACAATGGTACATTTATCTAAAAACATCTCAACATCTTGGCACTGTGCTCTCTCTGGTTTGCCGCACACTTGTCAACTTGACAGTGTACAGTATGAGCACAGAATAGATTCAGAATGTCTCATTGTACACTCAGGAATGAGGCACAAATATAACGCCATACTTCTCTTTCCCCACTCCTGTGTGTGTGTGTGTGTGCATGTGTGTGTGTTGAAAAACACTCACTTTGTATGGGAGGCTGATTAGGGTGAAAATATTGAAATACGTACACATACGCATTGAAAACGTGCACATACGCACTGAAAATGTGCACATACAGTATATACTGAAAATTGTCACACCCCACCAGCAGGATACAGGCTACCTGTGTGTGTGTGTGGGTATCTGAGTGTGTTCATGTAAAATAATTTCAGTGTGCCTGCAAGTTGTAGTGTAAATGGAAAGGCAGGTTGAGTTTGAAATCTAGACCTTTCCTTTTTTCGTCTGCATCGTGCACTGCATCCAATCTATGCAAGATAACATAAGGTCTACATTTAAAACTCAACCAGCCTTCCTGTTACACTACAACTTCCGGACACACTGAAATTATTTTACACGCACACACTCAGACACACACACATTTAAATACAGCCTGATAGGCATGAGTGTGTGTGTGTTACATACCGACAGTCGGGTGCAGTGGAGAGACTTTACCAGCAGATTTGACTCCACCTTGTGACCACCAAACATTACATCATTAGCATTACATCAACACTCACGGGACATCAACACTACAAACTCAGCTTTATTAAAGGAGACATATTCTGCACATTTCCAGCTCTGTATTTATATTCTGGGGCTCTACTGGAATACCTTTGCATAACAGTTTAAACTCCTTGCTGATCTTATACTGGCTCTTTATGCAGCCCCTCAGTTCAGCCTCTGTCTGAAACATGCCGTTTCAGCTACTGTCTCTTTAAGGCCCACCTCCCAATGAGCCCACTCTGTTCTGATTGGCCAACTTCAGGAAGCTTCCTCCAGCTCCAGAGGCTACGTAAACAAAATATTGTGGTATGATTTCACTTCTTTTTCTCCTTCTTTACTTGAAATATAAACTTCTCAGATACATTTGTACATGTTGGAGCCTGAATCAGATCAGATCCTAAATATGCAAGTGGATAATGCGAACAACCCATGGAAAAACTTTAGCAACAAAGACTATGGATTGGACTGGCTGTTTGTGGGCATGTGCAAACAATCTGACGTCATCACGAGGAGGAAGTAGAGGTACTGTATTTCCTCAAATAGTGACCGGAGCCTTTATTTACCTCAACTGCAGAGGGTACAACATCTTGTTGCTTTTGTGTTGCAGGACTTCTTACCAAAGGATTATCAGTACCATGTATATAGGTACAAAGCTGTGAGCCAATCTGGCCATATCAGTTTGAGGCCACAGTACGGATGTCCCTTCAATCGAAGGAGGAGATCCTGGTGTCCATGGCAGCCACATAGAGAGTGGCCTACACGAGGCCCACTAAAGGCCAGAAGATCATCTTTGAAGTAGGTTGTTTTTTGCAGAGTTGGTATTGTGGCATCATTCCTGGGTAGTGATTTAGTTTCCAGCCACTTTCAATATGTTCAGTTATTTATGACTCCTTATAACTCTGTATCCATAGTCTCCAAAAGTATGGTGCCTACTCCTGACTCTGAAACCAGAGATCATATTTGACTCTTATTTCATATTTCCTACCAAATGTAGTAAGCCATTGCACAATTCTTTGTTTTAATTATGGATAACATTTTGGATCATTTTGTTTTGAGACTAATGGATGAAGTCAGATGAAACCAATCATTTAACTGAACTCTAAGGATGCCTTAAGGACATAAAGACCTGGATCACCTACAATTTTCTGCTACTAAACTCAGACAAAACTGAAGTTATTGTGCTTGGCCCCAAACACCTCAGAAACACATTATCTAATGAAATAGCTACTCTAGATGGTATTACCCTCCAGCACCCATGTAAGGAATCTGGGAGTTATCTTTGATCAGGATGTCCTTTAACTCCCACATAAAAAACACGCATTAAATGTACATTATGTTGCTGCATATGAAATGTAGACCACACACTTTAAATTTCATGTAAATCAAAGGAAGTTTGTAACATAAAGCTTGCTTCCTGTCACCAGTGGGCACAAGTGTACACAAGTGGGTCATTAATACAGCAATTTAGTGGTGGTTGCCTGACATGCATATGTATTGTCATGAATATTGGACGCTGCACAAAAGAGTTAAATATCACTTTCTGTGTCCACTATGTGGTGCTAGAGAACACCCACTATTTATGTCATGTTGCTGTATATCATGTGTAGACCATACCACACAAAACATTGAAATTCGCTGCGTCTCCACGGCAAAGGCATTCCATGAAAACTCAAAAGCTTCACAATTTAGCATCTTTAGGTCTTTAGATGACACCAACCAAATTTGAAGTCACTCTGGTTAATTCTCTAGGAGGATTTTGTTAAAGTACAACGCCTGTAAATGGCTTCACTTTGTGAAAAAAAAAAAGCATAGTAGATTCAGAATGGCTGACTTCCTGTGCCGTTGCCCCTTTTGTGTCAGTGGCACTTTCGTGCTTGGGTCCTAATTCTTCAAAATACAATAGGGCCTTCACACCACACGATGCTCGGGCCCTAATAATGAATTACAGGCAGAGGGCAGGGTCTCTGCAGATAAATACACTGCAACACACTTCTAGTGGGTCAAAAATGATGATTGAGAGGAATTACTTTTGTATGAGTCTATACGTTGTCTTTTAGGAAAATCCTGCATAGTATACCTTTAATTAATAAAAAATAATCAATTCAAGTTTTTCAACTTCAATCAGATACAAAAACATTTTATAACTAATATTACTGTGTACAACACACAAGAGAAAATATTCAAGTCCTTTGTAAATGAAATTTAAGACTGTATACCTTCTTTTTTGATTAAACTCCATTCAATACTTTTCTACTAACTGCCAGATAGTGATGTTGGTTTTGAAAACTGATATCACATCATGTGATTCATATGAAGTTCAGTTTGTTTTCAGTTTCAGTTTTTTTCTGTTTGTGTGTGTGTGTGTGTGTGTGTACTGCAGCAAAGAGGAAATCACGTGTCAGCTTGGTTGCTCATTTATCTGCTCTGCCATATGCTGCTTTATGTAAAAACAGAGTCTTGTTGAGAGGCCTTATGTCAAATCCAATACCAGTAATAAACAGGGAATCAGTATTCCGCAAAAGAGTACAGATTCACTAACTTCAGAGTACAGATTCACCCCCCACTGTTAACACAGAAACACACCTATGGAGAGCAGCAAGGCAAAGCTGCAGGTGGATGATGATGAGATACAGTGTGTCTGTCCACTTCTTTTGACCTTCTGCCAATAAAGTGGTCAAAAAATATATATATACTTCCAATATTTATACCCCTTTGCTTCAACCTTCCTACCCCAAAACTACATTTCTGTACCGCAGCATGGGTGAGTACCCCCCGTCGTGTTTTTGGTAGCACTACCGAACGCTCTGCTTGCCAACATTACTTTATTGCTTCCATTAGGAAACTGTGGGAACCACTGAGTTTCAGTGATTTTTTAGGGAGCAGACCTCTTAAGAGATGATTGCTCTGGCACAGATACTGTGTTCATATTAAACTTTCAAGGGTGGCTGGATAGTTTCCTGGGGAGCTGTCCAAATAACTGATCAAGAACAAATTTGTTCACTTCCATCAACTGTGGAAAATACATATATGAGAAACCGCTGTTCAACTAATAACCAGCTGCTTTGTGTCAAAGTGTTATCATGTTGTCCTCATGACCTAATTTACCTACATCACTATCCTTTCCCTTCATTTGTCCCCAAGATATTTTGCACTCTGCACCAGTTACAAACTGCATGAGGTAAGAAGAATACAAATACAAACTTAATTAGCAGTGACTTGGAGGCAAAATAATCTGATAGTAAAACTGGTTACAGTTCAGTTTTAAACCAATATTAAATAATCTGTGACAGGTTAGATTTTTAAAATAAGCCTAATATCAACCTTTCACCTTCAGTCACCATTACAGATTCCACTTTGTCTGCTCTGCTGCAGGATACGCTGGGACGCTGCCCAAACAGAATGCTGACAAGGACCAAATCTTTCCTATCACACACATTATAGTAATTAACTTTCCATTCAGGGGATGAAAAGAAGAGAAAAGGTGGTGTAACGCTTTTGTGAGGCATCGATAGTTTGAGAAAAATTAAGACAAGAGTTGATGACAGCTTCAAATTCTGTGGGGTTCAGAAATATAAACTAAATTCTTTATTTCCAAGTTAAATTATTTATGATTATGTTCAAGTTTACATTCAAATGAAATGAGAAGGCTGACTTTCACTGATGGAGAAGAAAGAGAATTGATAAAAGGAGAAAGAGAAGGAAGAACAGCATCTCTTTATGCTTCCTGTAGTGTAGGATTATAAATTATTGCAGTAAATATTTGCATTATGCACTGTAGAGAAATCACATGTGGTTTGGAAATATTTAACAGTCCACATATTTCTATTTCCCCCCTGAATGTATTTGATTTAGGATAAAAGTTTCTGCAAGAGAGGTTTCTGCAACTCAGACTCTCTCCAAGACCCTCTGTATTACCAACAAACTAAAACCCAACATGTGTTGAGTGAAATGTAACCAATGATGCTGCTTGTCCAGTTGGTCACAATCTCTGTTTGACAACCCTGCAACATCACAGGGGAAGAAATATATTAGTTTGTTTTTAACAGAATCAAAATGTTGTTCTGGGGATTTTTTGATTTTATGACGTCTCAAAGAAGTTTAGACATTTTCAGATGGTATATTTTAAAATGGGTTGACATATTGACTTTCATTTTGCGTTATGACCTTTTGGAATGAAAGACTTCTGCTTCATCATACTGAGAGAAACAGAAAAACACAAGATTTGTTGGTGTATATACATCTTGTGTGAATATAGCCTACAAAAAATAATGTCACATACAAAGGAAAGAAACTGTGGTCTGTGTGAACTGTGATGGCAAAACATCAAATCCATAACTGTTTTCATCTGCTATTTCAGTTAAATTAACACTACATAAAAACAGCTGTCTTTGAAGCTCGCCATCTTTCTTTGCGTACTGGTGAACTTTGGCTGGTTTGGCAAGGTTAGCATTAAGGTAAAATAATTGTCAGTAACATAGCTGCTAATTTAGGCCATTAAAGTGAACAGGTGAAGATACACACAATGTCAGCAAGTTCTTATAGTGTAGTGTTTTTTTTCATGTTTTAGTCTATTCATTGCAAGTGACCAACCATTTTCTAAAGTACCATACCATAGTGTTTCAGATTCTGTTTTGTGTGGACTTATCCTGTCTTCTGGACAGCCATTGGTTTCCATTCATTCCACTGTATGATATTGTAAGGAAGCTTAACCATCAACTCTCCCCTTAAATAGGCCCTCCACTCTATCAAGGTAGAACCATATTTCTCAAAGGGGTGTCCTATCCCTTATACCAACAACTGGTATATATGACAATGTCACTTGTATCAGTTTACATTGTTTACACATTTTATCCGCATCCACATAGTTCTCATCATAACACAAAATAAGTACACATAATATAAACACTAACCCAAACAATTTAACCAAATACAATAAATTCCCCCCATATTTGGTCTAACCCATGACATTTAAAAGCAGGAAGTGGTTTGGTGCTTCCCCCTTTTGTCTCCTGAAAACCTTGAGTGTGGTAAGTAACACAACAAGCTAATATACAAAACTGAGTACACCCCTGGTCAATATCACTGAAATGTTAAGTACAATTTTATTAGTTTTTAGACGATACCCAAGAAGAATTAAGCCAATTCAATTGGAAAAAACAGAATGTCTGTCTAATTAAACTATAATAAAAGGTCCATATTTAAGAAATGTCAGCACACCCTTCATTAGTGAGACTCCATTCTTTTATTTGTTAATACTTTGAATGCACGCCTCTATTTCTGATGATAGGTTGGATCCTCCTGGGCAGGGATGATACCAGTCTTGCACAAATCTGTGAAAAGATGTTCTGTTATTCTTCACAGATGATTTTTTTCAGCTGCTCTTTGTTGGAGGGGTTTTGTTGCTCTACCTTCCTCTTTAAAATACTCTAAAGGTGTTCTGTTGGATTTAAGTCAGGGGACATACTTCTTATGTGATTTTTGCAGTGTGTTTGGGATCATTGTCATGTTGGAAAATTCCTCTCCTGCCATCCTTCTTGAGACTTGGAGTCATCTTTTCATTCAGTATTTTGTTATACAAACTTACATTCATTGTGCCATCTATAAATGTCATCTCCCCTACACCTTTTGCACTCATGTAGCCCCACATCACCACACTCTCACCTCTGTTTCACGGTCCGAGCAGTCACTGAAACACCAATTTCCACAGATAATCCTTGTGCCAAGTCGGAAGCACTTGGTCGTCTGTTTTTTTTCCAACACAAGGTTGCGTGCATGAATAAATAACTAAATTTGTGCGTGCTGTCATTTTTCGAGGACGGCCACTGCACCTTCTGTTATTGGTAGTATGGGTCCTCCTGTACCTCCTAATCACTGCTGCAGCTGTGTTTTAGCTAATGTTCAGTAGCCTACTGATGATCTTGTACCCTCTCCCATCTTTATGAAGTCTCACAATCTGGTTTCTTACTTGTTCAGGCAATTCCTCACCATGTGGAGCCATGTTGCATTAGACACCACCCAGGACAAAAGTGAGAAAGTTGTGGTGTTCACAGGTTTTTTTTAAAAATAATTTTGTTTAAGCAATTAGTCTCAATTAAAAGTCAAACTCACTTTTGTTTCAGTGGTCACAGGTGGACTCACTTTTGTTGCATTAAAGTAAAGTTGAGGTCTGTATTTCCAGTTTAGTCTAACCTGTTTGTTTTTAAATTACAAATAAGATAAAATGCCCTACACTTCACCCTAAAAATACAATTATTTTAAGGTGATACCATTTTGAATAACTTAACATTTTAGTGATATTACACAGGGGTGTACTCAGTTGTCAGTTATATACTGTATAATTCAAGAGACTCCAGACTTAAATCAGTAGTAACATAAATACTTGTCCGTCTTGATTAAACCAGAAATGCAGATGTAAATATAACAAAACAAAGCTAAACACAAACAAAACCTGGGATAGTATGTGAAAGCAATGGTGCAGAAAAATATTCTACTGGCTAAACAAAAACAAATGACAAGTATGGCAAGAAATACAACGGGGACAAATGGTGTGGTACCACCCACTATGCCACTTTGAAAACCAACTGGTTTAGACTTAAAACTTGCTTGAGCTAATCCATCACAATGAAGATTATACCTGCACATCAATACACTGCAGACTTCCTGGATTTAAACTCATCACAAGTTGATTTTGAATTGAACCCAAATGTCAAAAACACAACAGCCTTCTTTGGAAAATGGTCAAAGTGCTGTAATATGCAGGAAAAGGGGCAAAACAGCAGTATGGACCTTTAACTAGTCAAGGAGAGGAGTAAAAGATGCTATTAGTGCCTCTTTACCGACTTGTTTGTGGAGAAGAGGTGAAATCAAAGGAAGAGCAGGAACCCTGGAAGGAGATAAATGACAAGAGCAGTCTTGTCTGTTGCTACCTCTGGACTTAGGCAGGGAAAGTGCTGATTGAGGCCCCGCCTATCAATCGTTCAATCAACCACTCGTGGCTGACCAATAGGGTTTCCCTGCCTTGGCCATGTTGCTCAGAGTGAAGTGGAGGGCTGGCACGTTGCTCATTTTAATCTCCTTAAGTGTTCGCCCCCACAGAAGCATCAATGAGTCAGTCTGTCATAGTGATTGATTCTGGTGTTGCAGGTTTCCTGAGCAGCCAGGAGTCTCTACAGGAAACTGTACGCTGGATGAGAAACTGGGTGTTGGAATCCACAATTCATCAGCCACTTCATGATAGCAGATTGAAAAGAGAACACTTGGACTCCTGCCATTGCAGTCTGGTACTATAGAAATGACAAATGTTGGTTGGGGGTTATTTCATAGCCTCCCAAAGCCGGTTCTTAAGTTCAATTTGCTGACTGTGGTGAGCCAAGACTCAACAGGCATTGATTTGTTTAAAGTTAGTGGGTGTTGACCAAAGAAATGTGGCAGGTGATCAGAGTCTTTGACCAATCAGAGTGAGATCACACACAAAATAAGGTGTATCATTCACAGACTTTTCATTACTCTGCCACACTTGTACAATCTTTATATCTTATTTTTTATTTTAAAGGGCCAGTTCTCCCAAATTACACATATACAAAAAAAGTCCACTCACCCTTTGAGGTATCTAATAATCTGCTGGTTTTTAGAGATCAGATATCATGATCTATGTTCAATCATTTATGGTGAGGAGAATCTCCAGAAGCTCAAAGATCCACTTACTATATTGAAAAGTTTAAAGCTGTTATAATCGTTTTTATATTAACATTGGATGACATCTTCTATGTGAGGGGGGTCGCTCGTTGTGACAAACACACAGAGAAAAATCACCTGACTCTACAGTTCAGTTTTATGACCCACATTTTTACCATTTTGGTTCACTCTCACTGCTCCCATCAGCATCATGTTTTCAGCTAAATACCTCTAAAAACCCACTGTACACCACCTGTTAAAGTTAGCAACTAGCTAGTGAACATAATGGATCATTTAACAACTAAAGAGACAGATATTTGTCTCAAGAGTTGGTGACCAAAACTGAGCTAAAAGGAGAGTGAATATTGGACACGACTCCAATGAATGCTAATGATGCCCCGTATCAGCTGTTTGCTACATACCTTTAACTTTAAAAGTTGATTATATGTCAATGTTATGTTTACAGCTTGTGTCCACTGCCCTCAAGTGGCCAAAAAATCTGCTAATGCGGGCTGTGCGCTGAATGTGACTGAGATTCAGTGCTGAATGAAGACTTTGAGATGTGGGTGAAAGCTCTGAAGCTAGAAAGTTGACCTTTGTGCTTAGATTCTCTTCAGACTATCCTGTTCCCAAAAGACAATCTGGCTCTATGGCCCTTCCTCCAGCTGCATTCCCACTTCTCCAGGTCCTTTAGTTGCCATTCTCAACCAGTCCACCAGATGTCCTCAGACTTTTCTTTTACAGAAATCTGGCACAAGGGAAGAAGTTAAGATGGGTTTATACATGATGTAAATCAAATTACATATTGCTCATCTTTTTCTGCTTAACTAATGATTGTTGTTTGAGGTTTATACAGGTGGTCCTAGTTGTGTACTGACAGTTGGAGGTCACTATACACACAAGTGTTGTTCCTTGTGTATTTTGGCTTTAATCAGTTTTTTTGTTTTGAAGGGGATCATGTGTTTATTTAGAGGTATAGTTTGTAGGAAAATGTAACCTTCACTTAGTCATGTCAGCTGAAACTGCATTTAATTTTTTGTCTTTTCTGGGTTTTGTTTTTTGTTTTTCTGTTTCCCTTCTGTGTTCCTGTACTCTTCCCCAGCCTGTTTCTCCCTCCACACCTGCCATGCATCAGACTCGTTAACCCTGCTCTGTTCCCAGTGTTTCCCCCAGCCAATCAGACCCTTTCCTGTTCTCCTGTTTCATCACCTCATTCCCCTCACCTGAGCTTCTCTGCCCACCTGCACCTTATCCCCTCATCAGTTTAGTTTGTATTTAAGTCCTGTTCTGTTCAGTTTTATTTTGTCTGCACCCCTGAACCTTAAATAGTTATTTAGTTCCTCCTGCCTCCTGGGTCCTGCGGTCCACTTGCTCCACTCCACTGTGACAAATACTGACTATACTGTACATGCTCAATGATGTATCATATATTACACACTGATGTCTGTATTGGCACTGTTGTGTATCATCAGTGTTGCTTCTACTCTGTTGTGTACTGTACTTAAGTGCTCTCTGCTGTTGGGAATCCCTGTTTACTGTGTTTTACAGAAGAGTTTCAACAACACATCCAATGGTATTCATGAGTTTGTGAGTGGAAATGTTCTGGAAACTCAGAGTTAACAAGTTGTGACGTATGCTGGTGTTTTAAAAATGTTCCATGGAAGTTGCTTTTTAATTAGTTTAGTTACTTTTGTCTGATCTTTTCTTGTTCTGGTGCAACCCTGTTAAAAGGCAGAAAACGCAACCATTTGAAAGCTGAACAAGCCAACGTTTGCTTTTATTATCAGTCACCTTGTGAAAGTGTTGTCACAAAACTGAACTGAATCAACACCAAGAAAATCGAAACTCTATCCTCACAAGCTCCATTTGAAGGCAGCGTTGTTTTGTTCTGTTATGATCAGGTTCAATAGGTACAATTGATCCTCAGTGTAAAATGCATAGAAGTACCAACACTGTTAATACAGTATAACACTGAATATGCCAAAATGATGGCGACTGAATTGAGTATCAGTCCTGGACTAACACAAAAGTGTGACCAAAAGAGAAAAATTGGCTAAAACTAACAGTATTAATTGGAAAATGTGAGAGCTGAAAGAAGAATTGTTATTCTGTATCTGCAACACCACTTTGTCTTTTTTCCTGCTGAGGAAGATGCTGTACAGTATATACAGTATGTAGTGCTGAAGTTTGCTGGCAGAGTTTATTCATCTCTATAGAGTCTGGCCACAGATGGAGACACTTGGCATCGGCACAGATAGTGGACTTTTCCCAGTGGCTGAGGGTGTGAGACGCTGCTTGAAGGCTGATTCACCTTGTTGTTGTTGTTGTTGTTGTATAGAGGGGATTTAATACCCTTTTTTTCCTCACTGTGTTTTTCAAGCTCTCTCTTTCACTCAAATGTTTTTGTTACTGTTAAATATTTGCTGCTGTCTCTGTTCATGTAGTTTTGTCCTTGCTGCTGCTGCTCTAACTGATGTTGTTATGTTATATAATATGACAAAGGCCACATAGTGTTTGAATATCTACAGGTCTGTCACAGTGTTTGAATCTGGAGAATTGAACAGAAAACGTTTCAGCTGCTCACAGTGAGCGCAAAATGAAAGAAGCTCAGCTATAAAATGAACATACAGGTACAATATATACAAAGATGAACATAGAGACAGACAATCATGATACATATTCTGTTTGTTTCCATTAGTGCAAGTGCAGAAGTTTGAGAAAATGTAAAAAAACAAAACAAAAAGAAAACCAAAAGCTAAAAAATACTCTAATGTTAAAGACTAATTAAAACAAAACAAAACAAAAAAAAAACATAATCTGCACCTGGACCCAGATTTGCAGCAAAAGACAATCACTTGTTTATTGGTCTGTGGTCTGACTACCAAATTTCACTTAAAGGTTGCAGGACATTTTTGAGATATGCTAAATAACAGATGGGTCCAAAAACATAACCCTCAGGCAGAGTTAATTATCTTTCTATTGGATATCTTACATATTGTGGGGTACTTCTACTTGAGTAAAATTAAATTCTGTATTAAATCATTTTCTTGATGGATTTTATTTTGCAGCAACAATTAATGTACAACATTATTGGTCATTACACTTTTTAACTTGATATTTAGAAATATTGAAACAGCTTTTAGTCAAATGCATTGATTTCTCGCTGAGGTCCAATTTCTTATAGGTGTCTCCTATTTACTCTTTTACAATACACACAAAGTAGCCTGTGCAGATGTAAACAACCTCCAGTGTGTCAAAAATAAAAAAAATGAACTTGTTCTATTCTGACCTGAATTAATCCAGAATAAATAGGGAGTACCCAGCAGGTGTGTAACACCATGGAGTGTTTTTAGACACGTGATGCTCCAGTGCAGTCGGTCCTGACGCCTCTGCGCGTTCACGTCACTCTTCATGCCCTTCTTCAAATGAGAAAGTGTCACCTGAGCGCGCACGTATACTCTAGCTCCCTCCCTCTCTCCCTTCACTCTTCACTTCGCTCAGCATCAGCAGAGAAAGCGCGTCCTCGTGTTTGTGGTTGCGCACTTCTGCGCTTCTAATAGCTATAAATTCTGCAATTTGAATAGATTTAGTTTATCAGCCTCTTGATAGACAGTGACGCTCATTTCCACATTTCTGGGCCACTTTAACACGAAAATGCACAATTTTCACACCACGCTTACGTACTGAACGCTGCAACAACCCCCTGCTGTAAAGTCTCATATTTTATTGTTATTTTCCCCTTAACATCTGTTTGTCTACTGGCTGATTGGTAATTTGGTTGAGCTTGATTGCAGGGATAAGGATCTTAAAATTCGTTTAGCCTTTTTTATGATGACATAAATCTAAATGTGGTAAATTCATAGTAGACCTTACAGAGTGTCCTCTGTATTTTCAGGACTAAACAATCTGAATGAATACCTCGCTGAGAAATATAAATATATCTGAATTTTCTTTATAATTGTCTGTTTGCCTTGTGATGGTCGCCATAGGAGGTCAGTGTGTGGCTACTCTCCTTTCCATTAATCACCGCAGTGCTCCTTGCCTCCTAATCTTGCTGCTGCTGCTGCGACCCAGTTTTCCACAAGGGGCTCATTTAACTTTGATCTAATCTAATCTAATCTCGCGCCTTTTTACGCTTTTATTTCCCCCTCACTGTGGCCGTGGGCGCGCGGCGCGCTCCTGTCATCACGTGAGGAGGCAGCCTACTGGTGCTGAAGCTGAGGATGATGATGATGATGATGATGATGGCGGTGATGGAGGAGCAACGCTGAGTTCGCTCTCCCAGTGTTCTCTCCCTTTTTTCCATTCATTCTTTTTAGATTACATAAAAAACACAACATAGCGACATAGAAGCAACACCGCCGATTTGACCTGATACCTCTCTTCACCTCCCTCCCGTCTCCTGAGCCGAGACCGAGATGGGGAACGAAGCGAGCATGGAGGGCGGTGAGCCGGGAGCCGCCGGGATGATGGGGTCGGTGATGCCCGGCGGACCCGCAACAGGACCGGGGGCAGGACAGCACGTGAAGCCGGTCAACGGAGCCGCTGCCGGGGGAGGGATGGGAGTCGGAGGCCCCGGGATGGGAATGACGAGGTAGGAGCAGCAGTGTGTTTCGGGTGAAGGGGGCTGGGTGAAGTGTTTTGGGCAGCGCTAGCCTACATCCCAGTGTGTGTGTTTTAACACGGAAACGGTTGACAGATAGCAGGAGACCAGATTGTCGTTTGGCTCAGATTTTTTTTTTCAGGATTAACAGGATGTTGTAAAGTGTTTCCCTCTCTCGCGCATGATTTTAAAGAAGATGGTGTGTTACTAACAGGAGAGGAGTGATATCAGTCTCTGGATGCTGAAATGAAAAACCAGAGAGCTGTCCGTGGTGCTGAAACGCTACAAACTGCACCGCTGAGCCTGAATGGCATTAAAAAAAACACACACACACGTCTTGGTTTCTCAGAATAGGTTTGACATCGCATGTTGAGGTGGTTTACAACCAGCATGCGCCTGTGCTCTCTGCTACGGTTGTAATCACTGAGCCTCTCCGGCTGCTGTTCTGATCTCAGATACGATTTTATTCCGCGGTGTCATGTGCTGTTGTAATAGTATTTCCTCCTTCCTTCAGCTCGGGTTGTGCTTTGGCGTAGTGTGTAGCACGGGACACGTCTTTGACAGCCGCCGCAAAAAACACACACAGCCGAGCCCTCGTTTTTTTTTTTTCTCGATCAATGTTTGAAAGCTGCAGTGTTTACGCGTGTCGATTATCAAATGTGACACCGGCACGTTTTTGTCATTTATGTTGGAGATGTGATGCAGCTGGATGCTTGTAGGGGTTTTCATACTCTCGCTTGTTTCCGCATGAGCGAGGGGAGGATACTGAATGTGTGCGTTTGTGCATGTGTGCGTGTCCGTACGGTAAGGGGCTTGCCTGGATATGTAGGCGTGTGTGCGTGCGTGTGTGTGTGTGTGTGTGTGTGTGTGTGTGTGTGTGTGTGTGTGTGTGTGTGGGGAACTGGTGCTATCAGCAATACCACCGTTTCACGTTAATGACGTAGAAGCGCCTGGCAGACAGATTGCCTACCATACTATACCATATCAAAGCCTACTGCATACCCTTAGCATTTAAAAGTATATCATGCAGTGGAAGACACATTTAGAGCTCTGCAATAATAGAATCAATAATAGCATCAATAATGCAGCCTTTAAGAGGAGGAAAATACGATATTAAAGCTACTGTAGCCTATATAATTGTTCCATATATAATCTCATCGCACAATACTGATAGTAAACTCAGCCAGAAGCCTGACTATAAATATCCATACCATGCTATAACAGAGTAACAAGCCATGGCATAACAAACTGCGCTGCAACATACATCATAGTATGTGGTACTATGCTGCCATTCTTATTTCTTTTGCACAACAAAAAAGGCACTTTATGGGCACTATGTATGAAAAATCGTGGACCATTGTGGGTGTTTTTTTTCTTTTTTCATACATAAATATATTATTTGTGTATTTATGAAGTCATTCCATAGTTGACAGTAGAGAGATGACAGAAAATGAGGGGAGACAGAGATGAGGAATGATATGTAACAAAAGTCCACAGCTGGATGCAAACTGGAGATGTTGAATGTAACATAAATGTGTTTTAACATAACATGACCTGACAAAGCAAAAATTTCAGGTCACTTTCCCCCCCATACAGCACATAAACTGCTGCTCCAACCTCCCCTTTAGCTTGCCTCAGCTTATACAGAAGCGACCCTCTCTTGACTTTTCCACAAACCCAACTTGCTGTGCCACCTCCTCCATAAAGCCTTTCTACAGACAGGCTGCTGTACAGGGACCTAATCAGATTGATGTTTTGTTGAAATAATGCAGGAGTAGGGCTACTACTGGCCTACACACACCAGGGTCTGTTGGCGGGTTATATTTAGGACACATCCCGGGTTTGATTCATGCTTCTGTAGGAGAGAAGAGCAGAGCAGCACAGGCACATCCATCATTATATAACACAGAGAGCAGATGACAGCTTCAGCTCGCTTCTGATGAACGGCAACAGAGCCGAACATGCTTGATGCATTATTTGTGTATTACTCTATTTATGGACGCGGCCGTCTTTGTAGCTTTTATAAAACAGTTGGTGTTTCTGCACTCCTGGTTTCAGACCTCTAAATCGCCGCCCACATTTCAAATTCATTCTGAATAAAAGGCGAGGGGTTTTGCGGCACGCAGCGCCTCACATTAAGTATTTATAAAGGCGTAATACAAGGCCATGTGAACAGATTGAATCACGTGCAGAGCGTGTTTGCTCTCCCCCCACCCCTCTCGCTCTCTCACACACTCCCTCCTTCTTTTGCACCGCTCTGCCTGACTGCCTGCTTCTATCGCTCTCTCTCGCTCCCTGTCTCCTCTGCACACTCGCATGCTTTGCTTTTCTCTTTTCCCTCTCTCTCTCTCCCTCCCTTTTTTTCTCTCTGTATCTCTCTATATCCTATGCATGCTTTAGGAAAGAGGGTGTCATTCTCTCTCGTTCTGTCCCTCTCACCCACTATATTGCTTTTGTCTTTTATCTCTGCACATTCCCATGCTTTCATTTCTCTTCCATTTTTTCCTCTCTCTCCCTCTTTTCCAATGTGTGTCAGTTGTTATTTTGTGCTCTTTACAATGAGAATGTAAAGCAATGAGGCAAAACCAACAATGTAGTTTGTCTCTCAGTTTTTTCTGACTTTCCTGTCAGCCTCAAGCCGTGGTTCCTACTGAAAATGTAAATCTTTAAACATCCACCACAAATATGTGGTTTAATATATAAATATATGGTTTCAAAAGGCTTAGCAATTTCTAACATTTTTTGTCCACTGAGTCCTCCAAATTAAGCAATAAAAATGTTGTTGGTTCATGCACTCCACGGCGACACATAGCAGTGTTTCCTGATCTGACGCCTTGTCAGCAGGACAAAATCATTTGTTTTTCAAAAGTATTACAAAGTGTTGAAAAATAAACATGTTTAACTCCAACCACACTCTAATCATAGTGTACTATGGTTAGAGAGTGGTTGGAGTTAATTAGATTCAGGGAAAGTTTGTGGTTTGGGTTGAAATAAGTCAATGTGCACCTGTAAATATACTGTATATTTGCGCCTTTGGTAAAAATTCCTCCCCCCTACTGTAGCTGTCTCTCTCCCTCCCCGCCCCCCCATCTCACCCAATAACCAGCAGCCGATAAATGGCTCCGCCTTTACAATGAGATACAACCTTACTACACAGGGTATAGAAGTATAGATATGGAGAGAGATACTGAGAGTGAGAAATAGAGCTGAGGGAGGTGAAATGGACGAGAATAATGAGTAGAAAAGGAGGAGGGAATAGAAGCGTTGCTGACTATACAATGTGATAAAACCTAAAGGGATCAGAAGTATAGGAAGGGGGGAAGGGAGTGATGGTGTGATGATAAATCAAAGGGTGGATAAAACAGTTACCTTCAGTCAGGGCTCATCCACGAACAACCAGCAATATAAAACTAAAATCCATTATGTTGTCAGGAGAATACTCAAACCAGATTCATAAAAACCTGTTTAAATATAACTTATATCAGCCAGATGCTACTTACTGTGAAATGACAGAACAGACTCACATCAGGTGATAGGATGGTAAACCAATTCATTCAGGATTTTCTGATTTATGAGTATTTTTGATCCTGCACATATTGGATGAATCCGCACCTTATGATTTAATCCAATGCCAACATTGAGTGCAAATACAGGAAGTAGCCCTTCATGTAGCACTTTCATGTGGGAAACCGAAGTCTGCCTTCTGACACAGTCTTTCAAGTAATATTAGTGTTTTTATTAAAGGTAACCATGATTTTCCCCTCACCATAACCATGTGTTTTAGTTGCCTAACCCTAAATGTATGCCAATATCATGTTTCCCTGACCAGATGAGCAGATATTATAGAAAGCAGATATTTAAAAAAAAATGTTGGTATTGTATAAAAAATAGAAAAATAGAAAAGTTGTCATCAAAGACAGAATGGGGGGAAAAAAAGAAAGAAAACCAACAACCTAAATGACAAAAGCAATTTGGCATTGTCTTCCAAAAGGATCCGTATGAGTGTTTTCTGAGAACTTCTTAATTAAGATCCAGCATTGACTGTTGGAACAAGTCATGATGTGGACAGTGGGCAGTAGTTTCAAAGTCACGTGCTTTTTGACACATCGACACACTCAAACATCCTCATTAAGAGGTTCTGCAGTTCTATAACGTCACACTACGTCTGCCTTTGTTCTTGACTGACAACAGTCATTACTCATACAGTCACAAGAGGTCCTTGGAATGAAAAGTGTAACGATATGTTGCATAATTTGCTCAAATATTATATATTTTTTAAATATGCGATGCATAGTTGTTTTTTTCCCCTTATACTACATTGTAGATGTTTTACAACATGCTTTGGAAATAGTGTATTTAATTATGGCCATGCAAACAAAGTAAATTGAGATTTGAGAAGGATTAAAAATGGAGAAAAGTGGGGGGAAAAAAAGGAGAGTTCATACAAAGTATACACTAGGAGGACATTTAATATACAGATGGAGCTCAAATTACAGCAACACAGAGAGAGTGTGTTAATGAAGGCATGCACTGATGTATAAGAGATGAAAAAACACAAAAGGAGAGAAAAGAAGGAAAGGCAAGAGGTGAAAAAGGGGACAGAGAAAAAGAGGGAAATGGAGGGTATGGAAGTCCAGATGGCTCAAGGAAAATGAGGAAGAAAGGAATGAGCGAGCATAGCAAAGACAGAGAGAGAGAGAGAAGCTTAGATCTACAGCACATATGGAGCAGACCATTCGTTTGCCGTGGCATCACGTGTTCACATTACATCCGACTCAACTCACACTCATGTTTGCAGGCCAGTTAGACACATATTGGCAAGGCTGTGTGTACATTTGTGTGTATTTGTGTAAATGTGTGTGTTATGCTTGACTACTTCACGACTTTTTTATATATATATGATCAGTAACTGTGAAGAGAAGCTCGATGATTTGCGACCAACCACAGTCATTGCAATTTATTCCCTATACACACTTATCAAGCTGCGCGTAATAAGTGAGAGAGAGAGGACTTGTGTAGGAGAGTGTGAGTATGTGTGTAGATTGGAGAGGGAAAAAGAGTGTGAACAGTGTGTTGTATTTTTTTTTAACTTTCTCTGCCATGTCACACACTTGGGACCAATTTTCACTTTCCAGAAAGACATGCATGTGTTTGTACATGAGTGTGTGTGTGCATGTGAAAGTGTGACTTTATTCTTTCACCTCTTGCAGAAAAGCAGCAGTCTGTCATTGCTGTGTTCAGTGTGAATGTACAGAACAACTCAACAGGCTTTTGTTGTGGAAATTGATGGCAAGGTTGAAAAAGATTGGGTGTGATGCTGAGTAGATGTACGTAGGCCAACATTTCAATCTGGAAGTCAGGCTAGCTAGCACAGATGCAACGTAGGTGGCATATATACTATAGCTGTGGATTTTTGGATTTATTGGTCTGTTCAGTTCATGATTTTGCAGAAAGGAATTTATGCATCAAATCCTGGTCACAATGATAATCTGCAACATAATTAGGGGGGAGACAAAAACTATCACCAAAATTAAGAATGCAGGACATGAACCGGTCAGTACTCTCACACTTTTTTGGTAGATTGTTGGATGATATTAGAGAATAGCTAAATTATAAATATTAAAGCTACATTAGTTTATATTTTTGGCCATTTGGGGGCTGATAAACTTAAAAAAAAAAAATGAAAGACGCTATGCCTAATGTTGATCAATCAATCAATCAATAAAAAAAAATATAAATATCTAAAATATATAAAAAGTCCAATATTAACTCTCTTTTCTGTGCTGGTTTTGTTACCACCAACTCCTGCCATTTGTTGTAGTGTACAGTGGGTTTATCAGAGCTTGTTTGCTGAAAACAGGGTTGGTGAGAGTGTTCTGACTCAACCATACAATAAATGTATTGCAAAACCAGAAAAATTAGCTGGATAACAATTTTCAGGTGTTATTTGTAAACATAGCAGAAAAACATCCCTATGAAAGATTAGTTTTTCACTCATTAAGACAAGCTGTTAAATAATATATGTGAATTTAGCCAGAATTGGTTTAATAAAAAAAAAGAAAAAAAAAAGATTGGGCCTTTTAAATGTAAAAACCTTGTTTGGGGAGGGTTTCTTGAGCTTAGAGATTTCTCTCAACCCACAGTGACTCTAAAGATGAAACTCAACAAAACTGGAGGTACAATGATATCACATGACAACAACAAAATGCAAATTAGATCCGAATATGTGCTTCAATACAAATCTTGGTTGATTTTTTTTTTATGGCTTAAGCCACAACAAAATTTGAATATTCTATTCAATTCCTCTTGGGGAAGGATCTGTGACTGGCAGTAAACAGCTGGATTCCACTGACGACTATATTTTGTACCTAATATAGGTTCTTATTTCACCCTGTAGCTTTTCACTAACAATCACAAGACACCCGTTATAAAAAGGTCTTGGATTTTTAATCCGGACATACTTAGTCGCTAATCACAATTTCCCATTGGGTTTAATATATATCTATCTAACACAATTAAGAACTTTGATGTCAGAAACCCCCCCTCAGAAAACAAGCAATATGCAAACATGGACATCGGGAAACTCTAGTTTGAATTGGTTGTTTCATGTTTTCAAAAAGTCTCTTTCGTGTGTCTGTAAAATCTTTTCAGTCCTCTCATGGGGGATCTCAAACCATACAGTTGAACAACACGGTCTGGGCTGAGATTGTAGGTCAACTTGCTGGTTTTTACTCAGAAAGGCAGTGAGCAGCTTGTTAGTCACCATCTTTTATCACCTGACTGTTCACAAACTGACCTCACCTTAGTCATCCACAAAATGACCTCCAAAAGTTAATGTGGATGTGTTAGAGACAGAGTGTGCTTCCATGTGTGGGCGTATTAGTGTGTGAGCTTGAACATTTTTTAAAAAACTGTGTGTTTGCGGATGTGTGAGACAGTGGGCGAGAGACAGACAGAGGCTCTCTATATATTTACCCGCCCTGTTATCGGGAGGCCACGTTTGTGGGAGCCTCCAAATACTAAATGTGTTTGGGTGGCTGCATCGGGAGATAAGATGGCAATAAACACAATATCACAGCACAAGACAGTATTAGTTTTCAGCAAATAGATGCTGTCACTGGAGCTTATGAGTGAAACCTAGAAATAAATTGAACAGAAACGATACGGCTATCTCAGCAAGACGAAGGGTGAAATCTGTGGAATCACAGGGAAGACACTGGTGGCTAATGGATTATCTGTTGGACTCTTGAACCAAGAGATTCAAAACAGACAGAATCAAAATTGCTGCAGTTGTTAAGGGAATGTGTAGGAATTTTTCTTGGTACAGACTACGACACAGGAAAGACACGTTATATATTTACACACTGAAGATGAATATTGTCACACAAGCCTGAAATATCTGCCAAATTATGGTGTGTTTTCTAACCTCACTGAGACCAAATTAGTATTGAATGTTTCAGAAGCACAAACTATCCTATTAAAGCGTTTCCTGCATTCTGTTGGTGAGAACTGCTCTGTCCTAGCAAGACGAACCTGCTCTTTCTTATTCGATAATGTGATGCATGAGAACTAAAATTGGAGCAGTTTTGTGCCCATTGATGGCTGTTTGGATGTCTGGAGAAACAATCATCCAGTCAGAGCTTTGTAGGTTAAGAATGTTAGCTGTGAAAAATAGTGACAGAAAAATGGCCAAAAAAAAAAAGGCAACAAGTGTAGTTGAGATTGACAAATATGCTGTAAAACTCTAAAATTTCTTCAATTCTTGTGAAAAACCTCAAGTTAACTTGCTATTAAAAACTGCTGCATCAACTTCCATATAGACTCAAAATGTGACATTAGAGTCAAAGTTATATAAAATATACAGTACCAGTCAAAAGTTTGGACTCACTTTCTCAAAAGTCCAAACTTTTGACTGGTACTGTATATTTTATATAACTTTGACTCATGACAGTTACACAGTAATGCAATGTCCTCCATTAATTTGTTACAAGACTGCAACATGACAAGTTGCAACATGGAAGACTAATGTATGTTTGCTTTTTGACATTAGCTTATATCACAGATCTCGCCGCACCCTTTGAGTGTCAGCGAATGGAGGATCAAAAATCCAGATTATGGAGGCTTCCTGGTTTTGGCTGTCAGTCCCAGAGTGATGCGTCCTGTTCCAGGGCTCAGCAGGGATTTGTAACAGACACCAGCACGGTCGGCCCTGACCTCATGCAGTGAGCAGAGTGAACCACCTCAGCCAACACTGCAAGTTTCCAGAATGACGGTGGGGTGTTCAAAATCCAGTGTCTACCCCAGGGTCAAACAGGATTTAAAAACTGTTAATCTGGTCTCTACTACAAAGCCAAAGAGAGTTTACAAAACATTACTGTGGTTAAATTTGAGGAAATAGTTTACTTAGCACCTGTTTTTCACTTCAAGACCACAAAGGTCTACTCAGTGTCAACACTTTGTTTACACAGCAGAGAAAATCACTGCGGTCCATAGTTTACTAATTAGCCCCTTCAAGGCCGAAAAAGGGCTATTCAGAACTTTATCATTATTCTTGTTCCTTAATAACCCTTCAAACCACATTATAATGATTCTATGTCACCATAAGAGATCATTTGTTTGCAGAGCTGTTGGCTAAAACACTCAAATAGTACTTTTGATATGTTTGAAACATTTTCAGTTAGAATTTTGACATTGGTGGTTTATGATTGAACCAGTTACACCTTTTTCTGATCATATAAAAGTAATGTTTACCTCCTTTTACATTTTTTAAATCAACAAACTCAAACAGCAAAATATTAACGTTAAATCCTCCCAGTAAGCACAGTATTTTGCTGGTCAAAATACATATAGGCCATATAGGTTAAAGGATAATTCCGGTTTATTTCAACCTGAAATGGCTGCTGCAGGCGGCTTGTTTCTGTGTTTACTTTCATTCAGACTCAGAAATACGTTGTTTTGCCCAAGTCCTTGTTTTCCCTGAATCTCTATAACGAAGGTAGTGAGTGCAAAGTTAGCATGACACATAGAACCATAATGGCCACATTTATGGGAAATACACCTGGTTGAAGTAAAATTGTTGAAGAGTGAAAGTTTTTTTAGACATCTAGTCTACATGTATAACAGCATTTGAGCAACTGTATTTCATCGTGAAACTGACTGTTTGCAATAAAGAAATACTACAGATTACAACCTAGAAGTCTAAAGAACTTACTTTTTAAAGAATCCCGTTTATACTAGACGTCAAAGTGTCTTTTGACCTGCAAATCACCAAATCATTGCCTATCGGGCTCAATCACATCAGCATTACATCAATTTAAACTGTGCACAGCTGAGAAGGATGGCAGTGTGAATACAGGAAATTATCAGGAAAAAAGCAAGGTTGCTTTTTCATTTCTTCAGGCACAGGGTAGAAGGAAGGAAACATGTTTGAGAGATATCTGAAATGTTTTTCACTGTATGCTAATTTAGTTCTACTGGGACTAGAATGAAGTTAAAATACTCTACTCAAAGTTAAAACACAGAGTAAATCCACAGAGGGACACTTTTGGCAGGCAGTTACAGTAAATACTTGAGTTGAGAAAGGCAATGAAATAAATTTTCATCCTCCCTGCTGACCCGTATAGCACTTAACAGTGTATCTGCCTATATTCCCCCTACCAATGATAGACAGGATGGTGGGTTGCATGTAGAAAGGAGCATTATATTGGTAATCTTTTGGAGGAATCGGTTTCACAGCGTGCATTTCAGTGTCATATGATCTAACTGCGGGTTGAGAGGTCAGCTCACCCTGCCAAGAAATCCTTTTTGGGCGAAGCTCTGGTGTTAACAAACTGATCGCCTCTGAAGCTTAGTTGACCCGGCACACTGTGAACATCTGCAGGGTCAACAACCGGACTGCACAGCTCATCTGTCTCTGCCAGAAACCGACACAATAGGGCCGATTAATAAGCCAGCTCTGGTCAGAACGAGCTCCCCAGACACTGAGACAGACTGACATACAGCAGTCTGCCCTGACATTTACCTGGATAAAGGTGCTCATTCTCACTTTTCCTTGTATTGTCTTCATTACCATGGGACATTTTTCAATCCAACATAGTTGGCATGGATTGAGGCATTGAGGCTTAGTTCATGTAAACCTCTAAACCTAGCATGGAAAACAATTAATAAATAAGCCACTTCTGGTAATAAGCATTGAGGCTGTTCAGCCCATTTTACAGAAACAAACGCTGTGCACTAAGCAGAAATGAATGATAGTAATTTGAAAAACTGCCAACACTGTCTGTATATGCATAATGTATATGCATATACAATACTTTCTCATTTCTGGCAGAAAAAATGCAGTGATAATGAATACAAGCATAAAACATTTGCTAAAAATATCCATATGACAGATTTCAAAACCCATATCTATTGATCCCCCTATTGACACCAATACCGAATGGTGAAATGTAATTTAGCCATTCCAGTTTAACTCTGTAAAATGTAAGATAAAAGTCTGTAAAGTCATTCATTCATGATTAGCCTATCTGCCACCTAGTGGTTGTTATGAGGCAAGGAGGCGTGAACAAATGTTATGATGAGATCAAGATTGTGTCCCAGTTAGTAATTGCACTGCTCTGTACCATTTTATATGTATGCAATTTTAAACAAAACTTTAAAAAACATATAAAGCAAAACACTTTTTTTTACTTTATTACTTTATTATTTATTACTTTAAATCATTCACTTCTTTTTTTTCTTTTTCTTTTTTTTTTTTTTTTGAGCCGTCGCACCAATGATGACACTTTCTTTCACTTTCTTCCAGCTATAAAGCCCTTATTTTCACTGGTGCATTGTATTTTGTGACATTTGTCCATTAACAGAATGCTTAAAAATGTGAAGATTTTATTCTGCATGCTGACACCATAGACTGTAAAAAATAATGGCCGTAGCCGGCGGGACATCACCCATTGGTTTGTGGACTCCCAGTTTGAAGCCTCGAGTTTACATTTTGACTGTCGCCATCTTGGATTTTTGGAGCCAGAAGTGACCATATTTAGACGAGAGGGTGGAGCTGACCCTAGTGCTAGCTGCTAGCTGCTAACTGTTATCTGCTAGCTTGATTAGCACAGTACATTTACAGTCTATGGTTAACTGTGATAATGCTAATGCTAATTTTCGCTAGAACTAAAAACAGGTTTAAAACCGTTAAAACAAAAATGTACTTACCCCAAAAAACTGACCATCCCATCCTCTAGAGGGTCTTTTAGTACAACCAAACGCTGAACAAGACTTTTTTTTAGGTGACTTAAATGTTACAATTAACTTTCATGAACTGAAAACACACTGAAATAGCGACCGCTACGGCTATGCCTATACTGTGAATCTGTGCTAGCAACTTGCCTGTGACAGCACACACCTGTCACTCAAAGCAGCAACTCCCTTAATTATGCATAACTTTAAGATTTAATAAAATTAAATCCCCCCCTGTACAGTTATCATGAAGGGGGGAATTAGCTATAGAGACCAAAACCGTTTTTTGTACCAGGCTGTAAACATGTTTATTTCTGCTGTAAAGTTGGGCAGTTTAACATGGCGGTCTATGGGGATTGACTCGCTTTTGGAGCCAGCCTCAAGTGGCCATTTGAGGAACTGCAGTTTTTGGCACTAATGCATTGGCTTCACTTTTCAGCCCCAGAGGCTGCAGCTTAGCTGACACTTGCTAGTCATTTCTTCAGTGTAAACATTAAAAATAGTAAACCAGATGCAAATGTGGTTAACAGGTTAAATCTTACAGCAAAAAAACCCTGACTTTTTTAACGTTAATACATCAGGTTTGTTTTTACTCAGTGCTGTTGAAGTGTGCATTCCTATTTTTCTGTCCCCACTCTGATGATGCCTGTGGGTAAATGGCACCCTACACTCACTGTTTGTTCCGTTCAGAGGGGGATACGTTTCCTCTGACTTTCATTTGTTTGTCAGAGAATATTATGCTGTGCTCTGCCATTTTTCCCCCGCTGCACTAGTGAAGGTCATGCCATGTTTTCTCATTATGTTGTTGCCACCTGACAGTAAATGTTACCCGTATTGATGCTGGGGCTGAATATGGTGTATGTGCATGTACTATATATGTGTGTGTGTGTGTGTGTGTGTGCGCCTGGTAAAACTGAGAAGTAAAGACACAGCACCACCTGGAACAAATTACAGTAGCGCACTGTTTATGTGTATGTGTCTATGTCAACTAACATTAGCCTTTCCCTCCTATATTGTGAAGCCTATTGATGAATGAGTGTTTTTTCATAGTCAGTAAGTTTCAGCCTTTTCTATTTGTCTGTTACGGAGCATTAAATTGATTTACTGCATTGTCCTTTATCCCTCACTGTGGTATTCAAACATGCTGGATGAAAGAAAAAAGGTAAAAAAGAGTTTTTTTTTTTTTTCTAGCTGGAAGCCCGAACAAAAGCTACAAAACAAACTCCACAAATTTTTACAACAGTCTTTCTCATAAACACAAACCCATCATTCTAAATCCATAATTGTATGCGAGTAAAAGATGGTGACAACATGCACAGTTTGTAGTGCACTTATTGTATAGTGTAAATCATGAGCTTTAAATTAAAAGTTGCTAATTTCTCCATTTTAAAATCAGCAGTTTTAAATACTTTGCTCTCTGACAAAGCTGAGTAGAGCGACAGTTTCCTCTGGATCAAACAGTTTAATTTTCAGCACAGCTTGCTCCTGCAGTCATTTGGACTTGGTGGGAGGTTTGGCACAGCAAAAGACATTCAAATTGGATGTTTTTGTTATCAGCATGAAATTAGGAAAAAATGGGATTTTTGAATTTAGGTCACTTTGGTTGATGTGTTCAAAGGTTTGTGAGTAATTTTTCTGCAGTTTCAAAAGGAGCTGCAGCTTCTGTCTCTGTTATCACGCCGACTTGTCTGATTTTTGCTCATGAATCCAATAACGAGCCAGTTCTGTTCCAGCATGCATAAACCAAAACATTCACACTCTCAAACTCTAACATTTAAATATGCCACTTGAGGATAAACAGTGAGTCAACAGTTCATTTTGTCATTGTTGAACAAGTTTGATCTTGATTCACAATGAAGTAACTAAATTGAGCTGAACTCAAAATATAGAGAGCCAGAGGAAGAGAGAGAATAGAAAAGAACAGAAGGAAGATGAGAAAGGAGGATGTCAGGGAGACTGTATCAGTTGGGCACTGGTCCAATGCAAAGTTTGTCTGTCACAAAAAGACAAAGACGTTTTGGTCTCTGAGTTGAAGCAGTAAGTGCATATTTCTGCTCCTTAATTAAGCCTTTACCTTCAGAATTTTACAGCTTCCAGAAGGTTGAAATAACTCAATTAATGGTCTTTTCCTAAAGTCTCTGTCAGCTACTGAGTTACTCACTATATTACAACTTTTTCTCAAAAGTACTCAGATTTTCCTCAGTGACTTCAGCATGCTGAAAACCTTTTAAAGGCTGCCAGTAATATAGAGCTGTACTATAAGAAAGGCCAGCAGTGTTATGCCACTACTAATGTAGTAGTGAAGAGTGCGCAGGGCTCCAGAAGTGAATATGTTCATTTTCTACACACAATGTTCAGTGGCTTTTGTTCAGAGCTCTACCAAGGCTTGGATGCACATGAAACTCTTTTGGTTGAATCATCAGTACAAAAGGTAACTGTTAGGAAATGTCTGCTTTTTTAATAAAAAAAAGTCAAAGCCTAGCCTGTGGACATAAAAAGTTATAAAGACAGGTCAAGGACCCCTGCAGAACATTTGAACAACAATCTTTTAATCAGAGTTTAAAAGCTTGTTGCATGTGTCGATAATGGAGAAGCTAAAACAGACACTTTGTATAGAAACCTGATAACATTCATAAAGGTGAATAATTTTACCTTTGGGATGCTGGCTATGTTTTTGATGAATTCAGCAACTATAGTGCAGTGTTTTCTAACTGTAATGACAACATGCTCTAATTTTGGCTAGTGTCTTCACCATAACAACAGTTGCTAAGGGTATGATTGGCACTGTAGTATTTAGTGTCATTCCTCATGCTTAACTAGTGGAGAAAATGTGATTTGTCACATTTGTCTGGATGGCAATGCCAGTCGGTCAGTCCGTCCACCACTTTTGTCCAGACTGAAATATCTCAGCAACTCCTCAAAGGATTGCCATGCAATTTTATACAAACATTCATGGTTCTCAGAAGATAAATCCACTTTGTGACTAATGGCCCAGAATAGTTTTTTTTGTCAACTATAAAACTGCCACGGACTTTGGTAGCCCACAGACAGTCCCCTCAGGAAAATCCTTAAAATAACATTGGCTAGTCTTGTTTCAAATCTCAGATATTACTCCTTAAGAATATAATGCAGATCAAAAATCCCTTCAATCATAAATGCTTTAATTACAGACTTATATGGTGATAAGAGAAAAGGAAAAACAGCCCTGATCTACCTGACTTAAAGGCTGTGAATCAAACTAACATAAAAATAAAAATTACAAGTGACAAATACGAGTCATGTTTCTGCTGTGAAGTGAGCAGCTGTCTGCGAGCCCTGCAGCTCCACTTAAAGTTTGGTACAACACCTCCATGTTTCTGAAGGCCTCGCTAAGCGGTCTGCCTGCTTGTCTCTGATTCTGTTTGACAGTCCTGTGTGACAGTTAATGAGCAGATAAAGGAGGGACAGAGAGAGAGAAAGAAGGAGGGCGATGGAAATGAGGGTGGGAAAAACAGAGACAGGAAGAGGGGGGGTAAATCCAGCAGGACATATTTTGGTTCAACAGTTCTGTTGTGTCGTGGTTTTGCCAAGGACAGGCTGCGTATCCTCGCTGTCACACAGCAACCTCATAACATCAGTCTCGCCCCTTATTGATTTTATTCTCCCTGTATTGAGAAGTGACAGAGTCCTCTGAGTGCTCACTGAGATTCATGACCTTCAGGCCGCCGCAGCCCAATCAAAGCCTGGGATCTCATTTCAGACGGGGTCACAAGGCATTCTGGGATTTAAGATGACGCATTAAACACAACACCAAAGCCTTGAACCAGTTGATTACAAGTGAAATTAGCTTAGTGTTAATTTGTGCTTGCCAGCTGTGAGCCTCTTGGCTAACGATGTGATAAAATCAAACAGAAGTAAATACTTCACGACTACAACCTAAAGCCTAATGGCACCATTTTCAGCCTGGCAACAATTTTTCCCCATCTGTTTCTCTGTAGAGCAACTTTTAAAAAAAAAAAAAAATCAATTTAATCCAGCAGCCTGTTAGGACTGTACTGCAGATATCCAGGAAACTAAGTCCAGAAAAGCAATTTGTCAGATTTTAATCAGGATCAGAAGGAAAATGATAAAAAAACAGTGCACTGGTGGATAAAATGACCTGAGTTACTGAAGCTACACACAGCACTGTTACATGTTACATGATCAAATAAAGGAATATGTCCAATTAAAATAAATACATCCTGCATTAAAAAATGGACAGTAAAGTCTAAACTGAAAAATGTAAAAAAAAAAAAAAATAAAAATCTGAATTGTCCGTTGCTTTAACACACAGCTGAAGTGTGATCAAAAAGTGAAAAATAATACAATAAAACAAAAATAATCTCAACTCAAGGTCCATGTTTTTGCTTTTTCTTCGTCAGTGAATAGCATCGGCTCACTTGTCATACTTGAAGGATGTGAATGGCGTCCTTGATCTTTCTCTGGCTGTCCACTGACTCCTGGTCGATGACTGACTGGTTTTGGTGTGCTGTTTACAGACAGCTGATGTTGGCTGCTGAGGTCACAATGTCCACATATTTGTAATCACATGACTGAAGAGTCTACACACAACTCCATTCGCTGATGAAGGCTGTGAAATAGGGGTGAACGCTCAGAAAAAGCTAGTAAGTGGACTTTGAGTTGAGATTATTTTCACACATACTGATCCCAAGGTCAAGGATGAATTTCCATGCTCAAAATATAAAACCCTAATTGTTTGTTTAGTTGAAAATTGTTAAATATGACACAAAATGTTAAATATGAACATTTTATGACATGTTGATAAAAACATGTAATCTGGGTAACATTACAATTTCCCAATAATGCAAATGGCTCATGCAAAACAGCTGTATATGAGTATAATTTTTTAGGAGCAATTACTCCTTTGCTACATGAGCATACCTATAGCAAGCATTCAATTAAGGTATAATAAACAACATCATATACCCAATCAAATTGAAAAAATAGAGCATTCAAGATCATTATTGACCCCGGACAAAATAATCTTAACTAAAGGTCCGCTTACTAATTTTTTACAGAGCTTTCAACTACATCTTAAGTGACGGTCAAGTAACGCGATGACAACTAGCTTACTTCATCTGCTCTGATGATGTCTTTGAGTCAGTATGCACTCATGTTACTACATCTGTTTCCAACATGTCACCACATAGTTATTATTCTGCTATATTCAGATTTACACAGTAAGACAGCGACAACAAGTAAGAAACAGATCTTTAAGACACATCAACAGAAAATCTCCCACGGCCAAATCATAGTAAAGATCCATGATTAGGAACATGGTGATGATGATGATGATGATTGTGGAGAATTTTGCTAACGGCTTTTTTTCTTTTTGCCTCTTTTACAGCATTCTGTGTCAGGATGTAGAAAATGTTGAGTGAGGTAGTCTCTATTTATATCCCTCTGTCCCATTTACTGCCCATTCTGAGTCTCAGTAGCACAAATTAATCCTTTTATTACACACGCAGCATGAAATAGCCTGCTGCTGCTAGAGGAGCAAAAACATGGCTGGTTGGGGAAAATAAAATTTAAAAGTGAGGCGGGAGGAGAAAATTGGACAGAAATATACTGTTGTCAGATGTACAAAAAAAACAAAGTGCATTTTTAAAAAAAAGTCTGAATGTATCTTACAAATTATTAACAAAAACACTGAATTTGTACACAATTTAAATCTGAGAGCAGTGAAAGTGTGATGGACGGTATGGTTGCCATGGAAACAACTGACTTGCTAAGCATCCAAATAACTACATATATGTGTCTATAAGATGTCACAAACTGGCTCAGTGTATGTGTCAAAGAGGGGAGACAAGTCAGGTTAAAGTGCCAATTAAATGTTTGATTGAAAAGTAAAACAACATAACTATTTACAAAAGGCATGAGGTGTGGAGAGTAACTGCATCAGCAGTTAATAGAATATATGGATGAGTGAGGAATGTGTATGCTACTGTTGAATGCAGGAAAAAATGCCAAAAGAAACCCAAAACCTGAAGAGATGTGGAGCTTAGGAGAGTGGTGGGTGGAGGGAACTATTACACAGCCATGACTTTGGCCTGCACTGGGCGAACTTGGCCTTGACCCACCACCTTCCCAAGATAGGTCACGGTAGCCTTGGCAGACTCACATTTGGTGAGATTGATTGTCAACTGCACCCAGACCAGCCTGTCAAAAAAGAGCACCTATGCGCTGGACATGTTCTTCCCAGGTGTCTGAATATACCACTACATCATCCAGATACACAGCACAACCACTAAGTCCTGAAACAACACGATTCATTAGCCATTGAAACGTTGCAAGAGCATTCCTTAAACCAAATGGCATTACTGTGTAAGAGTACAAGTCAGACGGAGTTATGAATGCTGAAATTTCCTTTGCCCTTTTGGTGAGTGGGACTTGCCAGTACCCTTTGAGAAGATCAAATTTGCTTACAAACGTGGCCGAACCTACCTGATCAATACAATCTTCCATCCTGGGAAGTGGACACAGATGGATGGGCTCAGCATCTTCAACATCTATGTCATGCTCAATTAAGTTTGTTCGGAACGGGGTTTTAGAAAACAGTGATGGATAACTATTGATTAGTTTGATCAACTCTACGTTTATCCACATCCAAGTGAGTAACGAGGATATCCAAATTTTTCAGTGAGTATTTCAAGCGGCCCCGCAACAACCCATCATCAGAAATTCCACTTTCTCCCTCTCCACTACCACTGGATCAGAAATGGTGGATGACAAAACGGGGCCGGTGACAAAAACTTCATAACTTCATAACTGGGGAGCACTCTGCCCACCATAGCTAGTCATAAACTCTATCTCTGCTACACTTAGAGCTGAATAGGCCTCCTGTGTCTTACCAGTTAGAACACACCGCAACAACATAGTTCTGTCTGGATCTGGCCAGTCTCTAGCATCTGCAATTTGCTCAAACAGAGAGAAGAACAAGTCTGGGTCAGATTCACTGGATTTGGGAAGCAAGTGAAGATTATTAACCAGATCAAACTGAGAGTTCCTGCCCTCTGTGGCCTCAGAACTATCAGCTCTGGACACATCTGGAAGCTTACCCTCTTTTACCAGCTGTAACTGATACTATTGCACCTCCAATTTTGCACACTCTGTTTTATAGTTGCAAGTTCTACCTCCTTTTCATACTTCAGCCTGTCTAACTCCAGTTGCTGCTTTAATTGCAACTGCAACAACTCCTTTTGTTGCTCAAAAGTTAAAGTCCCTGGGCCAGGCACCACACTGGCCACTGAGCTACTAGCAGGCTGCCTGCACAAAACTCCAGTCTCAAACAAACCATCCTTTAGGCAAGTTTTCACACACTCCTCTAACTTCTTATCTAGAATTTCAACTTCACAGTGCTCTGTAATCCTCAGAAGTTAGTCTTTTGTGCCCTGCTCTAGCAAAGACTCTGAAGGATCCTGAATGAAACCCTCTACAAGGGAAGCCATCCTCATAACCAACCAGCCAAACAATTCTCTACAAACCTTGACTGGGACACATGGAAAAACCAAACCCAGGCTAACAGGTGAACAGAAGCCTCACTCCTATACTGATGCTAACTACAACCTAGTCTTCGGGAAGTTAGTGGTGGGGCACGTCAAACTAGCGGTGTGAAGAAAGCAGCCAGGAAACTGGCGATCCTCTCACAGCCATGGAGATGCTCCTGAGCTCTAGCTCTACTCACCTTTGCTGTTGCCTAAAGTGGACACCACGAGTCCAATAGGGGAACCCGCTGCCAAGCCTTACAGGGGAGAAGGTACTCCTGCTCAAATGGACACCAAAATACCCCAGGTAGGGCTCACCACTAAGCCCCAGTCAAGTTCAATCAAAGACTGATCTCTAACAGAACCCTACATTTTGACTTCAGGTTGTTTCATGTATTATCAAACTTGACAGTAGTTGTTGTTGCACTCAGGTGTATCTCTGATTTTGTCAAATGGAAATATGTTGTTCCTGCTATTTGCTCACTTACCCGCAACACAGTGCTGCCTTTGTGTTTGCTGATCCTCTTGTGGCCTGTTGGTTGACTTAATGAGAGTTATTATAAAATGACTCTTATTTAGGCTAAACAAGCTGCTCTGTAAACAAAGATTATATAGAGAGAGAGGAGAGGGGAGACTGGGCAAAGGGGAGTGAGGACAGAAACTGTAAATGGGAAGAGAAAGACGGGGAGGGGCAAAGTGGGGAATGTTCAACATGGGGACAAGAGAAAGAGAGAGATGGACAGAGAAAAAGAATAGTGTATCAACAGTTTCCAAATAATAAAATATATCAAGAGTGTGTGTGTGTGTGTTTGAACTATTTTTTGACTTCTGTATTTTTGAGGATAACTTAAAATATATGTTTATATATATTCTATTCATGTTGTCATATTTCTGAGGACCCTCATTGATGAAATACATCCCCTATCCCCTAACCCTAACTTAAACCCTAACCCTTGAACTCAATCTTAAAGACACAGTGAATTGAAAAATAGATTTTCCAAGTTCTAATCCTGTGTCCCTGTATTAATTGTTCAAATACATATTTAAAAAATCTCAATTATCTTAAACTTGGGGACATATAATCAAATGTGGTTTGGAGCAACTTGCTAACCCCACCCATCATATAAAACCACACCTGACTGCTAACTCTTCATAGTAGCTAGCAGAGCAAAAACATAGTAGGAGGTGTCTGTTTGGTTGACAGTTACCAAAATGTTTTGGTTTTTTTTCATTTTCAAAAGGGCAAAGTTGAGCTCTAATTTATCAATTTCTCCATCATCATCCTCCTGATCTATCAAAGAAGGTGAAGGGGAGTGTGGGTGGTGACCAAAAGTCCTCTGCAGCTCCTTTACTTTGTATTCACTGAACCTCGCCCACTTTAGAGTGATCCAATTATACCCGAGGACTTGTATTAATGTAATATTTCCTGAAGTTAAAGACACTGTAACTTTTGTTAACCTAATTTTAACTTTACCTGTATCATCTTAGACAAACACACACACAGACTTCTAAATGCATATATTTGCATCTATATTTTACTCACAGTGCCACTGTTGAAGTCTATTTAGTTCAAACTGACAGCAACATAGCTGCCTGTTTATCTTCTTCTAAAGAGCCTTCCCACTTTTGTATTCCTCTCTGTTTACACCTGCACTGTCCATCCTCTCCCTTTGGATTTTGCTCTCCCCTGTTTAATGCATTTTTTTCACCTCTCCCCCTGAGGCGACCCAGCACTGATAGGAATTTCAATTAAAGTGCAGAGGAAATGGTCATGGGGCATTTTAAAAGTTTACTCTGGAGGGAGAGGGAAACTACTTCGATCCCCTGCTGGTTTTCTGGCTTCTTCATATTCCAAAATGTGAAAAAACATGTAGCGTGTTAAAGTCAGTTTGATATGTACTTTCCCATTTTGATATCGATTCCATTTTGATGTCTCTTCTATGTTTAGACAGATGCCTAAAGGTTGCTTGTCACAAATGACTGTATATACCATCTGGCATGTGAAAGAGACATCTGTCCTTGTTTTTTGATATTTGAGCTACAGTTTTCATATCTTGTCTTTTATTTGCTGTTCTTTGTGTTTATCTGCTCAAGACATGATGTGTTATGAACCGATTCAACCTATAGACACTAGTAAACTCAAATACTGATGAGCCTTCAAATCCATAGATATCGATACATCATGTGGTAGAGTCTGATTGAATTCAGTGAGCAGGTACAGAAAGAGGGGAAACACCTTGAAATGGATTTCCATTTGTGTGTGTGTGTGTGTGTGTGTGTGTCTGCAGGCATAAATATGTATAAATGTGAGGATGTATGAGGGGAGAGAAAGAGAGGGTGAAGGAAAGGTTTCCAAGTGTGGAGCAGCATGCTAAGCAGGCTAATTCTTCTTGGAGACCTTCCCTCTCTCCTCTCCTCTCCTCCTGCATCTCACAGCTTTTCCCTTTGATCATTTTCACACCAGCCTCCATTTGTCAGAATTTGGCTGCTTTCATTTCAGTGCCTAAGCCGACCGAGGCAGCCCCTGTAGTCAGTCAGCCAGTCAAGTATTTAGAAAACCAGTCAGACAGGCAAATGCCAGTCACTAAGGTAGCAAATGATCCAGTCTGTGCTGTAAATCATCAGTTAGCAGGCAGTCAGCCACCAATCACAGGCTAAGAATAGTCAGTCAGCAACTCAGCAGTCAGTTCAGTAGTTAGCAATGTTGGCAGTTGGTAAAGTTGATTAGCTGGCCTGTTAGTTAAAGTCCCCCTCCACTCAAAAATATGTTTTTCTTTGTGTTCCAGTATTCAACTTACAAAAGTGTGATGTGGAAACTAGCAGCATCCAGTGCACAAACACTGAGAACGGACTTTACAGTGAAGTAGGAGACATTTTGTGTCCAGCAGTTAAACTTCTGAAATGAACAATATTTGCATATTTATAGAGTCTGGATTTTTAATGAGGGAGAAGGAGTAGATGCCATTTTAAGGATTTTAACAAGATAGTTGAACTATTTTTTTGTGTGGAAAAGATGTATCAGATGCAAATTATTATTCAAAGAAGAGTATTTTATATACATTTTAAAACATGTCTGGAGGGGATCTTTAAGGGAACAGTTGGACATGCTGGGAAATAAATTTGTTTGCCATGTTACTCCTCCGGTTCATCTCTGTGAGACCAGAACAGGCACAGATTTAGCTTAGTTTAGAACAACAACTGCAAGTACAGGGAAACACAGCAACTTGTGTTGACCACTGCCCTATTTCAACCACATCTTATAGAGATTACATTTATATTTCTTTTCACAATTATCTGTGTGGTATGTCCAATGTATGTATTGCCAGTATAAAGTCATTTAGCAGCACATACAGCCTTTCAACATTGTAGGAAAGTATTTTTGCAAGCCACTTTGTAAGCTAGCCAGCTAGCAAGGTGGTCAGTCAGTCAGTCAGCAAGTAATCTTCTGGCTGGTTAGCACCACTGTCAATTCACCAGCTAGTCAGTCAGCATTTCATTAGGTCAGTTGAAGCTACAGCCACTTAGGCAGCCAAAAAAACTGCAGCCAATTAGACAGTCGCATTTTGAAACGGTCATTTAGCCTGTTAATTCTAACTAAGCTAGTCAGCCACTCTGCCCATCAGTCACTGAGCTAGCAAGATAATCACTCAGTCATTGTGCTAGCCAATCAATCAGTCAATAAACTGGCCAATCAGACAGCAGACAGTATCGGACAAGTCAAGTACTGTATACTAAGCCTGTCAACCAGAAGGTTGGTGAGTCATGTAGCCAGCCAGTCAGCCTGTCAAAGAGACAGTAAGCTAACAAGTCATTCAGTCAGACAGTCAGACAAATATAATTTTCAAAATCCAATTTCTTTTTCAGCCTGTTCTTTCATGGGGACTTGATTTGACTGGGAGGAGAGTTGATGAGACAACATCTCAGTCAATGTCTGCCCCCGTGTGTGTGTGTGAGAGAGAGAGCGAGAGAAAGAGAAGTTAGAGCATGTTTTTGTGTGTGCAAATTGTGATTGCAAACTCTACACATAGGTGCAGGCAGGTGTGTGTGTGTGTGTTTGTATGCACCGTCTGTTATGCACTGTGGCGTTGATGGCATCTCTAAATGCTGAAAACACTGCAAGCCTGTTCTCACACTGAGAGGTAAATGTAGACAGGTGTGTGTGTGAATTTTGATGTCATTTCATCACTCAGTTCATGTGGAAGAGTACATCTGCTGGAGACCGATTTTACACAGAGAGAAACACGCATGCATGACAATAGCCAAGACACACACAGCGTACACTCTCTGCTTGTACATTAATGCATATATCAACAAAAGCAACACACATGCACTGTTTGCAACAGTTAAATGGCAGAACAGTCGTTGTCATTTATAGCTACCATCTGCTGTGAAGGCATCAGAAGGTTACAAAGATATTGACTAAAGACATAAATAGATGGAGAAGTGCATTAAACATCTGGCTGACAGAGTATCACTGCTGCAAAATACAGTAGGCATGCATATGTGTGTACAGTAACAAATGTCCATTTATAGACAGGCACCTGGGTATTGGAGAATACAGTTAGTGCTCTAAGTGTTGGTCTCCAGCCTCTCTGGCTGTAAATCAAACAGCAACTATTAAGCGCCTGGTGTGATGGGACTGCACTGCCACACACTGGATGTGATTTCAGTGAGGAATTTTCTGTAGCTGTGGTGACTCTGATGACATTTTCTTGCCTTGTATAACCATGATTCTTTTCTATTCTACTCTATTTATATGCAAAGTCTTGTTTTGCCTTTCTAAATTTTCTGTAAAATGACAATATATTTCATATATGGAGGGGATATATGGAGGAAATATTTTGTCTCTTTTAAAATCAACTGGAACATCCACTGTCAAGGGGCCACCTTCATTGGAAGTCGATTGAGCCACGCTATAGCTGATATATATATGAATAATTAATTTCTACCCTGCTCCATATCCGTAATTGGACACCTCCTAACATTTATTCTAACTAATTCAAACAATCAAGTCTGTAAAGGTGGTTTGGTCAACTACATACTTGAGTTAGCCAGCATCCTCTATCCACTACCCTTTTGTTTTTTGTGCTTGAAGCCATTTAGAGAGAGTAGGAGTCAGTGTTTGGGGAGGGGGGCGGATGTCACTTTCACATGTTGGAACAAAATTCATTATTTAGCCTTGTAGATTTGACTCTATTCAGGTCTGCGTTTGTGGCCTTTACTCAGCACCATGTGGGATCATTACAAAGTCATTTGCAGTAAAGCTTCTTACAGTGCTGCCATCAGTACATGTGCTGTTAGTACAGTATGTGTGTAGATGTGTATGTGTGTTCTGATGTTGTACATGTGCATAAATGCATATACTGTACACAAGCATACTAAGACACATGCCTCCAAGTCTGTGTGTGTGTGCTTGTGTGAATGTGCACAAGTATTACGGTGAAAGGCACAGCTGTGCTGAAGTGTTGCCACTCCCTGATTACATAACAAAGCTTCATCTTTACGTGCTTACATGCTGTAATAATGGGTTGCTCTGTCTGCAAAGTCAGAATATAGCAGCAAACTTTATTTATTTGGAGCCACTAACCTCTTCATTATAAGTCTTACTCTTGAATGTCACATAACTGCTACTAATGTAAAGTACATCAAGTTATGAATACTATCATCCCTCCATGATATGAAAGCTTTTGAGAGAATCTGAAATCTTAAACATGGTCAAGCTCTAAGCTATTTTATATGCCATAATTAGCACTGTAAGAGTTTTATTATGAATTGATATGCTTAATGTAGCAAAGCAAATCGATCTTGAAAGTACTCACACTGTGTTGCATGAATTGATTTTAAAGAGACAACAGGACAGTCTCTTCTCTCACAAAACAGATTATATTATATTTCCTCTTCTTTTGTAGCACACCCACATGTACACACATGTTCCCATCAGGATGGACTGTTATGATTTCAGTGGTCCCATCTTTTCACGTAATGCCATCGGGTCATCATTTGGTCATAATTTTACTGTACATGACATTCCCATCAGCACCATGATAACACGCTAAACTAAACATTATACCTGCTAAACATCAGCATTTGACTCAAACTACAGCTATGGCAAAGAATAGCCTCACAGAGCTAGCGTGGCTGCAGACTCTCAAGCTGCCAGTATACTCCATCAAAACTTCTCCTCAGATGGTTGACCAGCTATTCTTGACACAATAATGTGTGGCTCTTTTCATGTATACCACCAAGTGAAACACTTTGAGTGCCTTCCAGAAGAGACTGTTATTCTCGTATTTAAAAGATTATTGCATCTTTGACGGCAGGCTTTTCACCCAACTTTCGAGTTTGGCCGTTTGGAACAGTTATGGTCGGGCAACGTGTCATGACAAATTCCTATCATACCACAGTGTTATCACCACCAAAAGTCAAAGAAGAGATTATATACTTTTGAGCTTGAATATGTATAACAGACACTGCTGTTATGTAACGTTAGCTTAAGTAAGATGAATCAAACACCAAAGTGACATACTTGGGATTACAGTATCACTGTAAGATTTATCGTTGTTTCAGTATTGCTATTTTTGATCATTCTTTGCCCTTCAATGAAGAGTAAGATACTTGATGCTACATTTAGCTGGTCAGTTGACTTGTAGATGACAAAGATGACTTGACAAAGTAGGTAGT
This sequence comes from Scomberomorus guttatus, assembly GCA_038419695.1. Lineage (NCBI taxonomy): Eukaryota > Metazoa > Chordata > Actinopteri > Scombriformes > Scombridae > Scomberomorus > Scomberomorus guttatus. Next base: position 12,344,100 of record CM076449.1, on the reverse strand, counting down.
TGGTTTCAGTCATTTGAGAGAATTGGTTATTGAGAGAATTGTCTTCCTTGAAGGTACATTTTTACAGTCATCAATTGCAAAATATATCTGTTTTAACACTGGTATTAAATGTATAACTGACCAGCTATTATTCAGTAAGAGATTGAAACAAACTATTCTGTTAGAAGAGAGAAAGTAGGGCATCACAACCTCCTACATAATGGATTAGATGTGTCCATTTGTGCCACAGAGAGCTGAGGCTGACAGGTAGGTTTTTTGAGAGCCTGATTTCATTGATTGTTTCCTCCTTGACGGTGTGCAAATCAGTGGAATCACCTGGTGTATCCAGGTTAGATCGTAAAGTCAATTCAAGCCCTGCAGCTTCACAATAACTTGACAAACATCTGACTCCTTTCCTTATCTTCCTCCCACTTTGGTATGTACGGCAAAAATACATGGTGTGGTGTATACTTACTCTGCCTTTATCACACAGAAAATAGCCTGCTGAGCTGCCCACTCACTCCTTAAAAGAATGACAGGCACTAGTGAGAATATGTGTGTGTGGGCATGTGTGAATATTTTCTTTGTTCTCTTGCTTCTGTTTCTCATTTTCATGAGTTTTCCTCTTAAAATTTGCTACTGCAAGGACCCAGTTTCCCCATGGGGATAAATAAAGCTCTATTTTTCATTCAATATATATGCAAAATACTTTATGTGCATACGTGTGCTTAAATTTATGTGCATTCATTTCCTCCACTTGTACATGCATTCAGTATATGTTTGCGTGTACCCAATAGACCCAGTGCCCATAGTAACAGCCATTAGCTGGGTGTGCTTATGTTGTGTTGAATCATCTGTTAGACGAGCGAGGAGGGAAAAAGAACATAAGCTGGCAAATCTATCAGCTCTCTGTCTCAGGTGGAACCAGCATTGTGTTAATGATGGGTTAGCTTGACATGTTTTAATATTTAGACATTTACCTGATAGTTTAAAGTTGCTTACACTAACTGTAGCAGTAGAATATCCAGTAATATCAGTGTCACTAACGTTAACAACAATCAACAATAGGAAAAAGAACTTGGAAATATTCCCGTGACCACAAAGTGAAGAGCTAAGGACAGAGGTAAGCACAGTCTGAGTGAGCAGAGATATGAGATATGATTCAGAAAGTGACCTCTTGATGTACTTGTTCAGAAGATGAGTTTCCTGCCGGAGTTTGCGAGCGACTCTCTCTTGTTGTTCTGAGTCGAGTGGGAAGGTCACTGAAGGTTAGCAGAGGGGGAAGAGTCTCACTCCTGCAACCAGCTTGAGGTAGGAGGGAAAGAGCATAATGGGACTTTAGCTCTACAAGCATTTTTTGAAAGCAGCTGAGCCACTGTGGAAGCAGGAGTAATCTATTGTGGTGAAAGTTTTCTTGTCTAAAAATGTTAAACCTAGAGACAAGGACTGGTAGCTAATGTAGACTAGCACTCCATTAACCTATCAACGTGCTAGCCAAACCACTACTGTATCTTTGAAATAGTCAAGGTTGACCTTGTAAGTCCAACTCAGCCATGTTGTAGTGAGCTAGCCTGCTGACCTTCCAAGAAGATGAATATCATGGGCAAGAGATTTTATGTATAGTTTTAGTTTTGTGAAGTATTTCCCTTTTTATTCAGGTTAATTACATGATTTGTGCTCTCCTACTCCTCCTACTAACTGATTTAGCATAACTCTCAAGAACTGAGAGAACAAGAACCAAGAGGCAAAGGAAAAAGAACAGAGGAGACAAAGAGGGGACAACAAATAATGGCAGGTAAGGAGAGAAAAGAGGCAGATGGAAATAAATGGGCCGTACAAAAGCAATTCTGTCAACAGCCCAGAGTGGGAAGAAATAGAGGCAGAGGAGGAATGAAGGAGGAGGAGGAAATAGATGTTTAGTTTGGGTCCACCAATATCCCAAATAGACTTGTTTTGCTGTATGTCTAGAGGTCGGATAAGGAATGTACTCTAGGGGGAACAGGATCAGGTAAATCCTACTCAAACCTTTGTTTGCTCTGCGCATCAACTGGAAAAGAAGGATACTAAAGCTGAGATCGATTAAAAAGTGAAAGCAGCTCCTCTGGGGATTTTCTGGGATTGCAAATGGAAAAGCTGCAGTCAAGCAGCAGACTGCAGTCGGCCCCTTCCTCCTCAGCACAAGATCATATCTAATAACTAACCATTGTTTGAAGACTGGTTCATCGGTCATCCTATCAAGTGATGATAGCATGAGAACAAAATAATCCCTGTAATTCCTTGTAGCATGTAGTTAGTCTGCTTCAGTATAATGCTCTTGTCTTAAGTAAAGAATACAATATATTATTCTCAAAATGTATTCACTTTAATGTAGATGGCTGCATTTATATAGTGCTCTACAAGTTGCCTCTCATTCACACAAACCGATGGCAACGAGCTGCCATGCAAAGTGCTGGCCTGATCATTGGGATCAATTTGGGGTTCAGAGTCTTACCCATTATGCCCAAGGACACTTCCACATGTGGATAGAAGAAGTTGGGGATCAAACCGTCAACCCTGTGATTCGTAGATGACCCAGTCTACTTCCTGAGCCACAGCCGTCCTGCTCTGAAAGATAATTGTCGTTAAACATTGTGTGTAATTAAAACTGAGCTGTAGATGAAAGTGTGGATTCTTACCTGAATTACAGTACCTGCAAAAACAACCTGTCTACATCAGCTGCACTTTGTATCTCGATATTTTAATATTAGACTCATAAATCTACCAGCTGTAAAAGTAGCATCTTATGTCAATCATCTGACTGTCCCAAAGTTTGGCAGAAATCAGCTCATCTTACCACTCACTACAAGGCCACCAACAGAAATGTGTTTGAACATGTTTGACTGACCTAGGGAAAAAAAATCTACTTGATCAAGTCCAAAGAAATCAAAAGTGTGTGGAGTGATGGATGTCAAACTAAGCTTGACAAACCAAGACTGAATGTAGAGCTGAGTCTGTCTGAGAAGTCCTGAAATGGCCACTGCACTGAAGTCTCTTTTAGACATTATTTAAAACTTCAGTCTTACTGTGGAGACCAGAGTAAGACAATGTGACATCCTCTCTCGTTTTCTCTTTCTCTCTCTCTCTTCCCCTCTCTCTGTTCGTCTGCCCCTGACCAGCTTTGCCCCTCTCTTCCTCAATTAGACAGTACATTGAAGGTTATAATGGGAGTGGGTGAAATCACTTTGACTGAACAAGCATGAGTATTGGATCATTAAGGCTGGGTGCGACAGTGATAAATGTCCCCAGTGCAACGCAGAGGTGAAATGTGTAAACACACTGAGAGAAGGACTGTTCCTATTATTTGGGTTGTCATCTAAGTCAGCCTCAGTTTCTCACAACAATTAGTGATCGTGTCTTCCAGAAAACGAGTATCTCCAGCTGTGTTTCTTCTTTGTGTCTTCCATTCCCTCTATATTTTTTACTTTCTATTTTATATTCCATTTTCTGTTTCTCTCTTATATTCCTCTTGTTCTTCAATCCATCTACCTCATTCTTTATTTTGAAAGCCACAACATACCTTCTTGTACCGAAACTGCCAAATGTATGTGCCAAAATGTTTTTAAAAGGATAAAATTCTTATTTTACATAAATTATTCCGTATGGGGCAGCAAAAAACCCACAACACAGCTTATATGAAGTAGAGGCTTGGTCTCATCAGATTAAATTTGGAGCGTTTGATTTACTCTTAAATGGTTCTATATTTAGGAGAGCATTTCAAAATGGGTCCCAGACATAATCTTCTGCCCTCACTATACGAATAAGTGCACAGCTATGAGGCAAGCTAAATACCTCTTCGGGTAACGTTTGAGGACAGGAATTGAAAAAGATGAGATACCATAAATAAGAGTTAGGACCAAATTATTACAGTAACACGGAAAGTAGATTCACAAAAGTATAGAGTAGCCATCAAACAAGCTACAGCACATCGTCCTTCATGCCAGGAAGAAACAAAGTATCACCAGTGAAAGATCAACATGAAGTCCCCATAGGAAGTAAATCATAGTAACAAATCTAGTAAACATACACATAGAGTCTGCAAGACTGAGTGGGATTCAAACCAAAAACAGCATCGCATTGAAAAAATGCAAAGATCTGCATCAGTGTGGGCTTGTTTTTTGGAGTTCTGGTGACATTATAGAGTTTCGAAGTGGGAGGAGCTATTGCAGACGCCCCTGGTTCCAGAAGCATAAGTCCCATAGCTTTTCCCATCGGCAATGTTACATGACTCACGTGACATTAAAATGTCCTGGTTGAATCATCGGTCCAAAAGGTTTACACCTGCGTAGGTACATTTTGGCAAGAAACATGTGATCACCAAAACTAATTTCACAATCTTCAGTTTAAATCTGTTCACTTTTGGATTCAGCTTCAATTCGGGATAAATTCAGGGACTCGTCGGGACCACGTTTTGTTTGCAACAAGTGTTTTGAATTAATAACAGCGGCTGAGGTTCATGGGTGGCTATGACATCGATTAAAACTGATGGTCATAATATAAACCTATACGATTGTTACATTATTAGGCAGTGTCTTGTGTTTTTATGTTGAAGATATCATTTAAAGGAAAAAAATGAAATAGTAATACAGAATAGGGATGTTACATTGAATTCAACAGTTACACTACTTAGAATGTTTGTATTAGCAACTCAGCCACAAACAGCTAGTATAATGGTTAGCTTGATTAGCAGTAAACAGGTCGTAGAAAACCTAAATCAACAAATCGGCAATTACAGTTCTTTAATAAAGAGTACCTACCGATATGCCAGTATTTGCTTGCAGGTTCACAAGTCTGATAAAAGGCTGGATGTAACAATAAACTGTGACTGTTATACAATAGTAGTAGTAAGAGAAGGCCCAACTAAAAGACAGCTGTTGGTGGTTGACTACAAAAAGAACAATTTTTGGCAGAATATAACACCAATTTAGCTAGGAGTGTACTGGAGCTCATTCCCATCATCAGTTCCTCTGACAGTTTAAGGCTCTTATCCTACCTCCTTCAATGTCCTAGCTGGGTGAATCAGTCAAGCTTTGAGGTTCTTGTTGAGTCACCCTTTCAAACACACATACACACACAAACACACTCACACCATGCAAACACACTCATGCACCACATAGTAACTATCACTCACCTCTATACTCACCGGCCACTTCATTAGGTACACCTGTGCAATCTAATGCAATCCAACAGCTCTGCCATAAATTCTATATCTATGAAGCTTATACATTTTCAGTTTTTGTTGACATTGTTAGAAAGGTGATAATTCTACTTTGTTTATTACTGAGGTTATCGTGGGTGGTGTGGTGTACTGGAGTGCATTATATTGAATAGTGTTCCTAATATTTTGCCCCCCTCATGTATGTTAATGGAGTGGACTAAATATTAGGAACACTTTTCAATATAACTCCAGTACACCACCACCACCCACCACAACATCAATAATAAACATAAAGTAGAATTATCACTTTTCTGACAATGTCAACAAAAACTGAAAATGTATAAGCTTCATAAATGTAGAATTTATGGCAGATTTAGATTGCACATGTGTACCTATTGAAGTGGCCGTTGAGTGTATATGCTCACACAAAACTCCTGCACTGCAATTACATGAATAGTAATGTTGCAAAGATCAAGTTTTTGCCTCTGCCAGTTCAGAACTTGTAACGGCATTTCTTTGACTGGGAGACTTAGTAAAAGAAAGACAAACAGGGTCACTGAAGGTGATCTTCCCTTTCAGGAGCAGAAATGAAATTGTTGAAAAAGAAGAGACTCAACAAAGAAAAACAAACATGGAGGGGCAAGGCCACGGTCAGCGCTGGCTGAAAAGATAATAGGGAGTGAGACAGAGAGGCAATGAAGAGAGGAGAGACTGAGCAAAAAGAAGGGATTTGTGATTGACAAAGGAAAACAAAGTTTGTAAAGAAGAAGACGGGAAAATAGGAATGGAGAGAGAGTCAGAGCCGGAGAGATTTTGTCATGGCCAGACTGTCAACAAGAAGAAAACCTTTTAGTGAAAGGAGAAGCAGACTGGAACATTTTTCAGTCTCCATTGTGTTTCGGTCTCAGTAAATCAACATTTCCAATTTCTGTGTGCACTAACCAATTAAATTTGCTAATACATCAGACCAAGACTCATTCAATCAATGACTGCACAGGCAATAGAATGAAGTAGAATAGAATATAATAGAATAACATAGAATAGAATAGTGACTGTCATCCCCAGAAAAGTGACAGCATTTCTTGTTCATATGCTTTAAACAACACATGCATATGTTTACTTGAAACCTAACCTTTTGCTGTCCTGTGAATGTGACTTTCCTCTCAGCACCAAATGTAGAAGTAACATGACGTTGTATCACCTCAAAAAGTCGTATAGGTGTGTGACTTCAACACTGGGACCGCAGTTTTCTGGGTTTGCTGGGCTTGGTAAGGTGTCATAGACAGCTTGGACCAGGAATCTGATGCGGTGGAGGTCAACCTGCCAGAAATCTGACCAAGTGATCTTCTGCTGCAGTGTGTTTTCCCACCTTGTCCAGGCTCCTTGCTGACTGAGTCCCAGCATCTTGCTGTCCCATACTTCCTCTATGCCTGTGTGCACGTCTTCCTGGAGAAAGTGTTGTCGCTCTTTTCCTTTGGCTTTGCTGATCTGGCAGCTTGGAAAGTAGCCCAGGCCTGATTGCCCTTTTGCCACAATCCCAACAAAAGCTTACTGCCTTAACTGTGCCATTGCCACCTGCAACTCTCTGGCAGCATTCCACTTACTGCCTGTGCAGACCTCAATGCAAGCTGCTGCTACTTTGGGGTCCCTGGAGTACTACATGGCTTCTCTTGTTCGTGTCACCACAAATTCTTCCGTGAGGCCATTGAAGTGGAGCTGTAGGGTGTTGGTGGACCTGTACACAGCAGCACTGCTTAAGCTCCTTGGCAGGCCAAGCCACTTTTGCAGATAGCTGCTGTTCTTCTTCTCCAGGGCTTCCACAGTTGACCTAGGAACATCATATAGTTGTAGGGGGCCATAAAACCCTGGGCAGAACAGCATGTTGGTATATCCCAGCCCTGAAATGACCAGGCAATCCAGATTTGTCAACCTTGGTAAACCAGGCCTCAAGGTCTCTGCTGATTTTGTGAATGGCAGCTGTGTCCTTCAGGCTGCAGTCAAAGAGTTTCCCCAAGCTCTTGAGTGGCTGTTCTGTCAATGTTGGGATGGTGGTTTTGGATATTGTGAAGCAGAACTTGTCCGCCCTGAGGCCAGAGGCTGATCTTGCAGCCTTAACGACTTCCTGGACCTCGTTCCAGGTCGGGTTCCTTCATGTCAAACTCAGTTGTTGGGGGTGGCGGGCTTATCAGGGCTTTGTTGTGGCCAAGCTCCTGCTCTCTTGTCTCACAGCTCTACTAGTGACTGGTGTTCCTCTTTACTGGCCACCTTGTACTGCTTCTTTACTCGAGAAATTACTTGGCCCTCTGTAAAATTATAGCTGGACCCCCCCCTCCCCCACCCCCCCTTTAAATAATGAACAGTCCCTTACACTATAAATTTGTTGATAAGCAAAGACAACAAATTTGGGGGACTTACAGGTGTCCAACAAATTAATAGATAAACAAGGAAATGTATTTGTTCCACACATTACTGAGCTGGTTTCATTTGAGCTTTAGTGTTTATTATTCACCAATTCAGTTCAGTCACTATTACGTGCAGTATTTCCATTGGTAGAACTGAAATTGCATCGTTTTGAATTGTGCACATAATGTTAGATTTTGTAATGCATTAAATCTTTGCAAAAAGAAATTTCAAGAGCAGTGACAGTACTAGCTGTAAACACATTTGTGTTTGTCACATTACTCTATCAAGAAGAGTCACTCGTGTTGTTATTTTTATGACCCCATGCAAGAAAAAAAGTGTACAATATTTCATTGTTAACATCAGCTTCTTTTAATAATTTAGAAGTGTCCTCAGGCAGAATTTTGTACCAATTTGCTTCCCCTCAGGTGTGTGTTTGTGTCTCCTGCCTGAGGTGTACGCGTGCATGTTGCCTTTGACACACAATGGAAGTGTGTGTGTACGTGTGTGTATGTGTGTGTGTGTGTGTGTGTGTGTGTGTTCCTGGTCTGTCTTGTTATGTTCCACTTTAATTTGTTGATGCCTGTGGATGTTTGGAGGTCCTTCCATGGCTTTCAGCAGCTACCAATGAATGAATCAGTAATTATTTTACTGGTTTTTAATATTATTTCTGCTGCTGTTTTTCTGGCAGTGAGAAGATAATTTAATTTGTTAGAATACAATGACAATTATCAGGCTGTGTTGTCCTGTAGTACTCATTCATTCAATAATGCATTACATAAAATAAGATATTTCTTCTATTAAATACTGGGATGGCATCAGCCAATGCTGCTCATTACATTTACTCTGCCCTAGCAACAGAAAGAAAATCACCAATACTATAATTGCATTCAGCAATTAATCAAATTCAGGTCAGAAAGGACTCAATACAGTTTGGTTACTTACTTGCCAAAACAACAAGTCACTGCCAGTAGTTAAAAGATTTTGTTCTGATGGGATCTTTGTCCTAAAGCAAGAAATATATTAATTAGCAACATCTCCTTTAAAATATGTCCCAGTTATTCTTGATTATTTAGATCTTGCTGTGTGAAATGTTTATTGAAACTGCTTTGTACCAAAGAAACAGTCCAGACAGTTTCAATTATGTTTTCAGTGTTGTAAGGAGTAAATGAAGTTCAGTTAATTTCCATTTTATATAATATAATGCAACTGACTCTTAGATTTGTTTAGAATTTGCCAGTAACTTGAAAGCTGTAACCTGATTTGATGTTGGTCTCTTTTCTTCTGCTTTGTTCCTCTCTTCCAGGGGTCAGATGGGTAGCCCCAAGCCTGGCATGCAACAAGGAGGCCATGGAGGAGGAGGAATGGGAGGAATAGGAGGAGGCGGAATGGGAGGAATAGGAGGAGGAGGAATGGGAGGAGGGATGGGAGGAATGGGGGGAATGGGAGGAGGGATGGGAGGAATAGGAGGAGGAGGGATGGGAGGAGGAATAGGAGGAGGAGGAATGGGAGGAGGAATGGGAGGAGGTGGAAGAGGAGCAGGCATAGGCACTGGTGGAGGAATAGGTTCTAGAGCCGGTGAGCCCTACCGCCTGGCCACTCACGACAGTCCAAGTTCCCCCCGACACATGCAGTCTGGCCAGGGGCCCGGCATGGGGCAGGGCTCAGGGCTAGGCCACGGGTTGGGTCACACTTCAGCTGGGTCCAGCATGGGAGGCCATGGAGGTCAGAGTCCCGGTCAGCACGCCTCCCGTCGAAACCTCCAAGTTGACTTCAGCAGTTCGGGGGGCTCCAGGACGGGCCGGTCTCCCTCGGTGTCTCCTGACCGTGGTGTGACGCCCACCTCGCCCTACTCGCTGCCGCAGATCGCGCCCATGCCGAGCAGCAAACTGTGCCCAGTGTGCACCACCACAGAGCTCTCCAACCCACCGGCTGTACCCAACTACAACACCTGCACTCAGTGTAAGGCCACCGTGTGTAACCAGTGTGGATTCAACCCCAACCCCCACCTCACTGAGGTAGGTCAGGTTTAACAAGGAGGTGTGTTTGTTTATCTATGTCCAGATGTTTATGAGAAAAGGTTTACTGTAACACATGAGTTTCATGCCCCTCCTTACATTGTCACAATAAGTATGTGAAACACGGGAAGATTGTTGTAGTTTTCTGGCTGCATAAATCGATAATCTGATAATGCTGATTTATAGTTGGAGACTAAGTGTATAAATATAATTTAATACTGTGGGTGGACAGAAGTCGCTATTGATTAATGTTTCAGGTTTAGATGATAAACAACAGGATGAATGTGAAATTTATTCAAACACAACACACTTAATTTTGAGTCAGGAAACAGATCTGGCAGAGACAGACAGGATAAAGATTATTTCTGTCCTGCTGTTAGAGTCAGCGAGGGAGGAGAGAGAGATGTTTTTTTTGTTTTTGGCACTAGGCTTTTGTTTTTTATGCCAATAATACACCTTTGGCTCAAATGAGATTGAATCGACATCGGTGAATGAAGTAAACGAGTCAGTGCAGAGAAAGTAATAGAAGGAGTGGGAGAGATGGCTTGAGGCGCATGAGATAAATGAGGTCAGAAAGAGAGAAAGAAAGAGAGCAAGAACTGTGTGTGTGTTTTCTGTCCAATTTGCAATTAAAAGATGGCAAGATGGCAGCGTGCACAGACGCAGCTCTCAGTTAAACAGCAGTGTTTTGTTTTTATCTTGTTTTTATCTTGTTTTCTATTGCTGCTGGTCTCTGAGAGGTACCAAACATAATTTCATTGTATGCCTGCAATGACAAATAAAGTGTCTTATGTCATATGAATGAAACACTCCATGTAACTGTGTGTTAATGTTAATCTACTGTATACTGTATATGTCTGCAGATGTGTTTTAGTTACCTCATTGAATTAATTTTTAATGCAGATCAAGATTGAATTGTAAAAATACAAAAATCTGAATCATAAGAATACCACGACAGTACAAACATTATGTTCATTGACATCAGTTTATTAACTCCATTAATAAATGGATTATTAACAGTTTGTTTTTTTAACTTACCTTAATAGCTTATTTTTTGACGTTTCTCAAATTTTCTTCTCAACTAGAAACATTGTCTGACTTCTTTTTGTTGCAAGAGGACCACATTCACTGTAATCTAGCAGGAACCACAGTAACATTTGGTTTTGTTGGGGTATAAAAGTCAGGTGAAAATCTGTTTAAACAGATCTATTCCTTAAAAAAATCTGCCTATTTTTTGGTGACAATACAACAACAAGCCTTAACTATGTGGATATTTTTGTATGTAATGTCAAGAGTAAGCCATGAGTGAAGGAATGACAGCAAGAAAGTATAGATTCAGTGTGTATGTATGACTTTGTATTGTAGTCTTTGTGTGTGTTTGTGATAGACAGTGAGTGTAAAGGCTCAGCAAGTGGCAGTAATTCCTTCCTGAGGCGCTGACAGAATCTCCATTAATGTGCCGAGGCAAGGCACACGGATCATGACAGTGTGTGTGTGTGTTTGTGTTTGTGTGTGTGTTTGTGAGTTCATTGTACTCAGGTGTGATATAAAGAAAGAAACACTACAGTAGTTGGCATTCAGAAAGAGAGATGGAGGGGAAATAGACTGAGAAGTAAAGGAATAAAGGACAGATTAATGTCACAAGATATTCAGAGATGGAGAGAGGGATGAGGAGGAGAAAGCAGGTGGATGCTCGCCTTTGGTGATGAGTTTAAACTATCAGTCAGCCTCTGGTGACAAAAATCAAATTGCATCCTCACTGGGCAGACAGGAAAGACTTCAGACAGAGAACACAACCGTGCAAGGTGCAGTAGCACGAGGCTACGTTTGATATATTAGCCATGCTGGCACCCATTGATTCCAAGTGAAGTCAGGTCCAGGGGCTTTTCGTTGGCAGACAGCACGATAAACACTCTGCTGGATTAAACAGACAACTGTGGTTGTGGTGTTGTGTGTCATTTTTTGTTTGCTTTTGTGGGGGAGAATGTTGGCACCACAATCATCCATGTGTACCTGGTACATCATTCACCCTGATGCTCCATGCTAACAAATTAGCATCCACTGCTGGGCAATTGTAAATGACTAATATTTTTCAAGGTAAGAACACTGACATACTGTACTGTTAATTTTTTGTACCTTTTATTAGTGGAGTTTTGCTGATTCATAGATGTTATAAAATTGATATATCATAATCCATCTAATTTAGTAAACCTGTCATCAAGTTCACTGTCAGCCTTACATAATGTCCCATTGCCAAGCAACTCACTTCTTATGGAAATAAAGGATTGACCTGTAATAAATAGGGATGAATAAAATGCTAGGAGCACCTTATAACACACAATTCAACAACACCACAAAGTTGAATCTACAATCTGCCAATATTGTAACTGAACAAATGTATTTTTAGAAGTCAAAATCCTGACTGTGATTGTTTTATGAATATATGTGTAGCCCTGTTTCAGAAATTATTCACCATTAAGCTGTAGTGCTTCCAATCTTGATGATTCTTTTTTAAGTATAAGGCAAGTCCTGCATTTTCCTCTAATATAATTAATGCTTAACATGTTAACATGGAGATTAAATAATCTATGGGCAGCGCATTGAGGATTTTGGTCTTTATGTTGTCATCACTTAACAGGCAGGGTTACCCAGAAACATGCAAGAGTCAACCTTATCGCAATTTTAACAGAAATGTCTGTTATTCTTTGCACATCACTCTATGAAGGTTTTGCTGGTGTGTGTTTTTAAATTTGCCTACTGTACTTTCAGTATGGCAGCTGCTGTCTGGTTCATGGGATCATCTCTATAAAACCAGACTTTGATCTCTGCTCACGAAGACATGCTCGTACAGTATGTGCGGCCCTGTGAGTGCGACAGAGCAAATACTACAGGTTAATAATGGTGGATAATGCTAATGAAGTGGTAGGAGGGAGGAGTTGATAAGCCTCTGATTTAGGGATTAACACACACAACATTACACATGTACTGTATATGCACAGACTAACCCTCAGACACAGTCACAAATGCAGATACAATGTAGACATGCACACACACAGCTATCCCCACTTGCCTTAACATTATTCATGCAAGGAATCAGAGCAATAAATTGTGATGTTAATTAAGTGAAGGAACCCACAGGGATTTCCTGTCGGACAAATTGGAAAACAACATGAAATGCAACACAGCAGCATAAGATCCAACCATCACCTTTTTCAGTTCACAGAAAACGTTTTCAGTTCTTGTCACGCATCAATAGAGAGGAAGAGGAAGGGGCTTGACTTTAAGGTTTTTGGTTACTTTTAAGTGTTATTAAATACTTCCCTAAAACAAAAAAATATTCTATAAGTTTGAAGCACATGTGGCACACAAAGCTTTGCTGCCTTTGATTTCCAACTCGTCCATCTTGTACAGATTAATGTACTGGTCCTGCCTTTGTTCAGGTTCCTATGAATTATGGATTAGTTCTCTTCTCCTATTAACATTTGCCATCTTCTCCATTATTGTCCGTGCTAATCAGTGTTCCCTCAATGCTGGTAATATACTAAACAATCCCACCTTGCAAACCTCTGACGCAGTTTACAACATTAAGGTGACTTAACCACACAGCTGTATGAGATTAAACATGTTACATACGCTTATTTACTTCACTGAGTTTGCAATAATATGACAAGAAGCAGCTCATGTTTATAATTAAATGCCACATCCCAATCAGTGTTGCACAAAGTATCATGGACTCTTTCTTAAACTGGGTTTTGAGTGGAAATATCACAGGGATGTGCATACAAGATGTATATTCCCTGAGATGTTTTGCCCTCTTTAAGATGAAAAAAATACACATAAATATTAAAACTTTAAAAACTTAACTTTAAATGTCACAACTGTCCTTGCCTGCACCAAAATATTTGGTAACAGAAAAAAATACCTTCCCTCAGCTCTATGTGGAAGAGCTCCAGCCATGTTGTGTCTGTAGCTATGGATTAATACTTAAAACTGAACATTATCCATTATTATCACAGCTAATCAATGTACTGTGTGTCCTGGTAATCTAATAAGCAGCGCTGAGCTCCATATCTGCTGTACTACGCTCTGATTCCATTTGCATCAGATAACATTTAGCAGACTTAGCTGGGCGAGCTGAAGAGATTATTTTATATTAACAGGTCAGGTATGTTTCATTATTGGTGTTTAACAAGCACCAAGCTGCACATGTAGTCTTCTCATGTCATCAACAGGTTTCTTATACATTTTTAAAATGATGTTGACTGGATAAAAGAAAAGAAAAAACTCTCGAGAGGGAGAAAAATCCAGATAAGATAAATAAACAGAAGCATGATGCATTTTGTTATTGTCTTTGCATCATAAAAGCACATAATGATAAAATGTCACCAGTTCCTTTACAGCTGTGTTGAGGGTCGATCACCTTCTTCTGCCTACAGATTAATACTTTAACTCAGCATCATATATCATGATCATAGTTAATCAATGCACCCTTTGTCTTGGTAATCTAATAAGCGTTGCCAGCATCCATGTCTTGTCTTTTGCATCAGATAACATTTAGCACTCTAAACTAGGAAAGTGACCCCAATTAGGAGGATCAGAGGGAGATTATGGTCAGCGTATCAGGAAGAGTGGTGGAAACACGGCTTTCATGGTGTTAATCGACCTTTGTGACCTATGATGAGTGACTTGATACATTATTGTATTTGTCTCATCACAATAGCCATTGTTAAGAAATGTGTGAAAGACAACAGCCCCCAAATGTTCTCCTATCATGATTCAACTGTAACTGTTTTGTAACTGAAGCCCTAACTCAGAGTTTCTCAAAGTTTGGCTCAGAACTTAATCTAAGCTCTAAATAGGTTTAAACTATACATGTACATCTATACATAGTCATTTAGAAAGGGTTTTATATGTGCGAACTGTCTTTAAGTCCAGATCAACAGTTAAAATAATCAAAAGAAAATCTTATCACTGTCCTTATAAAATAATCTGCATTATCAGTATAAAGTAAATTAGCAGCTGAAGTTGTGGGTCATTTTTACTTAGAAAATACACCTATTTTTAAAACTAGAATCTCAATGTTTTAGAAATGTCTATTGTAAAATTACAGGTAGCATTTTTCTCTCTAAAATGGATAAGTAGCATCTTGGAATGAACCAGATGAAACCCTTTTCATTTGATGTTTTTATGTGCTGTGTGCTGGCGTTGTCAGTTTAGCGCCTTAAAAGGATAAACCCGAGTGTTGCAGCTCTTATGAATATGGATGAGGGATACTGAAACACCCACACGCCATGTATTTGCAACTCATTTATATGAGTTATTCAATCCTTGAAAAAGTACACCTGTGAGAGATGTTAAAAACCCCTCGCTGTGGCAGTGAATACTAAATTATGTCTGCAATTTGTCACCTTTTCCAGATGTTCTGGAATTGAGAGAAACAAGTTCAACAATCGACCATGGCCTTTACATATTTTTTTTTTTGCACCGCAGCTGTTCAGTAATACCACCCACTCTACAATCATAGCTGGAGTTTGAACCAGCAACCATTTGCTCACCTTCCCTCATTTGCACAGCATTATTGAACCACAGATTGGAGTTTTGGTTACAAAAAGATTTTTAAGCAGAGGATCAGCTCCAGAGAAAGAAATAAGATGGATACTTGGTCCCAATATGAATAAATAGAGTGACATCTTCCTTTGCTATAGAGACATTTAAGAATTTGAAAGGTAAGCTAACATACATAACATTGCGACTTTGAAGTATTTCAGTTAGTAGCAGACCACTAGGCTTCATTTAATTAGCTTCCTCCACTCTCACCTTTTTACTTAGCTTTCAGCCCAATGTTACATTAATGCAGCATAAACCATTATATTAAAATGTTAGAACTAATATTACAGCTAAACTATCTCTCTTTGGTTCTGCCTCTTGAGATTTTCTAGGAGATTAGGTTGGCTAAAAACAGTAAATCCAACTTTGGGGAAAGAGGTGGAGCACGAGAGGAGCTGAGGTGGAGGGAGAGAGCGGCAAACAGACATCTGTCAATAAAAGCACAAACAGATGTGACATTCTCTTATTGGCACAAATTTTCAAGAAAGAAACAAAGTGAAGTGAAGAACAATCCAGAAGATGATCCAGATGAGGATCTTAATGCACTTCCACTCATGGTTGCTCCGAGACTAAAACATTCTGTACTGATTGTTCTCGACTACATCACGAGTCCTCTGAGTCTTAGAGATGGGAAATACATTATCAGCCTGTGGTCGTGCAAACTGCATCAATGACATTGTATCATCTTTTTAAAAATGTCTCTCTAGTCAACATGGAGCTCCATGCTGAAGTGTGAACCATGATGTGAATATGTTGATAAAAGTGACTTCATGAGCCATTAGTGAAAGCAAAGTAATGCATGCAATTTTGTGAAAGCTTTTATCCAAAGTGCCTTGAGTGGGCTGCCCAGTGTAAATGGAAACTTTAACCCTGTCAGTGTTAAAGTAACATGTAACGAGGCTGATGTGAGAGAAGAAACAACTGTAAATGATTATCACAATTCACAGTTCTTAAATTCAGCATCACTTTAACATCTTTTCTACTGTTTCACATAAAGAAGGAGAATCATAATAAAAACATAATAGAATCTCATATAATAAAAAAATGAAGAAACATAAGAACTAAAGAAAAAGGCTCAACTAATAACCACCCAGTTGCACTTTTTATTCCAAAAAAATGAACATTTTATGCCGTAAACATTAAACACATCACTTCCTGTGTACCAGACAATGAAAACTGCAAATGTAAGCTTTCAAGTGGTCGGCATCAGTAGTTAAATGTTCATGCAGTAAAATGAATTGAAAGTAGTAAAATAGATAAGGTTATATGTAAATGGAGTGCTTTAAAACATTAGGTTGTGTTGATACTTTATTTCAGTCAATTTATTTGCAGCGCACGCTGATTCCCTGCACAGCTCTTACCTTTTACTGACAGGTTTACTGAAACAAATAACATGAGAAAAAAGGACAAAGGGAAGAAATTGGCTTAACATCATGTGTGTTTCCAAACCTGCTGTACCAGGACATTAGCAGTAAGTTATTCACCTTAGAGTAGTAATTCATTTTCAATAACTCCTTCATAGGTCTCTCTGCTTGTGTCATTACTTAAAATGAATGACTCCTGGGAAATGTAGTATGTGCACACCTTATATAAACAGATTAATGCTGCCTTTGTCAGAGAGATCAAACTAAAGCAAATTAATTGATTTAAGTCTGTGAAATAGTGTTACAGTAAAAGTTTCTGAAGATTTGATATTTCTTGGAGCAACTGTTATTGGGTTGTTGGCTACATGCATCCATCCCATCGATGTCTCTCAGTCAGTCAGTCATAGAAGCCTTTTGGCAGCCAACTCCCTCCCTGACGCCTGTTTGTTGTTTGACAGACTGAGTACTAATTTTAGACTGTGTGTGCACGTAGGGCTGCTAATAGAAATGCGTGTGTGTATGTGTGTGTGTGTGTGTGTGTGTGTGTGTGTGTGTGTGTGTGTGTGTGTGTGTGTGTGTGTGTGTGTGTGTGTGTGTGTGTGTGTGTGTGTGTGTGTGTGTGTGTGTGTGGTGGATTAATTAGTTTCCGGAAGAATCTGCCGATTGTGCTCCTCTGTTCTCGCCTCTGAAATCTTAGAGACTGCCTGTCACACATTATTTCTGTGAGTGTGTGTGACTTCTTTGTGTTCAGTAATTACACACACATACACATAACACACATACACACAGTGTGTTATGTTTGTGGAGTTTACCCGTGACTGCGGATTAATGACCGTTTATATGTCACTGTTAAATTACTGAGCATTTTCAAGTTTCACTGGGACAAATAACCACTGATGTCCTGGTATTGCTTATGTCTAAGCATCAGGATCAGGATTAACATTAGCTTTTACTTATATTTTTATAATTATCATATTATCATTATCATAATTATATTAGATTTTATTGATTGACTTATTTATTTACAGAATGTGCAGTTAAGATAGCAACTGTGAGGAAATCCTGAGTTTGTTTTTCCAGTGTTATGTTAGAGATATTTTACATATAAAGCAGAAATAAGAAAAAAAGACTGATCACAGATTTTAGGCGTCTGAGTGAAGATCAAAAAGCTGAAATATTAGATCTTACAGTATATGACATGCTGCCAACAACAAAGCACGAGTAGACTGTAAGAGTGTTGTGTTTTATGTGGGAATAAGTTACCTGCGTGTGGAAGGATTTACTCACAGTCAGGATTTAGATCCCTCGCTTCCTTGTTCTTGACACTGTGTTGAAGCAGAGAGAGACCGACAAGGTGAGGGGGTAATCAAGGTAAAAACCTGTCCATCTATCCAGCCTCCTTCCCACCATCTCTATACTCATACATCCCTTCCTGCTTCTGGTGCAGTCAACAGAAGAAACGTAAGAGACATTCTGTATTTACAGCTGCCTCTTTCATGCAAACGTCTCACTCTTGCTTATAATAAACTGTGTAGAAATAAAGCAAAATTATAAAGCAGACAAACAAATGATGGTTAGTTCTAGACAATAAAACACTTAGTTTAAATTTAGGAAAACACATTTTCTCTTGGGCTTCAGCAGTGTTGACTTTAATATTTAACCACGATCTTTCCATTGAAACAATGAAGATGTAGAGCATGCTGAGTGGATAGAATGCGATTGGAATCTGTTATTGAATGTTTTGCAGATACAGTCAGTATTTTGCAATGTTGCAGATATAACATATTCTCATTATGTTGATACAAAATGTAATCCAGATGGCATTACATTTCTTTGAAAACATATTTGTGGTTCCAAATTATTAGTATATACTACTTTGGTTGTCAGTTTTGTCAAATCGATCCAGATTTGGTGAGCACTGATCTCTCTTTCAATCTCAGTCTTTGGTTTATACTGTGACTTCTCAAACAATGTGTGAATGAGAAGGAAAGACAAAGAAAAGAGAGAAAAGGTGTTATAGTGCGAGAAAAAGGCAGGCAGACAGAAGCAGTTATGAGTTACAGTATGTAACAAGGTTAAGAAAAAAGGCAGAAGAGAGAGAGAGACAGGTACATAGATTTAGACCGATTTACGCTGATATGACCGAGGACGTCAGAGCATTTTATCACCACCACCATGACGTCTGATACGGAGAACATTCCAGCCCATTTCACTTGTGAGCTATTTCTATACCTCATCATGGCTAATTAAACATCTCCCTCACAGTTGGAGGTCACACACTCACACTCATGCACACACACACAGCACACAACTGCAAAAGGGAACATTATCGTCATTAACAGAACTTCACATGTTGATGTTCATTGAGAATATATTTAGAAATACATTTCTGAAAAAATGAAAAAAATGCATCAGTGGAAATAAGTTTCAGTTTGTGTATTGATGACACTAAAAGATTATAATAACTGTGAGGAATGTGGTTGTTTCAGTTAAAAGGGTTAAAAGGATAAAAAAAAACACATAAAATATAAACATAAGAATATAGAATATAAGAATATAGCCCAATGAGGATGCTGTAAATAATAATAAACACGAGAAATCAAAAAACGCGTGACAAAATAATCTTCATTTTAGGTCCACTTGCTGGTCCACTGTCTTCAACAGACACAGGTGTCATCATGTGACCTTTATGGAATGATATTATGTATCATGTGACCAGCACTCCACACTAAGGTCACGTGATGACAGTTCCAATCACTGATGAAGTCTGTGAGATGCAGCTGAAACCTCTTCAAAAGCTAGTAAGTGGACTTTGTGAAGATTATTTTGTCACACATGCTGATCTCAAGGTCAAGAATGAACTTCTGTGCTCAAACCCCAAAATAATCTAGTCTAATAATTGTCTCTTTCTCTACTGTGGTCACGTCTGTGTCATCCTCTCTACTCCACTTCTAGTCTCAACATGAGCCTACTGGAAAAAAAAAATCCCATCAACGTTAATAACTGCTGTTCAGTAAAGTGAACTGGGGAGTAAATTTCAGGAACACACACAGGAAAATGTATTTTTAACTTTTCCTCTTGACTGCAATGACACCAGGAACTTTCCAATCATCTTTTAGGGCTTATAAAAGTAATTCTCTCTAATCCAACCATAATTTAGTGTCTACTCCTGTCTATTCCTTTGGTGTAAATATATGGAAGCCGGCTCAGCCATGAGATAAACTCAAACCCACAAAGTGAAGAGTACATGCAACCCTGTCAGCAGTGTGTGTGGGGCTCCAATGGTGGCTGTCCTATTCCTGATAGCAGTCCTGCTAATGATAATAATAATAATAATAATAATAATAATAATAACGCTAATGACACAGGGTACAGGAATGACACTTTGGTAATTACCTCTTACATTTCTGGCTAATGACATAATATATTTATCACCGTAATGGCAGTTTCCCTCTAGAGGAATGGAGCCAGTCGCTCATAAGGACCAAAAACAATGACGATTTTCTCTGTAATGACGGACATGACCGCGGTGACCTAAATGAGAGGATATATTTTCATCACCACCGACGGAGGATAATGATTATAATTCAGACGACACCTAGAACTGAGATAAATATAGTGACTGGTGTCAGCTCATCGCTCCTCCATTGTCTCTTGCTTTTCTTCTGTCATTTTGAGTACAAAATGCTGCCCCAGTCTTTATGTAATGTTTCAGAACAAACCTATCTTTACATAAAAGGCTCTAGTACATTGTGATGAATGTGAAGAATGTGTTTACTATTTAATATTGGTTTAATATTTAACCAAACCACAATCTGTCAATTTTCCCCACAAAAATCTGATCATCATATTAATCGTTAGCAACTAAATCACTCCCGAGGAAGTCATCACACTGCAGCTCCAGAATAGCTCTCCTAGCTGAAACCAAGCCAAACGTATTACAGTTCAAGAAGGAGCTCGTCTTTATTGCCACAAATTATTACTGGCAAACTCTTTCACACAGTTTGAACTGCCTGAAAGCTTCCTACTAACAGTAATCCTAATTGAGTTGCAGAAACACTGGCTTATGTGAAATCATACAGCAGACCGAAAAAGCGGTCACAAATAATGTACGTTATTAGTCGTAATGTATGTCATTACCGGTTTGTTGCTGGCAGTGAGAATTTAAAGCGACTGCCTGAATCCTGACATGCAATTAAGTTTCACATTAAGTGTTGGAAATAATCACGTCTCAAACTCCACCTTTCAACTTCACAGAAATGTGGGTAAAACCTTGTCAATGCAGTGCTGGAAATATGTTTCCCCCCTTCTCTTCACCAAACTAACTAGAGCGACTTCACTTCCTCCGTCTTTCTCTTCCTCCCTCATTCTTGG
The DNA here is from genome assembly GCA_038419695.1 of Scomberomorus guttatus. Taxonomy (NCBI): domain Eukaryota; kingdom Metazoa; phylum Chordata; class Actinopteri; order Scombriformes; family Scombridae; genus Scomberomorus; species Scomberomorus guttatus. The sequence continues at coordinate 12,323,164 of CM076449.1, read as the reverse complement.
CATTTCAGGTCCATATTTCTTCCTTCCTCCACCTTTTATCCACCTCTCTCCTCGCTGTCTGCCTCTCACTTTCTGCCTCCACTCATCTTCAGTGTCTCTCCCCCTTCCCCCTCTCTCCTTCTGAGGTAGAGGAGGCAGTCTGTTATGCATGGCTTTCCGTGAGCGAGCGGCGAATCAAAAGCTCCAGCGTCGGCATAAACCTCCGCCAAGCAGCAGAAATCCTGTTTGAAAGCCTCCAGTTGCACTGACAGCTCTGTGGAGACGCACGCACACACACTCACGTTGTCGCACACACACGTGTACACAGATGGAGGCACATACACAGGATGCTTATGAACTAATTCGAGTGGAGACACATGTGCATACTGTATGTAGATGCATATATGTGGGCATTGACACACATTTTCACTTGCTCATGGTATGAGCACAGGACATAATGCATATTTACAGTATATATGGACTGACCAGATTTTCCCTGAGGGTTCTTCCTCACTGCAACCACAACCAATCTGTCATTGTCCTGTACTGGCAGAGATCAGCTCAATGGAAAGATTAATTTGGTTAGTTAAATAAAAGTGGTTCATTTGGTAAATTACCAGCCTGGTCTCTTCAATCTGCGTACAAATAACATGACTTTGCACTTTCAAAATTGTGTGCAGTGCATATGCCAAAGTCCATTTTTGCATGCAGGTGACACGCCAATCCTTTCCAGGAAATGACGTCAATATAATGCGACTTTCTTTTTTTTTATAAGGTGAATTTTGGCTTATTAGGAGGAGGCAGGCAGGGTGGATGGCTAGATAATTAGTTGGCCATTGAAAAAGCAGCAGGAGAGCACTGTTCAAGACCACCAAATTAACATCCTTAACATCACATTGGGCATTTTAACCAGGGATTTTTAGCGTGACGTTGGGCATTTTAGCCTGGAGATTTTTAGCGTCACATTGAGACATTTGTTCTGCATTTTACTGTTTTAACCCAAACCATGATCTTTCCCTAACCCTAACCAAGTGGTTTTTGTGCCTAAACCTAACCAACGGTGTTAAATGACACGCAAAACGTTTAAAAATGCAGCGTTAAATTGGCGTATCACCTGTGCGCAAAATTGGACTTTGGCGTATGCGCTGCACGTAATTTGAAAGTGTAAAGTCATGTTATTTGAGACCGGGTTGTTACGGTTCCAAAAAAAACACGCAACTCTGGCATCACTCCAAAGATGGATCGATCCAACTTCACCTTTCCATCTTGAAAAGGCCACATCAATTTTCACCTCTTTATTGCCAGGTTTTAATTTAATCTCTTCCCTTTTTAAGTCTTGTTGTTTAATATTCTCCTGTTGTGTCAGCAGGTATAAAAATGATTTTATGTATTGTACATGACTTGGTCAATAACTAACAATCCATACAACACAGAGAAGGGCTTTTATGCCCTGCTCTCGGCTACCCATATCTCAAATTTTGCCAAGTGATTTATAAAACGTTGAGTGTAATTATCTTCAGTGGCAGCTTTGGTTGTTGGAGAAACAACCAAGCCAGTTTGCCAACATTTATGATATTATCAACCTATGTCACAGGATGTGCTCTAAATCTGTTGTAAAACTGCATGTAACCACGAATTAAATGCAACATTGTAAGGACCTCATTCTTTTTTGAAGAGAGGTGAATTTATCATGCAGTTGCAGCAGACACATGCTAATGAAAATAGCCTGGTTCTGCTGGCTAGTTACTTAATACTGTTATCTACTGTTAACAATTTTGCCCCTGTCTAACCAACCTATTTTCTTCAATTTATCATGAGAAAACTTTAGTTAAATGCTTCGTGAGCAATCACTAAAATCATGCGAAAGCTGTGTCAGGGATGAAGCACAACTAGCTGCTGCAGATCAGTAAGCTATGCTAACTTAGCTACCTAGCTCACAAACATTAGCCAGGAAGATTATCCAGCCTCATTTTCTGTCATATAGAGTTGACATGTTACCCACTGTTTTCAAGTAAGCAGAGTATGTTCAGTCTGTGTGTAGACTAATAGTAATTTTTTATGCAACTTTGAATCTCTTAAAAGTCTTTCGCTTCCATTTTCACCATGCTAGCACTTCTTTTATTTCTTCCAGTCCTTTCATTGTTCATTTTTCCTGTCACATACTCTTATTTCTTGAAGAAGTAATCAGACAGGGGTAAAACATACTGTATTTGGGATATTAAATAGATGATAAAAAATGTATTGCATAAATGCTTCATGTCGAGAAAGTACCAAACGAATAGTCTTTGTCTCTTCCAAAAACAAAAACACATCAATTCTTGTTCACAAGAAGTTAATGTACAAGATTTCATGATCTGTCAATTCTGGTTGATCAATATTCTGCTATATCTGTTACTGACAGAATCACAAATTCATTTATATGACAATGCTGCAGAGGATGATCCGACATTAAAAATACTTTACACTATTTTTGGGACACTTTTTGTTTTACCAGACTCTGTCTGACTATGAGTAGTCAGACAGAGTCTGGTAAAACTTCTAACCCTGCCTGTGTCACTGCCCTGTTCTCTCCAATTAGTCACACAGAAGCACACTTTCTTCTGTTTTAAAAATCTCCACTTGTCAGTCTTCTATTTCCCTTTTGTCGTCCTCAGCCTCACTCTGAGCTCTCACCTTTTTTTTTTTTGCTACCCTGTTTCCTCTTATTTTTCTTCCTGTTATTCCATCCTGACACCTTTATCCTTACCTTCTCCTTGTGTCACTCCTGGCTGTTAACAGTTTTCACACTTTGACAGGCAAACACGACCACGCCATGGAAACCAGGTCACCCAGTGAGGGCCACTATATCTGTGATGCATGTTTGAGTGAGTGTATGCTGAGATGACGGGCAATGCTGTATGTTTCCGTTTGTGGAGCTCTGTGGGCATGTTGGAACATTAAGGCGGAGAAATCTGCTGGGACTGACTGTGATGGCAACAGCATTATCAGGGCCACCAGGGAACACATACTGTACATGCAAACACAGAAACAAACATGCATGTACAGTAACACAGAATCAGACACAAACAAATGCAACATAACTAACACACTTAAACTCACTAACAAGAACATTTTCCTTCTGTGTCTTATCTTCTATTTTTCTTTCTTCACAGAGCTCACTCAGAGCTGTGAGTCTCTGTGGTCCCTGAGTCTGCTGTTTCAAGTTATTAATTGACAAATTCCTAGAAATAACTTGCTGTTCTTATTTCCTGGGAAAACCTGTAGCCTACTGTGCTTCTTGCTCTTTTTAAAAAAAATTTCACTAACAGTACACAATTGTACGCCTCTGTGCAATAACAATATTGGCTTAAGTGGAGAGATTTGTGCTGCAACATCTAATACTAGCCAGTACTTAACTTTTATTCAGATGCACCTCACCAGGTTCTGCTCAAAGGTATAGTTTCAAGCAATGATTGCATATGATTACAGACTATGAATTCAGACTAATGAATATCATGTCCAAAATGAAATGAATGTGTGGTAGGCTAATAGCTAGCATGTCACGAGACTCTTCAAATCACTTTGTATGCAGTTAGCTCCCACATGATTTGCATATATAAGTGAACTTGAAAATGGATCTCTTTCGATCAAGATCAAGATATTTGCAGCTATCTGTTTTGTATCCAGGTAGCCCTAACAGTTTGGTGCAAACATACCATTACAGGGGCTGACACTGACTCAAAAGGTTACCTAATTTCTAGAGAGCCAATTCTCAGCTCAAATAAGCAAAAATCTACATCTCCCGAAGTATAGCCAAATCTTACAGCCATATAAGGGCTGGGGCTGGTCCTCTGGAGTCCAAACACAACTGAAAATTGCACTGTAATCGGCTCTCTAGATGCTCTGACAATGATGATATTTTGATGATAGAAGTGGGAACTGCATTACCTCTATTTCCCTATAATTTCATTCCAAGCATATCTGACAAAAACTGAATTCAATCACACTTGGTTTGTTTCCTACTGGGGCCTGTTGAGTTGAAACTGACACTCGCAGTAGAATGAGGCGCTTTAGAGAGAAGCATCCACCAGTTGGCTTGTTTTTATGCTTCTGGATATTTAGTACCAGCAAGGGAAAATATTACAGCAAACAATGTACCTGCTTACAGGCCTCTTTGTTGCAGCAGAATAAATTTCCAACTAAATAGCAGTTATGGGAAATGGTGTCTGTGTGTGTTTCACTGTAAGGGCAGTTCAGGATTATCTCTTGATATAGCCCAGCAGAAGTGTCACAGTGATAGCTGCCCTGTGTGTGTGGCCTGTGCCTGTTGTTCTGTCTCTCTAACCTGGCACTGGTTAAAGCCGAGCCTGCTTGGCAGAGTAAACTACTGGAACGACAGAAACAGAGCAAGACAACAAAACCTGAAGTGCTAGGTCATATATCAGTATTATTCTTTATCGTCTCTCCATATGAGTTGTTATAGAGAGACATTGCAGTTCACAATGTTATTGTGATCTTTCTTAAACCTAACCAAGTTGTTTTTGTGCCTAAACCTAACCTAACCTTAACCATAGCACTGTCAGGCCATTAAATTGATTTATTTTGCCAACATTGATTTGTAATTGTTTTGGATGACACAGACAAACAATGTTGTCCTGTTGATAGTGGCGTCTGATCAGAAAATGCTTCTACTATATGTACCGTTCCAAAGGGCATGGACAAAAAATTTGCTTTAAAACACAATGAAACAATTGAGTGCATTTTCTTTTTGTCATGTGGTTTTCGCTGCTTTAGTACATATCTTAAAAATCTTCAGATTTGTTCTTTTTCGTTGTGGAATTTGAAATACTGTTTGTAGGGCAGGTATTTTTATATACACACATACTGGACTAGACAGATACAGGAACTGATGAGGGAGTTTCTTTGCAGTCTTTTTCAAAGCAGGCTTTTCTCCCTTCTGTTGTACCTCCTTTTGCTCCCTCACCTTACCTTTAATACATGCCCTCATGTTGCCTTATCACCCCCTTCTCCCACTTTTTCCTCCCTCTTATCTTCCTGCCCTTTCTCTCTCACCTTATCTCTCTCTCTCTGCTTTTCAAACTCGTCTTTTGAGGTGTGCACCAGAAATGGCAGAGGAATGGAATTATCTTTCCTCATGTTCTGTATGGTGAGGATCAGGTCTATTCTGGGGACGTAGGGTGAGATGGGGAGAAAGAAGGGGAGAAACTGGAGGGATGAGGATTCTCTCTCCACATGCATTAACCATGAGAACAGAGCAGCAGAGAGGCTCCAGTCAGGCTAGAGCTGGAGAGAGAGAGGAGCCCCGGGCTAGCAGCACACACCTGGACATACGCATACACACACATCACTGCACTTAGAAAAATAAACATGCATCCAGACACATGCATACATAAGTTAGCTCACAAACACTCACATTGACACACGTACACACGTGTGTACATGCAAGCACATACACACATACGACATGAGTGCAGCTGCAAGCCCAGGAGTTCAAGCGTAGGAATTTATAATGAGTTGCTTTAAATGATTAATGGCTTTTGCTGGCACTCACAGATGCCTGCAGACAGACAGCAGCAAGACTAACTCAACAAAAAGTAACTATAGAGATGAAATAGATGTGACCATTTCACATAACCTGGAGTCATTTGATTCCGTGTTAATATAACAAATATCGCTCAACACGTCTTTAATTAATCCTTTTATGTAATTACCATAAACAAATCAGACATTGGTTGAGACAAAGTGAGAGTGAAGTGACTATCATTAGTTAACAGCATCTATATGTTTATTGTTTCTAAACATTAGATCATGTTTTGGTGAGCTAAACTGGCTGGCTACACATCTTAAAGTGATTTATACATTAAACATCTACTTTCTGCACTATATGACATTGCAGGTGACTCTGAACTTAAAGTCCAAATGAAATCCCATTTAATCATCCATCTTTGCAGTCAAAAATAATGTCAAAGTGTTATACAAATATATTAGTAATAGTTTTGTAATATTAAAATGAAGAAGAAAGGTCTTTTTGTCTCAGTGTGTCGGTGTCTTGTTTGATTGACATTAGCTGGCAGGCTACTGGTGTTACACTGTACGGGACGGAGACAAAGTGAACAAACTGCTGTAGCTACAAGTCATGAACAACAAGCATGTCACTAACAGGGATTTTGAAGAGCAACGACCAAACCAGCCGGACTGAAGTGACATTTTCAGGTATGTTTACATGCAGTTTAATGCAGCTGCAGCTGAACAGCTAATTAGCTATCTGACGTCAGCGGTGCACTTTCCCCCCGTGAATGTTTGTTTGGTGGCTCGTTCAACAAGCTGAGGTGCAGGACAAGACGTGTGTTCATGTTAGTTAGATAAGAAGGAGACTTCAGCAGGAAAGCTAATGTGGGTTGTTCAGAGTCTGTGGCTCTTGTGTTATGTAGCAGGATGCTATCAGGCTCAGTGTGACCGTCTGCTCTGCTTATGATCAAATGCAACTTTATTGCTTTATGCAAGATTTGATTTGCTGTATTGGAATAAGGACTCCAGCTACGTAAGCAGATGACGGAACGGTTATTTTGGTTACTGATTTTTTTCTCAAAGGAGAACATAGGAAAGCAGATATGTATGCTGTAGTTTACATTTAAAAAAATCCAATTTAATGTCAGTTGAACTTTAAGTTCTGGCTGTACTGGAAGAATAGCACCCTCTTGTCTTGCCTTACAATCTTTTCAGTGATAGTCTTGTGGATTTAAAAAGAAAAGTGCACTTTGTTATGTGTATCTCCATGACGACAACAGCTTATTTCCCCTCTTAATGGTGTTAGTCTTGTCTGTGGGTAGGTTTTCAGCAAATCCTGTCAACTGCCAGTCAGCTGAGAGGAGTTGTTTAAGGACACAGCCTTAAAAAACTTCTGCTCCATCCTGTGTCACTGATCTCTTACACACATATTTGTGCATGTGCACACACCTTTGATCACCCTCCCTCCCGGAAACAGACTCAAACACATGCAGACCCCACTGATGTCCACTCCTATCACACATGCACACAGTGAAATGGAGGAATATGTTGGAGATAAAAGGACAAGAGGACAGGAGGAGGGAGAGCAGTGGTTGATGTAGAGGGAAAGACTGGCCATAGGAGGTTTTTAAAAGGCTGACTGGGTGCTGTCCCTGAGTGATAAGACTGTTTGAGGTGGAGGTGATACGACTCATTGACACTATACCTCTGTAAACAGGTCTGCACTGTCTGGCTGTCTGTCTGGCTTGTTGGATGGATAGATGTGTTATCTGATTTTTTTTCTCTTGAAGACAACTGACACCGTTTGGTGCATTGTCCTCAATATCATGTCTGCCTCATGTGGTTGTTCAAGTCATCAAAGGAATCTAATCAAAGCAGAAAATTAAAATGTTGAATCAATTAATAAAACTCTTTTAGCGGGTCACTCTTCCCCTCTGAGAAAAGTCTGAAAAACTTAAGTGTGTCAAACCTTTTACATTATTTACATTACAGTTCATCTACCACTGGGGAGATCTTCATGGCGATGCCAATGCACCAGTGTAATGCACAGTCGTCTGATTCTGCTGGCTAAGCAGCTGCTCACAAAGGTTTTAAACTCCATGTATTTCAATGAAAGAGGGCAACTTACAGGGTTTTGGTAAGCTCTGGCAGCACTGCGATGTCACAGAACATAAGGTGGAAAAAGGCCAAAAATAATTCAAGCTTTTGAGTAGATGCAGTATAGATCATCTGTCAAACTGCAACAGGCCACCGATGAGTGACAATGGATCTTATTTCTATTCCCATCCACTTTTACATTGGCTATATTTGGTTGGTGCCGCTTGTTATGTACGGCAACGGCAGGAAAACCTACTCAAATGTAGTGCAGTTGGCATATGAGGCGACAGGTGTGGTAGTGGAGATGCTGTGATAAACTTTAAATATTTTCACAGCTTTTAGGTGTTGGCAGAGACAATATGGTACCTCTTCAATTTGGATTCAGCTACAAGGCATGTGAAATATATGTTTATTTATCTGTCTTGTTTATGACCTTTATGATCAATTCAAGATGGCATAAAGGGAATGTGCTGTGTCTGTGTCAAATTGAATGGAGTGGAAACCACACACATTCGGCTTGAAGCGACTGTGCCCATGAGGTTTTAGAGCACACCTATGGTTCACAACATAGTCTTGCGACGATCCTTGTGTCTTGAGTGCACATTCTCTGTCTGAATGGGAACTTGAGTTGTTTACCTGCACCTTTTTTGGGATTGGATGTTAGGGATGTTCATGTGCATTCCAAAACAGCCCGCATGAATGTACCAAACTGAAATATCAAAGCCTTTTCTGATCTCCCACCGCTATGGTCAAAGGTACCTTTGTTTCTGAGCAATAGCGCTACGGAGGAGTGCTCTTAGGAGTGGGTCCCTGTATTGAAAACACACACACACAATAGGCCACACGTGCATGTAACTGAGCACGTGGACGTAGGGATGCAAATTATTTTGTTTCACGCTGTTTCACCGACAGTTGGTGGAGGTAACATGCAAAATAGCGTAGCAGTGCACCAACAAAGGCTGTGAAGAAGAAGACTGCTAGCAAGCAAACATGGATGTAAACAAATCAGGTTACTTTTTTTTTTAAATTAGCTTTGGAAATGTAAGAGGAAGGAAATACACTCAACATGTTTGTTAGACCTCAAGGAACATTTGTTTACAGGAGAACTCCACTGGGCACCTTTAAGGTATGGGTAAGGTTTGAAACTGACTGTTGATAGATGTTCATTCGCCAACCAGGGCTCCACATCCTGACTTTTCATTGCACTGTAAGGACACTACTTCCTGCACTGACGCTGAAAAAAAACTTTGATCATATTGACCTGTTTTAACAAATAACCAATGCTGCTGCATTTGACACTGAAGGAACTGTCTTAGTCAAATATGTAGCAGGCTGACTTTCCTCCAGACACAGAGAAAGTCTAATATCAGTTTTGGAGACCTTTAACTTGCAGAGCTCTCTTTAATGAATAATTGCCAAGTTGAGGTTCACTCTGGTCTTCCACCAGCTTGCTTCTCTCTCCTTTGCTGGGTTTTTTCTTCACAAGTCAAAAATGTTTTTTTTGCATTTTATTAAATTTTATCAAAGGGTACAGCTGTTGGGTTTTCAGTGGTTCCACCATCTGCTACTTTGGGCAGCTTTCGTGAACATCTAACATAAAACAGTCCTCTACCCATTTTGGTTGAGGCACGTCTTGTGCTGGTGGGTAATTGTAGCTGGAGTTTAAGTAATATATTTATTTAATTTTCACTTTTTGCAAAAAGCAATCGGGACAGGAATGGTAAATTAAGACCAAAAAAACTAATTTTACCTGAGCATGAAAGTTCTTTCTTTACCTCAAAAAACAATAGTTTGACCAATTTGTAAACTCCATGTGCTGAAGAAGACTGTGATATGTGGTAGAAAGCTCTGAAAAAAGATAGTAAATGGACCTTGAGTCAAGACTTTTTTGTCAAATATAACTATACATTTGGTTAAAAAATATCTCTAATATTTGTCTTAATATCTATTAAAACCCTATTTAAAAAAAAAAAAAATTCCTTGCCTTGTTGCATATAGTAACAAAAAAAGAACCAAACCTCCTTTTCTCGTTGGTATTGATATAGGCCTGCAGAAGAAAAGAGGAAATGTACTGTATGTAACACATATACAGTACATGTACACATATACTGTGCTGTATTTACTGTAAACAAACAGGAAACATGATTTTCTCATTAAAAACGCATTGAAATCCCACCTTCTCTTTTCTTCTTCTGCTTCTGCTTTCTCTTTTCCTTTAGACCTCCCATCTCCCTTCCTGTTTCATTTGACAGCTCCCTTCCTTCCTATCGTTTTCCTCCTCCTTTTCTTTTCCCTCTAATCCATCTTTCTCCTCCTCCTATTCAATATCTTATTTTACTTACCTGTTTATTTGCATTCATAAATTCTTCCAAATGCTTTATGAGTTCTTACTTTTCCCATACAGCCATCCATCCATTGCACTGTGGTATTGTTTTACAGTCTGACTCAAATCTACTATTGATCTTACAGCACAGGCTTTTAATCACAAATTGCGTGCAGGCAAGTACACACACATACTCGCACACACACTCACTTTGTGTCTATCTATCTGTCTCTCTTGCTATCTACCTATCTGTAGATATATGTACACACACACACACACACACACACTTTCTCACACAGAGTTCACATAAAGGCTGTGGTCATATTAGATGGAACTCAAAGTGCTGAGGCAGATTTTAATTAAGAAACATGCATTATGGTGTGATAGTGGTCAATACAATCGACCAGTTGGGGTTATTCAGTGAAGGGAGGCAATGGATGAATGGCACAGGAGGTGTGTGTGTGTTTGTGTGTGTGTGTGTCTGTGTGTGAGAGAGAGAGACAGTGAGGATGGGAACAGGAGTGTGTTTATGTGGCGACAGAGTGTGCACTGAGATAGCATGATAAGAACAGGATTTATGAAATTGGAACAGACGTTGGTGTGTGTGTGTGTGTGTGGTTGTGTGGTTGTGTATGTTTTTGTGTGTTGGTGCACGCCCTCACAAGTGAAGGGTGAGTGTGTTTTATGACTTTCTCTTGGTCAGGAGCTTGCTGATGGTAATCATACTGAGATGGACCTGTGTGTGTGTGTGTGTGTGTGTGTGTGTGTGTGTGTGTGTGTGTGTGTGTGTGTGTGTGTGTGTGTGTGTGTGTGTGTGTGTGTGTGTGTGTGTGTGTGTGTGTGTGTGTGTGTGTGTGTGTGTGTGTGTGTGTGTGTGTGTGTGTGTGTGTGTGTGTGTGCGTGCGTGCGTGTGTGTGTGTGTGTGTGTGTGTAAGGTCCATTCATCAGGACAAAGCAGAGAATGAACTGTCAGCTGCAGTACTATTAGGACTTGAATGAAGGAGAAGTCATTGTCTCTGTGTCTATGTGATGTTACATTTCAAGGTTCAGACTCCAATGGGCGTTTTCCCAGGCATATTACTGGATAATATGAGAAACAAAGGAGAAATGCATAAATGTAGAGCATGGTTGTCTGTAGCAGAATGTAGCAGAATCATGCAGGTTACAAAATCCTGGTAACCAAGAGCTTGGTTTGCTGATAATAAACAGTATGAAAGTACTGTAAACACGCATTGCAGGTTAAAGCGAGTCAACACATCAGGGTACACCACTGTCTTATTTCCCAGCATCAACGCACATCAAATCTCCAAAAAGCAACAATTAATTAACACATTCATTCCCCAGATCTACAAACAGCGCCCACTTGTGTCTGAATGATGAACCTGATTACATGACTACATGCCAATGTCCGTTGTACTTAAATCAACCAAACCATATTCTAACTCTTTTTAAAGCAAATTAATAATTAAGCGCAATGACACTTTACATTTTCAAAATGCTATGTATCAACGTCACTATGTATTCACTTTCATTTAATTTGATAATTCAGCATCATTAAAATCTTGAGCGTCTAATCTGTCAGTGTGTTCTAATTCTGTCAGGGAAAGACTTGCATGACCCACCCTTTAAACGACGTAGCATGTTTTAATTTTGATGCCATCAGTCTTTTTCATCGGTGCAGAAAGGCGGGTTCATCCTCCTTTTAATGCCAGCATAAAGCTTTATAAATCATCTTTGTAGTGTAACTACAGTAAATGATGTCAAAGCTTTATAGGTTGTATGAAATAGATTCCTTTGTCAAAATTATTCTTGTTAATTGTTTATCTGAAGATGATCACTGACTTTACCACTGGATACACTTATAAGATACTACTTATAATTGTTAATTTGTAGTCTGCCAGTTCACTACATCTTCATTTGACACAAAGTATCACCCCTGTTTTATCATATACATGTATTCATATAGTCTTCTTCACCTTTAAAGAAGAGTTAATGCATTGTGGGATTGTAAATCACTCTACTGCTCTTGATATTAGATGTTCAAGCAGATGTATTATTCACATTCACACTTACCCTTTTTGTAGCTTTCTACATTAGTTTTGCATTTCAGTTGTTTCTTCTTGTTACCCTGATAAGAGACAATCTACCTCATTCTGTGATCGCTCCTTTTTTCAGTTTTCCTCATAGTTCTGTGTTCCTGACATCCAGAAAGCCTTTTTTTTTTTGATTGGGTTTATTCTGAGTGACTTAATCTCACCTGTACAGTAACGAGTGTTTTTGTTTCACAACATTTCAAAAAAAAAATGTGTGTAAAATTCACACCTTGGTTGAGCGAAACACAAAGCTGGAGAAGATGTGATGTGTGTACATGTGGGTGTTAGGATGTGCTCTTGTACTTGTACTACCTCTGAGGACCAGTGTTAGACCTTGAGAGACCCTTTTTGGTCATTCTTTACTTCTTGAAAAGGCCTTTTTGAGGTTAAGATTTAGAGCTGGGTTAGAAAAGTAATGATTAGAGTAGGTGTGTAGTGGGTTAGGGGCTGAACGCATTAGGTCAGTGAGTGTCCTCGCAAGTATATAGTAAAAATAGAAATGTGTGTGTGTGTTTCCATAATTAGCTGTAGAATCTCAGTGCTTCATCATGGGAATACTTCCTGGAACGTCCCCTCTCTGTGTGGAATATTGATCAGTACATTAGTCTGCTGCCATGACTGTGAGCGACCAGACAAACTGTTCACTCGCTGGAGTCACTCTGCATAAGAGCCTCCACTCAGAGACTAAAAGTCAAGATAAATGAAGCACATACAGTGAACACGTGTGTGCCCCCTTCAGACCCGCTAATGTTACATTTCACATATTGCCTTTCCCCGCATACTGTATTCCTCATCCTTATAAATCTAATATTTATAGTAATTTTTTCAGTAATGTCCTCAGTAAATTCTGTCTCTACTGGTACGGCTGCTGCGTTTTTTCACCGCCTTTTAATGCTTTTGCACATTCATTCATATATTTCTACTTGATCCTGATTTTTCTTCTTCAGTCAGATTACATTTACAAAACCAAAAATAATTCAATTAGTTTTATCACAGGGATCATAAAGGTTTTGTCTATGCAGACCTTGAAAAGTGTGTTTTGCAAGGAAAGTGTTTTTTCCTGCTTGTTCAAGCTGTTCAGTTAATTTACAGACCCACAATATTACGTTTCTTGTAGCTTTAAAAGAACCAAAAATGTTTGAGTTTTCTCGTCTCAACAGGTTAAACAAAGCTGAGCGAGATGTCAACCAAGTCTGTTCATGAGTCCTGAGGAGAGGTCTAATCAGCCAAAATAATAACACCTGTGTGGGTGGACCATGGGTGTGAGTGGCTTGAATATTACATTAATCAACATATTTACACACAGATTCAAATTCCCTTTTTAAAGTACTTGTTTTTTTCACAGTGTGTAACCTGGCACAGTACATAAAATGAGTTCATATATAAATTCACCCCAACTAAAAAGCATCTGTTCCCCTCTCATCCTTTGTTCTCTCATTCTCTAACACTCAGCATTCATCTCTTTTTTTCCTCCACTCCTTCTGTTATATTTTTACCTTCCTCCCCCCTCCCCCCTCCCCCCTCCACCCCTCTTCTCTTCTCTTCCTTCCCTCCCCCCCTCGCCCTGAAAGGCTGCACACCATGTTGATAGACAGGTCTATTACTGTAAATGCTGTGTACATGCCCCTATGTGGAAGTGCATATGGATTCTGCAGGAGCATGTGGGGATGTGTAATGCACCACATGTGGGTATTTGTGTGTGTCTGTGCTTGCATCAAGTGTGTGTGTGTGCGCGTATACAGTCCATGTGTTAATGTGTATGTAGTCTGTCCCCATGACAGGGAAAGTGAGCAGCCCAGACTCGACCACAACACCAAACCACAAACAGCTTCTACTGCCTGCAGCAGGCTTCATTTACTTTACATTACATGTAACATTTCCAGCCGCTCTGAGCCAATTACCACCCGTGACAAGTTGTTTCAAGCTCACTTTCGTGTAATAAAGGCACCTGTAACTGTACAGGTGTTGTATTTTTATAGTAGACTTTCTGCTGTTTATCCATAGTGAGTGAAACTGTTCAATGAAAAATCTCAGCTACTGTGCAGTAATTTTTTAATGCAGCAGCTATACAGTAGTTCTGCTCCTGCTGTTCTGTTGCTGCACCCCCGTTTTTTCCGAGAGCTGATGCAGATAAATGCAGTTTTGCAGATATTTTCACTCAGGACAACAGCTTGAACTTAGAAGTCATGCTTAAAAAGTGATGCTTAAGAAAATAGTTCCTATTTCAGTTTGTCACGTCTTGTGCCCACATCTGACGCCTCAGTGTCATGTGTGTCAAGGATGAAACTGTTCTCAAAAAAAGTTATTTTTAAAACTGTAATTCAATATAAGGGTCGGTGATATGGATAAATCCTCAAGTAATATATGATTTTATTATGGCAAAAAACCCTGACTGTAGACAAATGTACATTGTCTCATGGTATTTATCATCATATCGCCCAAACATAATGTCTTATATTTAACTCTCCTTTTACAAGAAAAAAACCATCATGCTGTTTGAAAAAGTATGAAATGGTAAGAGTACACATTTACCACCTATCATTAGACCCTCAGTTGGACTAACTACGTGCCCACCCACCACCCCGACCTCCACACCCTTACTGTCCGCCTCCTTACAAGACCACAGCACTTGGGACGTAAATTGTGAGGTACAGAGGGATGCTGGGCTAAAATCAGTGTGTAAGGTACTATAAGTCCAACTGCAGGTAACCTTAACATGTGTAATCGCGCATGTTCACCAAAACAACACCCTGTAAATAGAGAATTTCTCAAAATAAAATAGAACTGAGAGTGTTATCGGGATGTAGTTTATAATCATTTTTTCTGCGTTGCAGAGGTGAAATGTCTGCCGATGTTGTGAATCACACCTTTAGTTTGCTCCATTAAAGTGGCTGTAACACCTGTTCAGTGCTCGTAGTGTCTGGAGATCTGTGACATGAATATTTAATGTTGACAGCTGGTTGCTTTGTACGTGTGTTTGTGTGCGAGTGAGTGTGTATTGTATGGTGGGTTTGTATCCATGTCTCACTTTGATGATTTAATTTCCCTCTAGGGATTAATAAAGTCAACTATCTATCTATCTATCTGTCTATCTATCTATCTGTCTGTCTATCTGTCTATCTGTCTATCTGTCTGTCTGTCTGTCTGTCTGTCTGTGGTGTTTATAGGGAGATGGTGAGTGCCGTGTATGAATGAGATAAAGCCACTGACCAAAAGGGAAAGTGTAAAAATGTCAGGTATTATCCACCCCTACAACATTATTGATGCGACATCTATAGCTATTTTCTTGATTAGTGAGTAGCAGATAAACCAATAGGAAGATGGGATAACAAAAAGCAGAGTGAAGGAGGACCTCATAGATTTTCTTCTCCGTGGTGTTTTAGCTCTTTGATTGGATCTTGATCCTCCCACCTCCTCTCTTCTGCTCCTCTTGTCTCCTCTCTCTGTGTCTCCAGGCTAATTAATGACAAATTAGATTATAGAGTCACGGTGAACTCTGCTCCGTGGAACTTCCACTGGCCTCTCTCAGAAGCGGCTGCGTGATATAGGCTAACTATTTTGACAGATATTGCAGCTGGCGTACAGTTTTATCCATTTAATTGTTTTACTCACCACTCAGCTAATCTGTAAAGCCAGTTGATATAACAATGCAGTGATTCCAGCAAAAGGAAATTTGTTAAATCTTTTAAATTTGCTGTCTTTACCTGGTTGCTCTTGTTCCTTTAGGAAAGACTAAGTGCCGTGTTTAACGGTTATGATTTCAATGTATTGTACAGAGAAAAATTAGCATCAGCACTACAAAGCTCCTAAACGAACTCACTCCTGCTAGATTACATTTCTGCTGGGAATTGTAGTGAGGTATTTTTCATATCATGAAACTTGAAAATTACATTACATTTGATTCATTTTTCTCCATGTCACGACTTCCGTTACTGATTATAATGCAAATATTTCTTACTAACTGCAATATCTGCATAAAATTGATCATCACCAAATACATTTTCCTCTAACTACATCTGTTCAAGCATTTAACACCTGTAGACCTGGTGGAATGAATCCAATTGAAGGCTGTTCTTTGTGTGTGTGTGTGTGTGTGTGTGTGTGTGTGTGTGTGTGTGTGTGTGTGTGTGAGATAGATACACAATACTAACAGTTCAGGCTCTTGAATAAATAGACCTGACCTCCAGGTTAA
The DNA here is from genome assembly GCA_038419695.1 of Scomberomorus guttatus. Classification (NCBI taxonomy): domain Eukaryota; kingdom Metazoa; phylum Chordata; class Actinopteri; order Scombriformes; family Scombridae; genus Scomberomorus; species Scomberomorus guttatus. The sequence goes on along the minus strand of CM076449.1, from coordinate 12,306,972 downwards.
TGATCGGCACAAGAAGAGCTCAGACCTCTGTGTGTGTGTGTGTGTGTGTGTGTGTGTGTGTGTGTGTGTGTGTGTGTAGACAAATGAGAGCTGTCTGCAGAGCATAAGAGTAACAGCAGCAAAGACAAAACAACAACAACAAAAAAAAAAACAGAAATATGATCGAGGAAATCAGAGTCCTGCGGGTTTGAGAGGAGAGCTGAGTTTATAAGATGAAGATGAGAAGCTGCAGTCATAGTCTGCTGTGTGTGTGTTTGTGTGTGTAAGTGTGTTGAAAAGCAGCAGTAGCATTGGTTTCTTTTTCACATGACCGCAATCTTCCCCATAACCATAAACAAGTAGTTTTATTCGCTTTAAATTAATCAGACCTTAACCATGCAGGTGGCTGATTAGAAAATGTGAGTCATACTCATAGTGGTAATATCAATCATTTTGGAAGGCACTGACAAACTTATGTTGTCATTAGATTTGAGGATTTGTTACGTCTGCATTTGTGGCACCAAATAGAATTTACCTGATTTTGGGGCAACCTCAGTGCATTTACATATGAACTTCAAATATGGCAAACCTGTAAACTTAACAAATGTAAATTTTGAAAACTTTTACAACTCATTTTCATGGTCAGTGTCGACTCTGTGATGTCCACATAAGAAGTTACAAAGCTTTAAAATCCAATTATACAAAAACAGGAAGAAAATAGGCTCAAATTTAATTTTAATTGAAGAGATGAGTTAAAGGAAAGTACTATTATTTTTTTCTGCTTCTTGAAAACGGTCGACTGGTTTCTCTCTCCTTCACATCTCTTCCTGCACAGTCAGCATGGTTGGAGGTTGTCAGGGTTAATTTTCCCCCTTTCAGACAAGACATTTGCATCCTTTTACTCTTGCAGTGACTCCCACAGGCCTGAAAATTGCCTCAGCTGGCCGACACGCCACATGCAAACTGACGGGGAGAAATGTGAACCATACACAGACGGGTGTAACTGGACTATCACTTGTGGTGACACCTGCACTCTAATGCTTTGAGGTACATAAGACACCTGTCAAAGCTGTCCTGTGACAGGCTTATCAGTCATCAGTCTCTGTCAGAGCTGTGGTTTTACATAAACATAGGGCACAGGCCTCTGCAAGGGGCCTTTGGGCAATTTTAGAGGGTCAGAAGATGGTGACTGCTGATAAACAATGAATCATGTCTGCTGCTTCAGATTCAGGGTCCTGGTATTGTACATGCTGGCTCACTGTCACACTGCCATGTCTTACAGAGCCATTGTTAATGTTATTAGCAATGCCTGTGCTTTTTCTACTATGACATGTCAAAATGTCTGCTGTGAAAAACATTAAAGACATTTATATATATTATTTATTGTATTATTATGGAACATGAGCTAGTTTATGGTAGCAAAGATCAAACAGAAGCAGTATTCTACTACCAAGCTAAATATTGACTCTGTTTTGTGTTTTGGGCTTAAGAGTAAGTTTCCTTAACCTTTGCAGCTGAGATGTCTTTCAGCTCCACCCACTCACTTGTAGCATTCTCCTCCTGGGTTAGTTGCTACCGGCGGTTGCTACATTTTCAGTCGATACATGCTGCTGCCCAGGCCAACTTTCTCTAGAAAAAGGTATCTTTCATCTCGGTTGGTTAAAGGTTAAGTGAGAAATAACTGAATAAAAACTCTCTATCAAAGTTTGGCTTTGTGCTGTAGCTCTGTGTGAGCGCACCTATTTATCATCTGATTATATTATGTTATTACAATGACCACGCTTCCTGTTGCACTCTGTTTAGAAGTTATTTTGCTGGATTATACTACATGCTGCACACTAAACAGTATGCGCTGTTTACACTCGATTGATTTAGTTCAGACTGCAGTATACCGAAACAGCACAAGTCATGTTATGAATTTAAAATTAGCCTAGCTGCTTTTATACATCTTCTAAATGGGAGCTATTTGTTGTTTCATTACCATCAATTCCTGGTTAAAAAAAGGACTATTGGCCTCATACAATAAGAAAATTCAAAGTCAAACTAGTCAAACCAATTTTGTTGTTGCATGAACAACAAATGCATGAACATTTACTGAGGAATCACACTCTAAATCTGAGGTGTCTGCCTTTTTCAATTAGCATAAATGTCCCAGTAAGCACCTACAGTAAAAAGGCTAACAAACATATGCCACACCCTCACCAACAACCTTGGATGTGATAGGCAAGGATTAAAGAAACAGAGATAGATATTATCATCAGATATTTTGAGCAAAAATACATCATTTAAGTGTGAGAATTGGTACTATAGTTCACACCTGTGAGTAAATATAGCTAATGCGTCATCACTGCAAACTGTACATTTAGTTCACTTAGAAAAAATGGTGTGATGTAAATTGCTTTTGGACAAAAATCAGGAACATTAAGCACACGGCTCAGTAGATCTGCGCCGTCAAGCTTGAAGCTGCATTAAAGGATCAGTTCACCCAAGAAAAGGAAAATAAAGAGTTTTATCCCTCACACAAGTGGAATCATGCAGGTAGTTTTGGTTTTATTTGTCCAGGTTTGTAGATATCAGTCTCTGAGTTTTCTGCTGCCACACCAATACAATTTATTAGAACTTTTCTTCTGGGACCAAAGAAATAACCTCTATGAAAACTGTTTACAGACTATCCAGATTAATGGGTACTGGAAAGGCAAGTTGCTGTTAACTTTTTAAAATGTAATATTTGAAATCTGTGAGCACCACAAATGAATAGACCCCCCCCCCCCCACACACACACACACACACACAGACATACACAAAAATCCTTAACAATGTGATTCTTCCTCATCTGTTAGAAACACCACTTAAGTGCAAAAGATTTGCTGGTTCTGAAGCAGAAGTGGGTATTCTGTGCTGCTGTGCTGTTGATTAAGTTTGACATGATGAGAGCTGAAGAGCTGCCTGGATTAAAAAAACTGCTGACTCCTTTCCCTCCACTGTTCGCTCGCTCTCCATCTCCTCCTCACTCTTTCCCATCCCTCCATCCCTCCATCCCTCGCTCTATCCCTCATTCCTTCAAGAGTCTCTTGTGATGTTGGTTATGTAGCAGAGGGATAGACACACTCATTAAAATCAGCTCCCCCCTTTCTCTTCCTCCCTATCTACCTCTCTTCATCTCCCTTTCGCCATCTTCATCAGATGTAATTATGGCAGCACAACGTGGGAGGACCTTGCACTGCAAAATTATACTTTCAAATCTCCGTTCGCTTCAGCTATTAAAGGAACGAGACCTACATTTTCAACCTGATCAGAGAGAGAACAGAAAAAATGGGGGCAAAGACGGAAAACAAGAAAAATGGGAAATAGAGGGATAAAACACGGAGGAGAGAAGCAGAGAGGAGAGGAAAGACAGCTACAAAGAGAATTTATTAAGGAGGAAAGGAGGATGCCGGGCTGTAGCGGTGGCTATAGCCGCTGAGTTAACAGAACATGGGATCAGTAATGCTGTCAAGCTAGAAAATGCCAGACAGCAAAGCAGGCTGGGACAGCACAGAGGGAGGAACTGCTTAGTTAGGGTACGTGACTGATGCAGGCATTTTTTTCCCCTTTTCTCTCCCTGTGCTTTCCACATCTTCCCTTCAAATTTAAGGAGCCACCTTGTCCCATAGCACCTCGCAATGAAAGAAAAATAGAATGGGGTTCAGCAGATAGTGGGAGGGGTGTTACAGTACTGTATGGTTGCGCATTGCATTGTGGGAAGGAAAGGGGATGGGAGAAACGTGCAGAGATTTACTAGCTTTGCCCTGGTTGCAGAGGAGCTAAAATAGCTATATATATATGGTAGCTGGGTCGCGATAGAGGATGCAAAGCTACAGTAGGACAAACAGGACAAGAGCAGGTTGACACAGTTCGGAGAGAAGCTGTGTGGCTTTTTTTTGCAGTCGGGAGATATTAGAGAGCCAAGCAAGGTCCGGACACAACAGTGTATCAGCTCTCATCTGGAGGAAGAACAGAAGGGAGGAAGACAGGAGAAGAAGATGAGGAGGGGTGATGTTTCCTATTTTATTTTTAGATGCGGGGTTATTTCGCGTTCATTTCATTTGATTGTGTGGGTGTGTCTCTTATTATGTCTGTATGTGCCTCGCTTATGTTGATATGTCTCTGTGTGTGTGTGTTTGTGTGCGTACCTGTATACCCGTGTTGATTTATGTGTGTGTCTGCGAGAGATGTACTCTAATGCTTTTCACTCAGGTTGTGGGTTCGGCTCAGCAATCACTCAGCACTGCAGTCAATTTGTGGTTGATTTACCTCTCTATCCGTCTATTTCTGGTTGATTACAACTATTCTCTCTGCACTCCTGTTTTCCACGGGAGCAAAGATGGACCGTATTCTACGTGTAGCCATCCAAATGCACTCTCTCATCTGCTGCTTTGAAGTTGGATGAATGAATACAGTGTCCATGTGGTTTAGATGATAATAGACACTGGTGCATCCTGTCTGAGTCAGCAATGATATTTAAAGAAATCAATGGCAATCAGCTCTGAATGGGAAAATGAATGAATCATTGTGATGTTTTATATCTATACTGCCCTCTATCTTTGCACAAACCCATTTATTCTCTTTCGTATTCTTTTCCTGTTGCTTCATATCTTTCTTTTGCCTGGTTTAAGTACAGTTTTGTGTTGCTAAGACTTACAAACTTACAACAGTCATAATCTCTTCACCGTCAGTGCAAATATGTTTTGCTTCCAACCACTGAACCCACAGAATTAATTTTAAATCCCTGTGGATGATCCAAAGTTTCAGTCTTGTTTGAACAAGCTGATACAGAATATATATGTGACACTGTCAGACAGAGGAAATAAAAATGATTTTTTTCAACCTTAAAGCCATTTAAGGGGAAACATTAGAGGAGAGGAAGATTTTAATAAGTTAAAATAACATCAAACCTCTGCGTTTTCTGTTTGCAGGTCCAGGAATGGCTGTGTCTGAATTGTCAGATGCAGAGGGCTCTTGGCATTGATATGACCACGCCTCGCTCTAAGAGCCAACAGCAGATTCACTCTCCATCCCACCAAGCCAAACCCATCGTCCAGCCTCAGCAGCCTGCACCTCAGCCAACACAGCCGACAGCAGCAGCGCAGCCCAAACCTTTGGCACAGAGTCAGCCCACTCAGCGGCAGCAGCAGCAGCAGCAGCAGCATCCTCAGTCTCAGCCCTACGGCCAGACTCAACCTTACTCCCAGTCCCAGCCATACTCCCAGTCCCAGCAGTATCCCCAGTCTCAGCCCCAGTCTTACCCTCTGTCCCAGCCAGGGCCCCAGACTCAGCCTCATACCTCCCCCGGCTTACAGAGACACCCAGCCCCTGGCGGCCCCCAGACTCAGACAGGGCCCTCTCAGCAGGGGATGAGGTCTGACCCGTACTCCCAGAGAGGTCCAGGAGCTCCAGGAGCTGTCGGAGGTCCTACAGGAGGCCCCAGCCAACCAGGAGGTCCACGGATTCCCCACCCAGGCGCTGTGCCACTCCCTGGCTTGACCAAAGCGCCCTCCCAACCCGATTTGGGTCGCGGTTCACCGATGCACCAGTCCATGGCAAGGCACCATGACCAGACCAGAAGCGCCGGCTCCTCCCCAGCCCACAGGCCTCAGAGTCAGGCCCCACCTCCTGCGCAGGACGGCCTGACCAAGCTGTTTGGCTTCGGAGCGTCGCTGCTCAATCAGGCTAGTACCCTAATCAATGTCGACCCTCTACCCACCGCCTCCACCCAGCCCAGCCCTGCACGAGGCAAGGTGGTGTTTAGTAATGCAACACCTGACAACAGGCAGCAACAACAAGGGGCCCAGGGCACCAAACCATTTGGGATGGGGGGCCCTCATGCTCCAACTCAAATGGGAGGCCCCTATGCACCAAGCCAAATGGGGGGTCCTCATGCACCGAGCCAAATGGGGGGTCCTCATGCACCGAGCCAAATGGTAGGTCCCCAATCAGGTGGTCCACATGCGCCAACCCATAAACAACAGCTGCAGACCATGCCTCATCAACAAGGCATGCCGCAACAGCAGTCGCCTGCACATCATCAAAAAGGGCCACAGCAACCGCAGGGACATCTGCAGAAAGCGCCGCAGAAGCAGGAGCCCGTGGCGGCTCCTGTGCCCGCTCCACAGCCTGTGAAGCCCAAAGTGAACTGTCCTCTTTGTAAAACAGAGCTGAACATCGGCAGCTCCGACCCGCCCAACTATAACTCCTGTACACAGTGTCACAGCCAAGTGTGTAACCTGTGTGGTTTCAACCCGACGCCACATCTGGTGGAGGTAAGAGGATTGTTATACGTGTTCATACAATACAGTGTTCACGCAAAGTCTCTTACACAGATACATGTCTCTCACCATATTGTCATACACTTATATTTAAGAACAAGACCTGAACTCGCACACATGCGCACACACACACACACACACACACACACACACACACACACACACCTCCCAGACAATCGATACCATTCAGCACAAATTGAAAATGCTTTTCATTCCACTGTTGGACCTTTTCCTCTTTACTGTGTGGATGCTGTTAGACATGAACCTCCCATCTTTCTCTTTCCTGTGAGGAATTCACTCTTTTTTTCTGTTTTCTTACTCTTTTTTCATGGTCAGTGTTTATAAGCATATGTTTCATTTCATATCTTTTTTTGTTGCTCTTTTATAAATATCTTCCTGTCTTCCTGTGATAGCCCTAAGTTGTCTTTTTGTCTTTGGTCTCTCTTTCCGACTAGCTACCTTACTGCTCCCCTCTCTATCCCTCGCTTTAATCTCGCCCCTTTCTTGATTTTAGTGTCTCCTGTTTGTAATTTTATATACATCTACAGACATGCAGCCAGGTACTTGGCTCTAACTAAGCTTGGGTTAGTCTCGTTGGATTTGTTTACCCGTGGTAATTTAATTATATTAGAAATTATTCCTAAGTGCAATGTTTAATTATGTTAATTTTTTAACTGATTATGTATTAAGTTCTGCGCTGACATTTTACTTGATAATATTAAACCTTTATTATATTCATTTCCTTTAAATGTTTACCCTAATCATCTTAATGATTTCTTACTAATTCTCTTACTAAAATAATCGCATTATTTGCTCAGTGAGAAACAACAGTCTTACTTTTACATTTTAAAACACCATTTCACATTCATTTGTCAAATGATCTGTTACAATACAAGTTTGATTTATATTTTTATGATTCTCAATTAAATGTCTTCTGAACTTCGGTTCTGTTCTGTTCCAGAAGTAAGAAAACCTCATTAAAAATCACAGAATAACTCAACTGTAGTCAAAAAAAAAAAGAAGAAGAAAGATCTAATATCGTTGAGGGTTAAGTTTAGACATGTCAATAACAATAATGTAGACAGCAGAGATTATGGTTAATAAGTTACAGTGATTTAAGTACCTGTGCTGTTAAATTTTCATATTTTTTTTGATAAAATAATGAAAGTTCAATTTTCTGATGGCAAGGGCTGTAGGCTGTGGATGCCAATTTGTCGCTCTTTATTTCTTCTACCAACTGCTTTGTCAGCTAGAATGCTACACACTAACAAGCTGTTTCCCAGCAAACAAGCTAACAACCAACATCCATTTAATTGAGAAACAATATTCAGCTCGTTTTCCACAAATAATTTACAAAGAAAATCAATCCAACCCCCCCAAAAAGTTTTTGGCTTGAGAATTACATCTTTAAGTCATTGAAGCTTCAGTTTTTTTAAAGGATACTTTAGGATCTGCTCATAAGATGATGGGAAAGGAAAGATGAAGGATGAATTAAAGAGACAAATATTCAGAGCTGGAAACACCATGAGCAAGAAATGATGAGAGGAAGAGAGCACAGAGAGAGTGGAAAGTTGAGAAAAGGCAAACAGACAGAAGGAAGGGAGACAGAAAAATAAAGATATAAGAATGGAGACAGAGCAAAGGTGAAGAATGAGAGAGAATTAAGGGAAGCAGAATCACAAAACACAGACATCCTTTTCAGTTATGCTTTCTCTCTTTCCTTCAAAGTGATTCTGCTCGTGGTACAATGAAAATGAGTGTAAAGGCCGCCTGCACTCTCACCTCCCCTTTATCGATCCAGACATGAAACTGAGAGGTGAAAAGAAGGAAGAGAGAGAGCAATAGAAACGTAAAGGAAGGAAGTATGTGAAGAAGAAAGGAGGGAAAAAGTGAGTAGTGTAGTAGGGAAGTACTACAGCACGGAAGAAAGTCAGGATGCAAGGAAAGAAATATATAAAGATGCAGGGAAGGAAAGGAGGAAAGGAGTCATTAAGGAAATAAAAAAATGAAGGAAAAGGAAGGAAACTTGGCGTGTAAGGAAGAAAAGAGAAAGAAGCAGGGATGCGTGTCAATCAGTCAGTCAGGCAGATTGAGAATGACTTGTGGTGTATTTACTTTGAAGCAGCATGACGCCTTCAGGGTCTTTGGGGAGTACAGCTCTTCATAGTACTGTACTGTAATGTAGTGTCACTGCCTCAAGATAGACCTAGAGATAATGTACAGGGTTATATATAACTACTACTACTACTACTACTACTACTACTGTGTACTGGACAGTGATAAACACTTAAACACGCACAGAGAGCTAACAGAAAGAATGGGTCAAAATGTTATGTAGACCGTGAGAAATCAAAGCCATTAAAGCTGTCACAGACACATGCAGATCAAAAGAAGACATATTATATACAGTATGTGTATGCGTGCGTTGTGGGCTTAAGCCTGCAGCTCTCCAGAAGAAGTGAATGAAACAGAAAGAAAACATACACAGAAGGAGGAGAGGTGAGAGAGAAATGTCAGAAGGATTAACGTCCACCAGACAAAAGTTCTCCTTTTCAGTAAATTAGAGAAAAGATAATGATGACACAGTGTATTTGTTAACTACTACTGGCTTTGGAGTGCTAGTCAAAATTATTTAAGAGGCAAAACCGCACATGGTCGTGGTGCAGTTCAGGACTGAACATAAAGATGATGAAGTATCTTATACATATAGAGAAAGGAAGGGTATTAGAGACGCAAAGAGAGGAGAAGAAAACAAAAAAGGGAGGAAAATTAAGAGAGAATAGGTCTCAGAAAATGATAAAGAGGAGCTTAGAATTAAATTAAGATGAATGAAGAAACATTCAGAGTAGCACAGAGACAAATAAAAAGACAGTTAAAGTGAGACAAAGAGTGAAGGAACGATGGACTAAATAGAGGCTGAGTGGAAACCAGACATGTAAAGCTGTATCACGTGCAGCCTCCAATCCAGAGGGAAGACAGGCAGTAACAGACATACACACACAAAAGACTGTAGCAAGTAGGACAGTAGGGAAAAAGAAGGAAAAAAAATCAAGTGAGTAAAGTGAGGGAGGGAAAGATGATGACAAAGGAGCGATGAGATCACAGAGGCATATTTTTGACTGATAAAGGGCATTTAAGATATAACTCCTGTACTCCTGTACTCCTGTGTTTATCTAAATTCTAAAGGCCTTGATTGAGATTGATTTTACAATTTCCAAAGTCTTAGTCATTACTTCTCTTTGTCACGCTGATGGCATGGCATTAGGGATAGCAATTTTGGTCTGTCTGTCCCTCCATCTGTCTGTCCACCACTTTGGTCTAGACTGAAATATCTGAGAAACCACTGGACAGATTGCCATTAAATTTGCTGCAGAAAATAAAAGGTCCCTAGAAGATCACTTCTACTGACTTTGGTGATCTCCTGACTTTTCAACTAGCGTCATTATCAGGCCAAGTTTTCAATTTGTCCAATACTTTGGTTTATGACCAGATGCCTGCAAAACTAATCATTCCCATCAACCTCAGCTGTACTGTTTAGTGTTAGTTAGTAAATGTTATGCTAACGTGCTAAACTAAGATGGTGGACAAAAAAAAAAATTACAGCCACTTAACATCAGCATGTTAACATGGTACAGTGCAATCTTACGGAGCTGCAACTTAAGCAAGAAAATATCAATATCATGCTTTTTGTGAATTTGTTATTTTTATACTTATGATGTCATATATCTATATTAAACATAGTCAAAGTTTCAAAACCTGAGGTGAACAAATATAAAATGCTCCCTGAAAGTCAAAAGCCAGGCTGTCCGTTCTTTAGCCTTTGTTATTAAAGTTGTTACTAAGGTTGTTCCATGTGTTGTTCACGTTGTCCACTCCCATATTTCGGATCGGAGTCAGGCTCGAACATGTATTGATGTATTTGAGAAGTTTCCATTTAAAGTAAAGAAGGAGAAAAAGAAGTGAAATCAGACTACAACTGTTGATGTAGCCTCCTGAGGAGTCTGGGTGCTGGCCAATCAGAACAGAGTGAGCTCATCGGGAGGGGGACCTTAAAGAGACAGGAACTAAAACGGCCTGTTTCAGACAGAGGCTGAACTGAGGGGCAGCATAAAGAGCCAGTATAAGATAAATAAGGAGTTTTTTGGACTGTAACTCATGCAAAGATATTCCAGTAGAGCCCCAGAATAAAAATATAGACCTGTAAATATGCATGATACGTCCCCTTTAAGTCCTGCATTAACTCAATAACTGAATATTTGGGCCTGATATGTTCTACTTTGCATGAGGAAATAATCCCTTCACTTAGTAGGTCTTATGTTGTGCTCAGTAAGGGGTGGGTATTGAGGTGGGGAGGGGGGCTGAATCTCATTTTATAAAAAAGCAAGGCCCACTCAACATTATTAATATTTTCTTTGGCCCCTCCCATTGACTAAGAAAAAGACTGCATAAATATTAAATATTTAAAAAAAACATTATAAAATAGTGAAGACAAGAGGCATTATGAATTTCCCTTAGTCATACCGTATATATAATGTAGTCCAATTGACAGTCGGGCACAAATTCAAATCAGCACGAGTTGGTGACAAACCCACCGCCTCATATCAGCACGGAGATGACCAAGAGAAGAAAAGAAGACACCAGAGTGGTGCCCCAAAATGGCACAATACCTGAGGAATTTATAGCAAAGCTCACTGAACTGTTTGAAACAATAAGTCCCCTCAGCTGTCAAGACTATGAATATAACCTTGTGTCTTTACTAAGGCAGTGTTTGAGAAAGACAAGAACACTGTGTGATAGAGGAACACGGAGGGTAGTGCTAGCTTGATTTATCAATAATTCAGCAAAGGTTTTTTTTATATAAATAGCAGGAGAGATGAAATATGTAAGGGGGTGGCAGTGTCTCCTGAAAGAGAAAAGGAAAAAGTCACTGGGTTTATCCTGCTCCCGCTGGCCTGTCTGTTACTCTACTTAATCACTCCCGCCCAGCCAATCTTTCCTTCCCCTTTCTAATACTGTGACATATTTATTTGACATATTTATAGAGAGAAAGAGGAAACTCTGCTTTCTTCTCTACATGCTCCCCATCTTTGTCTTTGCTTTTCCTTTTACCGTACAGCACTCCTCTCACTATTTTATCACTCGCACATGTACGCGAACACTACTGACGTTCTGACTACACCTCATTGCATTTTTACATTTTTTTAGTTGTTTCAAATACATGAATGTTTTTTTTGCTTTAACATTTTTGTGTTATTTGTTATGGTTTTTGAGCCGGTCATGACATCTCTCTAATGCTAATTCTCTCTCCTTCCTTTTCCTCCTATATAACCATAGAGATTTCTGAGAGATGTTTGCTGTTTGCATCTTTTCAGAGAAAAAATGAAGCAATGATATTTGTTTTTAAAAAATCTAACTGAGCTTGACGGGGACAGGGGGTGTTTCAGAAATGGAGACGTGTGTTTCAAAAATGTGCACATGTATAGTTTATGACACAGTCTGAGCTCTGAATTCAACATGTTCATTCAACATATTAAATAGATGCAAACAGCCTCCTCTTTAAGGTCTGAATGATGACACACCATGACACACACACACACACACACACACACACACATACTACACACATACTACACACTGTATAAACAGGTGCTAGTGAATGAGTGAATGAGGCCATTTCTCTGTCCAGTTTGTCATTCAGGCTTTCACAGCTGTCATCACTGCTGTCAGAACAATTATTAGGATTACTGCACCCATTCCACCTTGATATGTGTCTGAATGTGTGTGTGTGTGTGTGTGTGAGTTTGCATTTGTGTGTGACTGCACATCTGAAGTGAACTGATTAGAGATTGTGACATTTAATCTGCCGAAGTGTGTTTGAGCATGTGCGGTGTGTTTGTGTGCGCAGGGAAATTATTGGAATACCGGCATTTAGTCTGTGTGTGTTATTATGAGTATGGTACATGAAACTGCTTCTCCTCCCCAAATGATACCAAAGTTAATTGTGTGTTCAGGCTCTCCTCATTGACACTCATCATAAAGTGAACCAGTATAATGATGAAGTAGTTGGCTGGCAAGTTGCCCTGAATGTGGATCCATATGTACAGTAGTTAGTGACAATAGCTCCTCTATGGCAGTGGTAGCGAGTGCAAAGCTAGTATGACCCAGAGTCAGAATGGCCATAATTATGAGAAAAAGTTTTTAAAATATTGGAATTTCCCTTTAAATGACAGTGATCCCACAGCTACTACTAGGTTACTGCTAATTCCAAAAGAACATTTCCTACTGCTGCTTAACATTAAACACTAGTAAAAAACAAGGCAGCTTCTATTGTGAAGCAGCCACATGAAATGCCCTTCTGTTGTGTGAAAAACTCGTACAGCAGTTGCTGTTATTCTGTCGCATTTCTGACAGAGTAGCTCTCCCTTATTCTCTGCGACTTGGATTATTAAAGCACACTTAACATTACCACCAGATGTCACCCAAATTAACCAGTACTGAAATCTTAAAGATCACCTCCAGACATGTTGGAAAATATATAAAAATACTACATGTTTCCACCCTAAAAAAGTACAATTACCTCATTAAAAATCTTAAAACTCCATCTATTCCCTCTCCTTCATTGAAAAATCTAGAGTCAATGAATTAAAAATAACTGCTGGACAAAATACGTCTCCTACTTCACTGTAAAGTCAACTCTTAGTGTGTGTTCACTGGAGGTAAGTTGAATACTGGACCATGATTAGCCTCCAAACTAGTTGTGATGGCACAAATCATGCTCGTAGGTCCACCCCTTAAACTCAGATTTTCAATGAGCACAGAGAAACTTTCCCCAGCCTTACAAGAATGAATACAATTCAGACAACATAAACATAACACTGCTGCACACTTCATAAATCACCATACTGTACACAAGATCATAGGCAATTTTCTACATGAGGCTCATTGGTTGCTGCTATAGTTACCATCTTATTGTAATGTCTTCTCACTTACACTCTCACAGTCAGACACACAGCGCTGCCTCAGGCAAATACCAAAAGGTTAACATGGGTAATTCAATGAGTTTCTGTGTGTGTGTGTCTTCAATTATGTGTGTGTGTGTACATGTGTGAGGAGTTCCCACAGAGCTGATTGTTCATTTTGACTATTACTGTCAACACTATGTGGGTCAATAGGGCTAATGGAGTCCAGTCGTTGTTTATTTTATGTAACATCGTTGCATTATTCCTCTTCTATCCCTTTACCTTTGTCCCTCGTCTAGCTGCACTCTCTTGTCTTCACTCATTGTCTCCCCTGCTTCCTGCTTTCTCCTCCTCCGGGGGAAAATAAATGTAAGAATAACAATCTGTAAATTGATGAGCAGAGAGCAGACACCCAGCGAGGCACAAGCTAATAGAGCGGGGAAACAGCCAGGAGAAAAATTGAACAAAAGACAGAAGTTGCATAATGTTTCGAAAACAGTGTGCCATTTGGTCAACACTGAACAAATAAATGCCTTAAACTGGACCACACATCGTCTGCACGGGGGTTCCCCTTTATATTTAAATACTTTATATTTACATCCAAACAACTTGTAATACAAACTCTGAGTATTACAACTTCAGTGTATATTTATACACATTTACAAAGACGTGTGTGTGTGCATGTAAAGATGTGTGTCATTATGACTATTAGGGTGACTCACATCTTATAGTGAGCATAATAATGAGTAGGTGTGAACATAATGTATGTAATCTGGTTGGCATGTGTGCATTTGTGTGTGTGAGTGGGCGTATATACACTGTGTGGAGTGTGTATGCATGTGTGTGTCAGAACTATTTCTACAGTCTCTTCAGTGCTGGTCAGTGTCTGAAAATAGTACCGACAGAAAGCAGCAGATGTCACACAGTGCGACCACCCCTCCCATCCCCCTACTAGCGGGTCATAATTTGCTTCTGTTTTATATTTTCTATAGTATGTGTTGTTGGGTGAAACAGTATATGATTATAAATGTGTAAAAAAAGGAGTTCTATCTATCTATTCTTCATCTTTCTGTGTTTTTTGTTCCCTGATCTTCTCTAAAAGAAAAAGACGTGTGTTAAATCTGTGTTATAATAGTTCAATTTAGGACCCAAATGCGAACACAGACCAGGAGAGACAGGAACGGTTAAAGGGCAGTTTATTGTAGCTTGAGTTGTAGATAGATCTGATGGCTTAGCTGAGTGTTTTTTGGGTTTGGATATGGCAGAGGGGGCTGGGAATGGTGGAGCGGTGCAGGGCAAAGGACTGAAGCAGGCAAAGGGGCTCGAGGCAGGGCATAGCAGACGGGGGATCCATGATCTAAACTGGCAAACAGCAGACGAAGATGAGGCTGACATGGCAGGTGTACTGGAAGCTGGCGTGGTGAACCACATTGATGACTAAACGATCTGGCAGAGTCTGGAGAGATGAACCGGGGCTTTGTACTGCTATGGCTTGCAGAGTTGATTAGTAGATCAGCTGCAGGTGCTCAGGTTGAATGGGAGAGGGAAACTAAGAGGCTACGCCCAGCATACACCCACACACACACAAACACAGAGAGAGACAGACTGGGGAAAAACATGAAACACTAGGAAGGCGAACTAATGGGAAAAAACACAGGGAAGGGGGAAGCATAGCTGACTTCCTTACAATCTGATTTGCTGTCCTTTTTCCCAAAGATGTGAAGATGAGTGTTACAATTCAAATCAAAGAAATGTGAATATGCAAAAAATGATCAAATCACCAATCAATGGGAAATCACTGTCTCCCTCATGAATATTGATGAGTCTTTCAAGGGAGACTGATTACACTGTAATGTTTAAAATGGGAAACAGCTGCATTTTTCCTGCAGACGGTCGAGTTTAAAGATTTTGTACCAGAACCAGAAGTTGTGCAAAATGTTAACGCTCCAAGAATATTAGTGTCATTGGTATCAGTATCTGCCTTCAAGAACCCATATCAGCCAAAAGCTACTGTAAAGAGTTTGAGAGGTACCAGAAACAAGGAGAGAGGATTCAAGGGAAGGAAGCAGGGATGGAATGAGTCACGCTTCTTTATATAGAAAGAAATCAGAGCAAAAATAGAGGATGAGAGCAGCAGCAGGAATGACAGAGTTCCTAATGGACGGATGGTTCGCTCCTGCACTTCAGGACATCTCACTACAATTAATAATACAACAGCTCTCCATCCTGTCCTCCTTCCTCTCCTCGTCCTCCTCTCCCTGCCTCTGTCCACCCACCTCCTCTCCATCTGTTCCTTTCATCTTGTCCTCTGCCTCTTTTTTTTTTTTCATCCCCTCTCTCCCACCCCGATTTTCCCAGGTGGGATTCAAACTGGCAACTTTCTGATCACTGTCCCTCTTTGAGTGTAAATATAGCTTTTCCTTCTTTCTACATATCTTCCTCCTTTTCTCTTTCTCCTCTCTGTTACGTTTCGCCTTTTTATTTTTGTTTTTCCGTCTTCACTCATTTCACAAATCGTCTCTCTTTGTCCTCTTTTGTTCTCACATCTCTTACTCCTTCCATTGCTCTTTCTTTCTCTCTCCCAGCTCGTGACTTATTCAGCACACCAAACTCTGCTCACTTTTTTTTAAGAATTCATACAATATGCATTTAGAAACCTGCAAGACAAGTAATTTTCTCTGCATGTATTGTTGGCTTTTCTTTTTCTTTTTTCATATTTTTCAGCCAGTTGCTCATCAAGTTGTTCATCAAAATCACGATGCAGTCTTTAAAAAAAAAAAAAAAAAAACATCTGTTTGTCTGAAATCTTTAAATTGTAAACCCCCCTCACTGAGGTGGATGTGTGGGTTTCTGAAGGGCACTGAACTTGTCTTCAAACACTAGTAGACCTGTCATTCAAACACATCTTATGGTTAGTCTTGGTTCAAATCTTTTTAACTTTATTATGAATTCTAGCTTTATTTTCAACGTTTACTGTATTTCAGAGAAATGCACACAATATACCTTGATGTTTTCCATTTGATGTGATGAAGCAGCAATTAAAAATGCTGTTTCAGTCACCCATGTCACCTAGTGTGGGTGAGAGCATCATCTTACATTCCTGAAATGTAAAATGGGAATGTTAAAGGGCAAATAAATAAGACTTTCACTTTTTTGAAGCAAAAAAGACCTACAGTATGTAAGTTTGATTGTTTGATTTCTGAATTTTAAAACACGTGCTGCTGTGGATCATAATAACCCAGCCAAGTGGTTTTTCTTGAATATTGTTATATCAGGATATTTTCTAGCTGTGAGATTAAGACTGACACCATAATTCCTTTTGATTAGAGCTTTGATTAGTATTTGAACTGCTAATTTCTGTCATTTACTGTAAGCTGAAGCTTCTAAAACTATAAAATGTGACCAAAAAATACTTCCAACAGGTTCCCAACAGATCCTTGACATTACACTAATGTATTAATGTCCTGGGCTCCATGAGGGAGATTAAACTGATTCAACATGATGCCCAAATTAGGGGCGCCTTTAATATTTCAATGTATCATGAACATTTATGTCTATTTTTTTAATGTTAGTTTAATGATTTAAAATAGGCAAAAAAAGTTTCAAACCCCTAAGTATCTCTGACCTGAATCTGTCAAGTCCTTTAAATATGGTACATTGACTGTCTCACCTAATGCTGAGTCACATCTCTTAACCATATGTCCTCTCTACTGTATACGCTTGACCTACAGTTGATCTTACATATAGACTTCAAACTCTAAAAGTACACAGTGCTGTAATTTTTTTTTTCTTTTAGAGTGACGTCTGTACCCAGCATCGCGTGCAAACTTGACTTCTCACAGTTGGTTCTTTAAATACCTGCAGATGACGTATACCGAGACGGTGCGCTTGGTTTATCTCACGAGGCAGGAGGGACTAGTGTCATTTTAGGATGTTTGTGAGACTGAAGACAGACTGAAAGTAACAGTGGTTATTGTCATTTAAATTTTCTGAAAATATGCAAAAAAGACTTACATTATTATATTCCTTAACCTCCATTGTGATGTAAATCAAGTGCTCCTAGTCTGATGTTGTCTGGAGTCTTCTGAGGTTGCTTCATTTATGCACCCTCATGAATACCCTCTCACACACACACACAAACACACACACACACACACACACCAGTCTTTATTTATGATGGAATTGTGCTGTGATCTTTTCCACCTCACCTCACCTCGTGTTGCTTCTCTCTCTGTCACCTCCTCTGATCACTTCTCCTCCCACCCTGTCCTCACCTCCATTCACTCCTCTTTCTCATCCTTCTCTTCCTCCTCTTAATTCATCCCTCTGCCTCTCATCTCTTTCATTCTTTTCCTCGCCATTATGGCTCCACAGTTTTTGTGACCTCTTCCTTCCTAAGTAGCCTATATGCTGCCTTCTCCTCTGCCTCCTCATCCCCTTCGTGTCCCACTCCCTCGTCCTTCCCTTTCTACTTCCACCCTTGTCCATCTGTCCGTCATCCCTCTTTAGTCTGCCTCCACCCCTCCATCTGTCTGCCCTCCCTCACCTGTCTCATCCTCTCATCTCTCCACCCATTTTCCTGCTCTATATTCTCCTGTTTTTCTTCCACATTACTTCCTTGTCTTGTGCAGCTCATGTCATGTGGATGAGTTAGAGCTCTCCTTGTCTCTCTGGTCCTATTCCCCCAAACTGTTTGTATGAGCATAAAACATCCTGCTGGAATCAAAGACCTTGCTATAAACCCACACACACACACACACACACACATACACACACACATACACACACACACACACACACGCACACACCCACCACATCTCCTCAGTTCCCCCCCCCCGTAAACACAGGAGTCATTGATCAAAGGCAGACAGACAGTGGAGAGAGAGGATTCCTAAATTGAGAGACCAAGGACAACACAAAAAGAGGAAAGTGAAGGACATGACACACTGCAGTACATGTTATTTCTCACTGAAAAGGTTTACTCTTCCCAGAGAGGTAAATGTTACTTTTGTGGTTCACATTTTAATCACTACAAAACCAGACTCAGACAAACTCAACTAACAAACCTTTTGGTTAGCAAACAAGCTTGCTAACTAACAGTTAGCACACTCGCTAGCTTGGAGAGCTTTTTGTCCCCGCTTCATTTATAGAAATAACTCCTTATTGAATGAAATGATGCAACCCTGAAACCAAAATGGCAAGGGAGAGTAAATGGCCCAGTACAGAGAAAATAAAAAGAAGCTCAGAGGGCTATTGTGACCGACTAGCACTAGCATGTTAGCAGTTTGCTCGCCAGCAGCAGTAGTTCACCAGCTAACCCTGCAAGTAGTCACTACGCCATCCCAAGTTTTGACAACCACATATTTGGCAAAGATGCACAGATAATCATTGTGCCAATTTCTGGTGTGACACTGAGCTGCTCAACACCTTCCTAAGACACTTTTTTCATTTAATTTGTCACCCATCTGTATTTTGCAAGATATTGCTAAGCTATTACTACCTTTTGTGACTGTAAATCAAGCCTTCGGCGGGCAATTTTCTAAAAACGTGTTTATCTCATAAGATGACAGTTCCCCTCTTTTCATCAGACTTATTTTCTTCAAATTGCATCAAATAAAATTGCCAAAGACACAGATCGAACACTGTTATAGAAATCAATGAGCTAAACGTTGCAGACAAGAAACTAGGCTCAAACAGAACTCTTTGTATTCACATCTACACAGTTAAGTTTTACTAGATTTAAATATACCAACAACAGTGTGTAGAAGTAAAGTAAATAAAAGGAGAGTAGAGATGAAAATAAGATTTATAGCACCGCTAAACAATATTAGAGGCAGCAGCAAAGAGATGTGTCTCAGCCTGAATTTAAAGGTATGTGTTGCAGCAAGATCCGAGACTGACTTAACTTTGTCAGAACTACATGCTCCTGTCAGTTTAGATAAACAGATGTGCAACAAGAAAAACGACTACAGCAGGAGAAGAGGATGATAAGGAGGGCATGTTCCCTCTTTAAAACCACAGAGGAGCAGCTGGGGGTGTTTGCAAGGAAACATACTGTTCCAAAAAGTATCCTGCTAAATATTTTAGGAGTACAGGTGAGAACATCCTCTATGAATAGTTTTAGATGAATAGTAGGCTAAGTTGTGATAACAATCTACCATCACCAGTAGGTATTTCTGAAGAGTGGAAACTTGTTGTGTTGCTGCATTAGATTGTGAGGAAATCTAAACTGTATGTCACTAGCACCCAGCAGCTTTTTATCCTTACATTAAAAGACTTTTTATGACTCTTTATGATGTCCCTACTGTATTGAAGAAAAAAAGACTACCATCCCTATAAGAGTGTTTTCTTTTCTCATTTCTGTGTATTTCCTACTGTATGTGTGTGTGTGTGTGTGTGTGTTTGAGACTGCACTTTTTTATCGTCAGGTGTGTTACTGTCTCCCCTGCAGTCAGTGGTAGTGGTGTTATTTTGAAGTGGAGGCTGTAAGAGAGGCAGAATGGCCCTCCTGGGGACCGTCAAGTGGTGCCTCCCTCAGAAAGCTTTAACATCGCACGCAGGGACAGAACAATTTATGATCTCTTGAGGGCAGTAATGCACTTATGTGAAGACACTTTTGACATAATGTATGAGGGAAAGGAGAGAGAGACACAAAGCAATATGTTCATCTTTGGTAGAAAAACAGTCAGGCGCAGACTGGCCATTGGGAAGTTTGGGTATTTTCCTGGTGGCCAGTCTTGTGAGGGCTGGTGTTTTTTTCCCAACCCCGGCATTATATAACCTATACAATAGATCATCTCAGCTGCAGCGACACGGCTGGTGCAATCCGTAATGGCACGTACTGAAGGTATCTAGCACTCGTTAAAAGTATCTAGCACTCGTTGCCGAAAAAGATGGATAGAAAAAGAAAATCACGGCCGGCGGTGCAGATAGGGTGTGCCAAAAAAAAGAAAAAGGTTTTGCTGGCTGACGCTGCAAGGTTTGCTAAGATAACATTTATTTATTTAAGCAGGTTGGACTACTTCATTCATTATTTATTGTTGCATTACAAGAAATAGAATGAATGGCAAGTATGTTGCATAATACACCACATATGTATTTGCCTATGTCAAGGTTGGACTATTCATCATGAAAGTAATGAATACAACAATATTTGATGCTCATGTCAGACAGTCCAGATGATGTCTGTTTTATGCATTTTTAACAAACAGATGAACCAGAGTCAGACAGGGAAAGTTTTGAGGAAGTCTTTGCAGGGACCTCTATGGAGACAGGTATGTGTGACGACCAGCCTGTGCCACTGAATAATAAAATTTAAAAGTAATTGAAGCATAGATATGTTTTGCACTCTTATGTGGTCTTACTGATTGAGTACAACTAATTACTAGTCATAAGTCTGATAATAAAAGCAGGCTATTAAGTCAAATTAGGTGTCAGGTGATCTTTACATTAATTCAACTTTAAATATTTGCTTTCTGTTCACACAAACATGGGGAGGAAAATTAGTTTAATCATTTTACATATTAGCCTAATTAGCAGATTGTGTTTTTCTTTTTTTAATTAATGATTTGTTAATCGACAAACATGTTGTGTCAGTTTGAATTTGGTGTATCAAATTGGGGCTGCTTGACAGCAAATTCCAGGGCTGCTTTTTGTTGCCAGTCCGCCCCTGAAAACAGTAGATCTTGAGGGAGTCGAGGAGCTAGGTGTGTGTTGCCTGTGTGTTAGCCTGTGAGTTTTTGCGTGCAGTACCTTTACGTTTTGTATTTTTCCTGTCCTACTTTCACTACTCTCTCCACCATGTTGGCTTTAAATGGGTCAGTGAGGAGAGCTGTTCCCTCCCCTGGGCTACACAGCTGATTAACAGCACCCCTCACACACACACAAAAAGAGACTCCCACAGAACCACAATGTGTGATTCTGCACAAGCCAAAATCCAAATGTGTAGGAACAATACTGCTGAAGAGTAGATGGGAATTCCCTCACTGGGGCGGACAGAGTGAAAGAACACAAAAGTTGAAGCTGCTCGGAGCCACAGTGGAGGTGTAGAGCTGTGAATAATGATTAGGGGGGGGATATCTCTCCACAGGATAGAGATTTGAAAATCACACAACTGAAACCGGGCTTTCAGTAGATCCAAAACGCAGGATTTGATTGACTTAAGCCTGTAAGTGTTGAGCCAAAATGCTTAATTAGAACAGAGAAAAGGACAGATTCACAGCATCTAATCCTGAAAATAATATTGGCTGTAATCGAACAGAACCATGTAAATGTGCTGTAAGGATGCTGAGAAGAGAACATTAAAGTGACCAAAACTGATGCTTGCTTTAAATTTGTCTGCCACTGAAAAGCCCAGCCTAAACCGTAAGAAACAAGCCCTGTCCAGACAAGTGTGCACACATGCATTTGGCTGTTTAGAGCCTCTCCAGGGTTACACAGGTTATTTATGTGTGTTTTCTCCCATTTACTACAAATCATGTGTATTAGCAGTGAAACTGACCATTTCATTTTCAAGTCGGGTGGTGTTTCAAATGATTTTATGTATTTTGCCTGTCTAGACAGCCGTTGTTTTTCATTTCAATTTCATTTTTGTACAATAGAAAATATTTCATTAGAGTTTTGAGAGTTACCTGAGCTGTGTAGTCCATCACACTGTACATTGGGTTAGCTTTTTTTTTTGTCTACTTTATTGTGAGGCAAATCATTTTGTATATACTGTACAACTGCATCAAATATTTAATTTTTGAAAGAAAAAAAAAACTTCCAATAGTGGTTGGTCCTTTAATATCATCCCTGAAACAAAAATATGACTTGTACATAACTTAAATGTAAAAGTTTATAACTGTAAACATGTGGATCTGGAGCCATAGTGGCAGAGTAGAAGCAGACACATCCTTTCCCAAGGTTACACACCTGCATAACATCATTGCTGACATGGAAAAATAACGCCCCCCCCCCACCCCGAAAAGCAAAATGGAGGAGAAGCTGATCTCATCAAGGCTCTGTTTGAGAGTCTTAAGCAGCTGGTGAGCCAAAATAAGTCTCAGCACATATCAAAACCACAGAAGAAGAGGCGTAAATGGAGAACCAGAGTGGTGTTCAGATTCTGAACCTCTGTATAACAGCTTTACCAATTGCCAGTGATAGAAAACAAGATGAGCACTGTTTTATCAAGACAATGCCTGAGGGCACAGATGAGATGGAGTGAAAAAAAGAATACTATTACTGGAACAGAGTCCACTGCAGAGCCATAATGAAGGATTCTCTTTGAGGGTTGATCTTCTTGAGTCATCACGGCTGACTGGAGCGATAGTGTCTTAAAGTGACATGGAGCTTCTTATCCCCGGAGCTCGCAGCAGAGCCAGCGTGCAGGTACCTGTTTTAAAAATATGTCAACTTTAAACTGGAACTTGAGCCCAAGTGGCAGAAAAACAGGGAAGAAAAAAACGACTCCATCAACATTTTGTTTGCCCAGTGTGACACAGCTCATGTTGTGCCAAATATTTGTTGTCATTTTGTTTAGTTTTGTTTAGTAATTCCATTGTTCTCTGCTTCAGAAAAAATATCCTGCCTTCAGAGAATTATAAACCAATTCTCTGCAACAAAAAAGAAAATGAAAGACTAAAAACTTGACTGGATAAGACACTACTTTTTCTCTCAAAGCGCAGCATCAGTCAGAGCCATTTCTTGAGTATTTTATTAGCACTGGGTTCAGCATGTGTCAGAGTATCTACATAAGCCAAAAGTATCTGTGACAGGGTGGATGGGTGGCTCAGCTGCAAAGGGTCGAGGCAACTTGACAGCAGTAGGTGGGAACTGGGGGAAACAGCCTGAACTGCCTGTGTGTTATGCCAGCAAATTTGCCAAAAAAAAAAGAAGACAAAAAAGACAGAATTTCTGATTTTCCAGGATCTCTGAACACAGCATACATTTTATTGGAGCCACTCACAAGCTCTGACAGCATGAAACTTGGCAACCGCTACTGCGTTGGTATATGGACTGAAGTAAAAAGCAAATGTGGGTTTTTTTTTTACGCCTTTAAACCCCCACGAATCTTCCTGTTTCCCTCCTAGGTTTGTGATGTTTTCATATCAAAGACAAACACATTGATCTGTCTTTCTTTTACATGTTATCTCTCTGTCACACACCATTTTAAAGACTACAAAATGGGTGACTCATGAGCTGAATTCTGTGTGTTTGTGTGTCATACAGTAACACATGTAATGCTTTACATCATAAAAGGGAATCTGCTCTTTAAAGAAAACCCAGCACACACACACACACACACACAAACAGTCATGACTCACATTGATTATTGAGTGAAAAGGGTGAATGACTCAGACTCACTTATCTCACTGTCTTTTTTTCTGTCTCTTTTCCTTTCTTTCATGGCACCACACTTTGTTCAGTCAAAGCACCTTTTATACTACAGTCTGTCTGTGTGTGTGTGTGTGTGTGTGTTTTGGGGGTCATGACAGACACAGAGAACATTGATTCACGCCTTTTTTCATTCACCCGCTCTATGACCATGTCTCAGAAAGGAAGCAGAGCAAATGAATGGTTCCTCTGCTTCAGTCCTCTCTCTGCTCTCCACCAGGGTCCATTCACAATTTTGGATTACCCCCCCCGACCCCCCAACGAGTCTTTTCTTGTGCCAGAATTGAATCTGCCACATCCACAGGAAAAAGAATTTGAATGTTGAAAGTTTGAAAGAATAACCCAAAGCTTCATAATGAGAACTGCTGAAGATGTCGATTGATATATCCACAAAAAGATCCATATTAATGTGCGAGATGATGTATGACTCGCACATTCTGTTATCTTTATTCAACCACAACAAAACAGTATGTCGTAATTTTCTGGGGATCCCATTCCCTCATTTTGTTGATGCTGTTCAGCTGTGAATCAGAGCACCTGCTCTGTATTTTGCTATTTGACCCATAATGTTTCCAAAGTCATGTCTTCATCAATTAATTTAGTAAAACTTTTCTTACATAGCACATATTAAAATAGTTCAAAACTATATCTTCCTTTACAGAAGGAAGAAAAGACAGAAGTAGAAGAGAAGACAATGAATAAAAACATGGACACAATGTGTATGAACCACAAAATGTGAAGTTATAATGTAATATATCAAAAAAAAAATGCCAAAGAAAAAACTCTGAGACAAAATGCACAAATCACATACACTGCAGATTTCGCCCAGTCAACAGGTTAAATTGATGGTCGCTGATGTAGCTCTGCATGCAAACAAACCTCATAAGAAATTGGTGCACTTTTATTAATTAAATGTCATTAATTAAACTTAACTTAACTAAAAGTTTTAAAGTTGGAACCAGGTTGTATTGTACACATTACCAGCTGCCAAACATAAGACTGTAATGAGCGAGGCCTTGAGCAAAAACCAAGAACAGTGACAGAAGAGGAATGTCTCAAGATCAAACTCATGTATTCATTATGTTAAGTCCTGTCTCCTCTTCATAAATCATCCCTTCCTTTCCCTTTTCTTCATCAGTCCTGCTCTGTCTACGTGTGTCCTTCTTTCCATCCTTGCCTCACCCAGTGGCAGACAGTGGCTCTAGCCAATCATGTAACAGATGCCAACTGTTTCACAACTTCAGATCCAGATAATGAGACGATTGCAATTCTAGTGAAGATGTAAGAACAGTTATAAGACTGTGAAATAGAAATAAGCACCTGCTGAATGAGTATTAAACAACCTTTAAATGCTGTCAAAGCTTGTAACCGCCAGCTATGGCGCCATTTGTCATAGAATGGGTTGAGATCCAAAAGCTGGAGGCTTTGGATGATTAAATGGATCCTCCACAGATCAGTCTGAAGGAAATGGTTCCTATCATCACAGAAATCATTCAAGTTTCCATCCTGCAGCACTGCAATGGGGTATTTCTTAATCATAATGTAGTACGTTATAGATGCCCAAAAAATACATGAATGGCACAGGGTCAGTAGCTGGTATAGTAGCAATTTACTGTCTTGCTCGTGGTGCTCTGTCTGCTGATCACAGTACTATGCAAAGCCAAGTTAGTGTTATAGCCCCAATGCAAAAGAAAATGAAAAACTGACACTCTGCAAAATCATTTTCCCCCATGATACTGTAGCTATTTAGGATAGCATTGCCTTCTTTGTAGATATTGACTGATTAATTTAATTTTTGCCCCAAAGTTTATAGTAGTATGTCGCATGAAAGTTCATCCTTGATCTCATAAATAGAAGTAGTAGAATGTCGTTTTCATGTGTCATCTCCTGTTCTTTTTGCACCTGTAAGTGAGGTCCAAATCATTAGCAAATTTCACAATGTCATTTAGATGTTTGAATTCATTAGATGATGTAAATGTTAGGCCACATTAGACCTAGCACTTCAAGCACTGTTTCTGACACCTCTATCACCTCATGTTAAAGTGAAACTAGAAAATGCAGCCCTATTATTGTTTTGTGTCATATAAAACACTAATATCTCCTTTCTAATTATGCAGTCAGTCTGTCAGCTGGAGGCTCATGTGCAAATGTGAGACCACATAATAAAAAAAAAAAAGTCCAAAACCTTAATAACTCCAATATTCTGTGTAAACTCCCCCTGACAGCCTGATGAGATGTCCTCTGTGGTTGCCATGACGAATGCTCTTGGACCATCTGCCAATCAGCTGTCATATCCTGTATGTGTGGCTGCCCATCGCTGACACTGACAGCTAGCAAGATGTGACACACACACACACACACACACACACACACACACACAGATAAAGATACGCATGCATGCAAATATAAACAAACCATCACTCAAGCATATGTGCATGTGGATACAGATAAACGTGTGCACACTTGACATGTAAATTGTGTACACATATGCAGACACACACATCTGCATCCAAGATGCACATACACACAGATACACCTGCATAAATACACGACTATACTTACGCATAAACATGGACAGATAAGAATCAAGCTCTTTCTTTTATTTATTTTCATACTCTATCCTGGTATGTTGCCCCGCAAACAAATGTGTGACATACAGTAACAGTCAAAAGTTTGGACACACCTTCCTATTGACTTGAAAGAGAAAGTGTGTCCAAAGTTTTGACTGGTACTGTATTTTTTTTTTCTTTTATTTGAAAGCACCAGACAGCCATGAAGGG
The DNA here is from genome assembly GCA_038419695.1 of Scomberomorus guttatus. Lineage (NCBI taxonomy): Eukaryota > Metazoa > Chordata > Actinopteri > Scombriformes > Scombridae > Scomberomorus > Scomberomorus guttatus. Next base: position 12,280,572 of record CM076449.1, on the reverse strand, counting down.
AGATGAGAGGGGAGAGATTGAAAGTGAAGGATTGAGAGATGAAAGAAATCAAGGGAATGATTTACATGATGACTCAGCCATGAAACAGAGAGCAAATCTGACAGAGCGAGCAAGAGAACTAACCAGAGAGAGAGAGAGAGAGAGCGAAAGGGTCAGAGGTCACCATACTGAGTGAGAGAGGGAGTGATCTTATGAGAGAGAGAAATAAACTAGTGGGTACACCCCGCCAGATCCGTTTACTGTGTTTTCCTCCAGCTCCCCTCTGCTACTTACTGAATGGATGATTCCCAGGCGGGCTGTGCCATTCTGTTGGTGTTTGCAGGGGTGTTTTCTTTCTGTTGGCTGTCCTGCCCCGGGACTGAAGCTCGATGTGTTTCTGCTCCATTACCTCCTTCGTCCGTCTGTCCTTCTTTGCTTCCAGCTGTTCTCCTCTACCCACTCAGACTTTCTCCCCTCCTTCTGTCTCCTCTTTTCCTCCCTCTGCCTCTCTTCTCTGTTGCTTCATTGGCATTAGCATTTATGGAATTATGCATGATGATATGGATACTTTTGGAGTGAGACTGTAGATTAGTACAAGCAGATGGGCAACATTAAATACATCATTTCACGGAAAATACTTACAGCAAATGTAAAAGCTTCCATGTCTATAAGCGAACAAGACAATCTACTGTACTGCAAAATTTCATCAAAAAACTGTCAAGGAGTAGCAGGAGATAGACCCACAGGATAGGTGTGGAGGGAAAAGCAGCACAGTGACACAGGAGAAAAACCACAGAGCAACCAGAAAACCAAAAACCCAGAAAACACAATGAGATATAATATATATAATGGTGCTTGCAGTGATATAGTTTATCAAGGATGTAAGCACAAAATAGTATCTCAAGTGGTCAGTCCAACAAACAGCGAAAAAGGGCATCTGGTGAACTGGTGGATAATGGCAACCATGGAGCATAGAGCCAGACTGGGATAGAACTATGATAAAAACAGTATTCATATTACAGTATGTTCAACACACATTTAAAAAAATGTAATTTCAGTCACTTCTGCTTTGCTATTTTATTGTTTGTTTGTTTATTTTTTTAATCAATGTCAAGTCACTACTGAAATTGTTTCAGCAGGTTTAGCAGTTTTTTTAAGTTTGTGTGAGTCAGATTTCATTACAGGTTTTACAGACTTGCACCCCTGAAGCTGTTGTGAGTAAAACCCTCCCACACAACACTGCAAGGGTTTCTCCGGCCTTCCTTTTGATACACAAAAACACATGCAGTAGCTTCGATCAGCGAGAAGCTTGACTGAAGCTACTGTCTCCATTGGAGATGTACAACATTTATTGTTTGTCCCAATATATGTTCACTGTAATACAAAATCACATCAATTTCTGTTTTGAATTTCAATCAATTAAATTTTCCTTGATTTGTTATTACAAAATATTGATATAATAATTGTAGGGTAAAATATGTAAAACTTCTACGACTATATATTATTTTATACCACGGTGACCGAAAACATTAGTTTGGCTGGCAGATGTCTGATTAAGTACGTGTGAATACTGTATGTAAAATTCCCATCCCTGGGAATGCCAAGCTGGAGACACTGCAGTGAAGTCTAAACAGCAGCAAGACAATTTCCCCCAAGGGGCCAACAAAGTTAAAGTTAATGTTGAAGTGAGTAGAAATGTCAGGTGTCATATGGTTTGGTGCTGAGGCCTTGTTGAACCATTCATAAATTGCTGGTGTCCAGAGTAACAGTGACTGTGCCAGGCCACAAATCTGACCACAAATAAACTTGGTCACAGTTTGAGTAGTTGTAGTTGTCAATCAGAGCCATAACACACTCCAGGGTGTTCTTATATAGAAAATAATGGGCTCAATTCCACCTTATCTGTATTTTTACTGTATATGAGAACACCTCAACGTTCACTTACATAGTACTTTTAAAAATGCTAAATTATACTAAATGAAATGAAATGAAAACATACTAAAATAGTGAATAATCACAAAAAAGATATAATATTATTGAAAGTTGTGATAAAATTGAGAACAAGTTATTCATACAACTAATTAAAAATCTAGTTGAGGACGTACAGTATCTGCATCTCTAAACAAGAAGCAGAAGGCGAACAGAAGTGAATGGAAAGTGATTTCAGACTTAGTAAGTCAGCAGCAGTCCTGTTTTGATCTCACTGCATTACATTTTAAGCACCACTAAGGAAAACACACTCACATATGGACGCGCTCAGATAAATCCCGTCTCTGTGTAATTCAGACGTGTGCTGTTGAATTCACTCTGTCACTAGCATGTTGTTCATCTGCGCAGCTCAGTGGGAGACATAAAGATTAATGGTGGTGTGGAAAGACCTATGTGTATGTGTCCCTGTGTATCCATGCAATGACTTGTGATGGCCTGGAGCTACTGATCACACAGTACACACACACACACACTACCTCTGTCTCATTGTGTACATGATTACAAATCTCAGCAATAATGGCAAAAACAGAGGGGGCGAGGTAGAAAGACAAAAAGGGAGAGAAACCAGTTATCACACCTGCAAAGCACATACACATCCTAACATTACACATGCACACAAACACACACGCCTACACTGTTATTGCATTCATGGTGACAAATCTCAGCAATAATGGTTTGCAGAAACAAAATGAGAGAGTGAGCAACAAAGACATTGTGTGGGAAAGAGAATGAGAGAGAGAGAGAGGAGAAAGTGATGGTTGGCTAGAGGAGAGAGCGAGAGAGATGGGAACAAGCAAAAAGGATTTGTCTATACTGTGATGTAAAGGGAGGGAGATAGAGGGAACACAGAAAACAGAACTGACTGACAGTGTGTAAACGTAGGTGTGATACAGAAGTCCAGGGCTGCTAATATAAAGGTTAAATTATTTAAACAATTTTAAATTTAAATGTGTGTGCACGGTTTATGAGAAAAAAATAATTAAAAATTACATTTTCATGTTTGAAAATGAATCATCACCAAAACGAAAACTCCACTGACGCATATCTGAAATGTACTTTTATTGGATGGACATTTTAGTTTTGAAGTTGACAACGTGTAACTTAATTTGATTTTGATACTTAATTTAGCTTATTTCTAATGAAAATGAAATGGACATTTTCATAATAGCAGGATTCTCTTTTGTGGATTCTGTCAAAGTCAACTATCAAACACCACAGGGTGGGTCATAACATCCGATTGACTAAAACACATCATCACAGACAAGCAAAGCCATTGCCAGAAACCAAAGCGGTGTAACGGCTTGCTCTGATTGGTGCTTTTCAGCCCTGGACTTCCACACTGTGTATGTGAGTAGAACTAGAAAAATCCAGCTGCAACCAGCAGCTCAGTGGTTTGAATTCTACTGCTGCTGTCTGCGTCTCTACAGTATCTGTCTCTCTCTCTCTCTCTGCCTCCTCTTATTCCTCCCTTTCTCTAGTTCACTCTCTCTCCTCCTCACTTCCCTTCCTTTCTTTCCCTCTGTATCATCTCCTTTGTGATTCAGAAATAGACTTCCTTTATTCCCTCTCTTACACACTTAACTAGCACCACATTACTGTGTAGTATGTTCCATTTATCCCACAGCAAATCAGAAACACGGCTCTCATATCAACTCTGTTGTAGCTGCCTGTCCTCCCGCTGGTGAGTTGTGGTTACTGCACTGGGATGTTGCCTCTGTCCGTGGTGCTGATCTCAGCTGTTTGCAGGCTGCTGTCTTAATATCTGTTAAAGATGCTTTCATTTTAAGTGGTGAATACAATCATTTGTCACAAAAATAGTAGCTTGGATCTTTGCTTGGACTTGACTTCTGGGAGACTTGACTTGATTGTTACTTGACCTCACTGGACACTTGAAAGCAATAACAAAAATCCAAGAGCAATAAAATGAATAAGACAGCAATAGGCAGGACTTACATAGACACATACCTTGAAAAAATGAAAAATGTAAAGATTGGAAATCAGACCTGCTTATGAAGACTTGTGACTCGACTTGGACTTGATCTGACAGACTGAAGTTGTACTTGTCTCTAACTTATTTTGACTTGACTTTGGACAGTTTTTACAGTTGCTTTACCTTGAGCTGTTTGCTATCCTGAGAGTATGAGGAAGGATGTCTATCACAATCACAGCTAAATCATAACCTTGTTTGTTTAGTCTGCTAAATGCCGGCCAAGTGCTAAATAAACATTGGAGAAACACTACCACACAGTCTGTTGACTGTCAGTGTGTTTGTTGATTCCGAACACAGTCGCTCTGTGAAATAAAAGATATGACAGTGATGGTAAATACGCGGGATGAGATCAAGAGGTAGAGATAGCAGAAAAGGGATAAAAGGTAGAAAAAATGGTAAGAGTGAAAACTGTATCTCAGCAGGAGCTCCTGTTCCCGTCAAACTCCTGCTGTAGCCTCATATTTATTATGAATCCCTATATTTAGTGACGCACCTCTTCAGCAGACTGTCAGCTCCACTTCTCTCCTTGACCATGGCTCTAATTACCATCTTCACCAATAGATACTGCACTTTCCTCCACTTTATTATGTTAATACTGTTGGTAGCCGGGGGATGTCTGCATAATGGCTGTTGAATAACTGTCTTAACTAGACCTTTTTTAAATGTTGAAAGAGCCTGCAGCGTCCATCAGAAGGCTGGAGAGGAAGACAACGCATGCAGATAAAATGCAGATAAAAGATCCATTATGTCTGCATGTACCATGATAACCAGTAATGTACAGGGATGTGTAATGTTATCCTACATTTTACTGACTCTTTGTGGTGTATTTTTACTGTTTAACAAGTAATCTACAGGTAACTGACCTATAACAGAAATACATCATTTTAAGAGAAAAAAGCTACAAGCATAAGCAAATATATAAGTGATTTTCCCTGCATTTGTTTTCACACATCAGTACCAATGCAATTAAATGTAAATCATTTCAGCATTGTGAGGAGTGTGAAATTAAAACAGAATGTTTAATGGCAAATAGAAAGCGAGGGAGAGAGAAGAGCAGGTGTACTATCTCTCTGACCCCCCTGGGAGAGGAGGGTAAATTGATCTTGCCTCTCCTGGAAAATACACACATACACACACACGCACATATGCAAACACACACCTCAGTGCACACAAGGATAAAACAATTAGAAAACACCCCCTGGAGCACTTTGGCAAATCAGATAACAGTCCAGGCTTCTTTGGATCCAACTGGAGTAGATACCATCCAGTAACTGACCAATCAGCTCTCTTGGGTACTAATCAATGAAATTTCTTGTACTGGAGTGTGTGCATGCGTGCGTGTGTGTGCGTGCATGTGTGCTGAAGTGTTGAAAGGCAGTAAATTTCCTGTAGGGTTGAAGGTAGCTTTAACACTAAGTTGTCCCAAGGGATACTGAGAAATAAATGTGTAGTGTAGTGTGTGCGTGTGTGTGTGTGTGTGTGTGTGTGTGTGTGTGTGGTGGCATGTGACTGTATGTTGTCAATAACAGCAAAACATAGGACTTGGATCTGTCTATAGTGTGCAAATATTTTGCTCATGTTCTATTCTATTCTATTCTATTCTATTCTATTCTATTGAATTCTAGCCAGCAGTGTCTAATGGTCCGTGCAGCCCTGCACACTATGGAACAAATTCTATTCCGTTGATTGATCGAATCGGTCCAGTACAACTGAATGGATTGCCAACATCTGATTTGTGTGTGTATGTGTGTGTTTGTGCTTGTGTGTGCACCATTCTATCTTTGTGAGGACCACTTTTAGCCTTGAGAGTGACAATATTTACACGTAAGGACAGTGAGGATATTTTGGCCACATCTTCAAAGAGCCGTTTGAAGGTTAAGACTTGATTTTAGGGTTTAGGTTAGGTTTAGGGTAATGTTGGGGTCAGGCATGTACTTTGTGAGGCAACTGGATTCACGTGATCTTGTGATCTCATGAATCCAACTGCCTCACAAGGTAAGACAGTGATAGACGGTGAAAGACAGATGGCTCATCCAATCACCTGCCAAGTATTTTTTGAAAGTGCCTGCCCTTTTCCAAACAGTTTCCAAGGACGATTTCTCAGATGGTTCTGTGTAACAAACCATCTGGTGCGTCAGATTAGCATGTACTTGTGAGGGTAAAAATGATATAGTGTGTCAATAAGGGTCTTGGCAGGTTAATACAGACATGTGTGTATCTGCATACATTTTATAGCTAGCATTTTTTTTCATTTAAGTGCAGGTTGTGTTTTCAGTTTTCCATCATTTCAAAACAGGAACAGATGAACTGAAGCCTAAATCCAAACTCTCTCCTCTTACTCCATTTATTCATTTTTTTCAATCTATCCCACCTCTCCCTTCCCCTCCCTTTTTTCATCTATCCCTACATCCCCTCCCCCTCTGCTGCCATCTCCTTCCTTGTTTACTTCGCCTCACCTTTGACTCCTCACCTTATTTTACAGCTGTGCTGTCACTAATGAAATATGATGTTCTACATGAAAACAGACTGCAGCGACTTCAGGGTGACTTCCCTGTGCATATGCTGGCTCAGCTAAATCTCGTGACCAGCTAATGCTTGGATCATGAGAAATGTTATCCAATTTCTATCTCATTTTGTATCATTTTCACATTCTTCACATCTGAATTATTCCTGCATGTCATCCTCAGATGACTTTAGGAAACTGTAGGAGATGTTTCTACAGCTATTACAGTACTTTCAGTTTTTATATAATTTTTTTGTCAGGTAAAGTCTTTTAAAGGACAGAACAAAATAAAGAACAAAGTAATTTACAGTAACATAAAGATAACTGTTATAAAAGTAAGCACAATAAATCAATAACATGTAATAAAAAAACACCGCAAGAGAGTGATACAAAGACTAGCTCTGTCAGAAGTGGCCTCCAGCAGATACATCTTGTGTATTTAACGAGCAGCTAGCTTAAGCTTTGGAGCTATTTCTTTGTAAACAGCAGCTGCTTCTGAGGCCAAACACACCTCTCTACTGACCACACGAAGAGGAAACTGATATTGATTTTCTTCCCTTAGTCCTGGCAAAGAAAGAAAATATGCATACTGGGATATCCATTGTGAAAATAAACCCTTCGCACATGAAACGTGCAGCTTTCTGTTTGAAACCAGGAAAAAAACATAATCAGTCTACATGTTTGTTTCTCCTCCATATGTAATTTCAGATCAGTGGATGCTGTCCTCCTGTACTCTCCCATGTGTCCCTTCCCATTTTCTCTCTATTGATTACACTGTCAGGGGCCTTCCTAGCAATGTGTGTGAATGAATGGTTATTGATTACTGATATGTGAACAGCCTCTTTCTCTTCGGTTCAGTTCTTTAGATCAAAGCAAAACACAAATGGATTTGATGTTAACACAACTTTGCACAATCTAATGAGTTCTGTCAATAAAATCCTGTCATAAACCTTCATTTACAGTGTTAGTCAAAGGTTTGGACACACTCTTTCTCAAGTTTAGATCATCTAAATTGATGGCTTACTTACAATTTGTCTGATTCTCTGGTTGATCGAATGCTTGTCAAAACTATGAAAATAAAATTGTAATAAACTAGTTATCTTCCCTCCCTTCTCCATGCCTGCTTGCCCTCGCAGCAGTATAGGACAACTGGCCAGGCCTCTCTGTCTTGTTCTGTGTAAAATGAACAAAGTGATGGGGGCAGAGAACTGACACTGACACCTAATCAATGCCTATCTGAGCTGTGGCGACAGACAGGCAGCTTGTCATCACTGCCCAGAGATGACAAATAATCACTGTGTAGTGATGGTGTTGTCCCTGCAGCTACTGCAGATCCTCCAACAACCAGGCAGTGAATACACACTCACATACAAACAAATGTACAGAGACAGAAGCAGATTATACTCTTTACAAATATTCTTAAACATTCATTTTTAAGCCCATAACATTCAACTGAAAAGTGGGAAAAAAGAGATAAATAACATTAAATTATTAAAATTAACAAATAATGATTTTCTTTGTTTTTTTCTGTCTAAAGCTCTTCTACAATTTATTAAATCTTTTTTTCAGCCTACAATTTTAAACCTAATCTCTCTTTCTCATACTCTCTCTCTCTTTCATTTACATAAAGAAAATGTTCATCCATTAACAAAAAATATTACATTCTGTATTTTTTCCTGATGTATCAAATTGTAAAAGCTATTGACACTTAAATTTACCCAATATCATAGCAGCTCAGTTGAAGAGAAGAAGCTTTTCTCACAGTTATATCACCAGTTCCCCAAAGATGATGGCAGCCTCACTTACTCTTTTATAAATTTTAATTTTATAAACATAAAAAAATATATTCTGAGAGATTGGGAAAGAGAACTTCAGAGCACAATATACACTGATGCAAGATGATGAGAGCGAAAGGGAGAAAAGAACAGAAAGAGTTTGGCAGATAAAGAAGAGAGGAAGAGCCGAGATCGATAGGAAGGGAGTAGACAGAAAGGCGAGGAACAATTCGAGAGGCACTGAACGTTAAAGAGAAATTAAAGAAAAGGAGAAAAAATAGCTGCAGCAGTGTCATTCATCTGGAGCCGCTGTCTCTCAGAGCAGGTAATTCCACCACACAGTGTGAGCACGCTTCTACAGAGAAATCTGATTGGATGGGAGGGTAAAGGTCTCTGCTTTGTGAGTGTGTTTATGTGTGTGAGCAAGAATGTGTGTTTACTGGTGTCTGAATACATTTATGTGTTAACTTCAATCAGGAGAGACAAGTGAATGAAGCAAAACAAATTGTTTATTATACAGATGTTATATTGATGATTAAGTCTTGTCAAAAGTCTTTGGCGCTTAGACTCACAAAGAGATTTTGAATCAAGGGACATCAGTCCTGAGCAGCAGCAAGATAAATCCCCCCATGGAGTCCAGACACTGGTGGTGGTGGCTGATGACTCTGCTGAGACTGATAAGGCTGATGAGGTTGATGAAGTGATGCACCGATGAATCTGCGAAGACTGGGCGGTGATGGGGCGCACAAAACGGCACCATGATAGCACCAAGGCAGAGAGGGAGAAAACATATTTAAAAAGACAGCCGCAATATGATAGGCTGACAAAGAAGGTGTGTCACCGTGCTATTGGTTAGACGTGACCAGCTGGTGTGAACAGCTGACGTCTTAATTGACGCCCAGAGGAATGACAGCAAGGAAAGGATGAGAATGACAGATGGTTTGAGAAATAAAACTACAGACCTGAGCAGGCAAAAGATTCCTGACTGAACTTTCACTAAGCTCCACTTGTACAAAAACATTCACATTACATTTATGTGTGTGTGTGTGCTGGTGATGGAGGTGTGTGTTTTCATGCGGTGTATTATTAGTAATGTTGGGGGAGTTGTGTCAAACGCTGCGCAAACATCACCCTGCAGCTGCAGCGTACACACACACACACACACACACAATCACAGACACAGACACAGACAGTGGATGCCTGCTGTGTAACAGGGATGTCACCATCAGACTTAGATTGTGGTCTTTTTTACGAGGGTTCCCGGCTTTAATGCAGCAAGAAACTCGACTGAGTTCAGAAAATTCCTGCAACTCTGCATCTGAAAAAAACATGAACATTGTCATGATGTTGTATTGAATGCAGATCGGTGCTTTAGTAAGGTCTGTGCTAGTATTTCTCAGAGGCGGAGATGCTTTGGAGGCAGAAATAATCTCATCGCTTGGTCTTGCAGTGTGTATTTGGGCAGAGCTAAAGAATCACAATTGTAATTTATTAATTTATTTATTTGCACACTTTTTCTCTCCATTCAGTGGGGCCAGTTCCTCTGTACATGACTGATGGGAGTAAGCCAAAGACATCAGTAGGCTACTTTTCTGTGTCCTTGCTAGCTAGTAAAACATGTACTTTAAGAAGTTATAGCCGGGGCTGTAGTCAGGATTTTAAAAATTATGAGGTCAATAATTAAAGGTCTTCGCAACACACTCCCCCATAGACCAGACACCAAAAAACAAACCTTTTCGTATTTCATTTATTCAGTTAACTTTTAAATTGTATTTTCTGTAAATTTTAGTGTTTATTTATTCCCCAACATTAACTTCTAAATGCAGTTTCAAAGCTTTCTCCACATTGCCAGGAATACAATTCTGAATTCTTTATTTATTTATTTTTTGTTGGACCTAAAAATAGTCAAATTTAGAAATGCTGAAATCCGCTGTCTAAGTTTTTAAAAATTCCAATTAAAAAAAAAATACTGTGGACACGATCTCAGAGTCTTTAACCAGTCCAAAAACACCTGAGGGTTCAAATGGTTACAATCCTGGTTAGTGGTTGTTTAACCTGACCTGCTTCTCTGTTCTTTTATTATTAGAATGTAATTACAAATGAAAACACTATGACTATGAGAGAAACAAACTGGCACTAAGTGAGATACCTTCCTCCAAAATATTGCATTATGTTATTTGCTTCATGAATATTCATGAAACTACTGTATACCTCTATTTAAACAGATTTGGAGAGCAACAATATCTAATTTTTCAAGTATTTTTCCCTCATATTCTTTAACCAACTCCAAAATGCCTTGCTGGAGAAATATCTGATAATGAAGAAGCCAAAACATAATATTGTATTATTGGGAATTCAGCTCACTTGAGCAGACATACAAACAGAGGGTCCCCCTTCATGATCTCACCCACCATGCCCTGCAGACTCCCCAACCAATCAGATCGAGTCCCTGCAATGCAGATAAAGTCGTACCTGTTGAAGTGCCCTTGAGCAAGACACATAAATGGCAGACTGACCCAGATATTCTTTGGCTGCACAATATGCAAAAAGAAAGTGTTTATGATTTTAGAGGCTGACTCAGCACGCTGTAAGTCAGGGTCAAAACAAACAAACAAACAAACAAACAAACACACACACACAGAGAACAGTCGGAGGAGGTGGTGAGTCAGACAGTGTAGGACAGACAATAGTGACCTTTACACGCTGTTCCTGTCTGTGCGTGTGTGCGTGTGTGTGTTCATACTGTATTACTGCTGGGAATCAAGTAGACCTCTACAAAGGTGTCAACCTTTTGGTCATGGGAGGACATTTTTAACTTATAATTATTATATCATCATTGTAACACAGTATATATTTGTATTTTTATTCTCACATGTAATAATGAAAGTTTAAAGGCCCTGAAAACCTATTTTCTTAACCTCCTATTATTGAACACATTATTTTTTGTCAAAGAACAGTTTTGGTTAACTGTATTTGTGTTGTAGTAAGTTAGAAAAAGGTGATTTCGTGCACCAATCAGGGTTCAGCACAGCTTTGGGATTGTTTGCTTACACTGCCAGGCCACTATCAATCAAATCTGATCAAATCACACCCACACAGTCCTGGTGAGTGTTAAACTATTGATAAATAATAAATTGTTTTTTTTTCTCCAAATTTTACCTTTGATTTTTGCTTATTTAGTCCTGAATATTTAATTTTATAGAGAAATACTAATAGTTTTATTACAATTAATCCAAAAAACTGCATATACCAAAACTACTGCAGCTAAAGTTTGGATACAATAATACAAGCCAATCTATTTTGTCAATACAAAGGTTAATTTTACAAGCTGAATTTTATTTTCATGATATTTTATTTATACAATATATGAGAATACTCACATTGTCTCCTTCAAACTATGTCTTTGCAATTATTTTCCATATTAGCTCACATGGAGAGACGTGTGTGCTCCCAATAATCTAAACAGAAAGACGTCTCTCCTCAACGGCGTGAAAGTTGATGCCTGTACACTTTTCATCAGACTGAAACCACATTTGAAGATGCTTTTTGAAACATCTTCTCAGCGCTTTTGTATCCCTGACTGGGGGCTTTTGAAGAGTGAGCTTCTGAAAGCTTGAATTACCCAGATGTCGGCTAATATTGCATCAGTTAAACAAACGTTTGCTCTTTATTTTTTCTTGTTTTCTTGCTCCTGAGTGGCTGGTGGAGGACTCTCTGGATCACACAATAACTCTCTGCTGTTTTGGAGGAACTTTTCATCATTTGGGGTTAAGCTTCTGAATCGTCATCCACGTTAGAAATTAGGCCCAGTTTCTGATTGTGGGTCAATAATACGTGTAATAATACTAATACTGTGTTCTTCTATTAAAAATCTTAGTCTGAGTGGCTTTAAGATTAAATGACATGCCGTGATGCGACCGGTACAGTAGATATATATTTCTTTCTTGCTGTTTTGTACTCTGAAACAGCAGGAGCAGTCATCTCTGACCCTGTCAGCTCTCTGCGAGCTTCACTCTCAGAGTTGCTCTTTTAAAATACGGAGCTTGTGTTTTTGTCTAAATGTCAACACGGCATCAGCTCTGTTCTGGGGAGGCAGGGATGCTCTTTGCACAGACACACTCACAAATACACACACTTATTCATGCCAATACACAAACATGGAAACAAGGATGCACACACACACACACACACACACACACACAGACAGAGAGAGAAATCCTGGCCCCAAAGCATTTCTCAGGCAGAACTGCCAGTTTCATGAGGCAGAACTAATTCACTGTACATTTTTGGAATCCGCCTCTCTTTTCTCTCCTCCTCCTCTCCACTCTCTCCTTCTCGCCCCTCTTCCTGCTCTCATCTCTCTTTCTAATTCGCTAATATCCTTATCCTCTCCCTCTGCCTCACTCTTTCACTCTGACATTTTGCCTGCGTCTCTGCTCACTTTCTTCTTTTTTTTTTCCTTATTCTCTTCTCTTCTCCCTCCTCCTCTCCTTTTCTGTTCTATCCTCCTCCATTTTACCCACCGCCTCTTACCTCCTCATCTTCATCCTTCCCTCACTTTTTCTACAATCCTCCTATCCTATTTTGTGTACTGCTCTCTCTGCCCTCCATTTGCTCACACATTTTTCTTTCCCTTCCCGCTATCTCCGTCCTTTCTTCATCCCTCTCACTCTTACTCTTATAAGGAGCCATAGCAGAAGTTAAAAAAGTGAGTGGTCTTCTAGCGGAAGAGTGGCATCAAATAAACAAAAAATGCAGAAAGGACTTTTGTTTGCAAATTTTGGTATCAGATCCTCTGAATAATGACACAATGACGTGTGAATTTTCACATACCTGAATATTTTTCCTTTTTTTCAATAATTATTGCTGTGACACCTGCTTGGTCAAGCCTCAGGTCTGTTGAATTGAGGTCAAAAAGTGGCACCAATAGTTGCACAAGATTACAAGCATCATATTTTTGGAAGTTTAGATGGAAAACCCTTGGGTACAGGAGCGTGCACTTATCCCTCTCTTTTCTTAGCTGCTGAATCTTTCAGTGAGCAAAATGAGATCTTGCTTTGTCCAGTCAAAAACATTATTTTATCAAAACTTCAGTTTTTAACACATTTGGTTGGATCAGCACAGTTTGTAGTTTGCCTGTATGTCATCTAAAATGTGCTGGAAACAGGAGGAAACCTGAGCTGGGAGAGCTTCTTATTTTGTTCTCCCTCTTATTTCACCCACAACACCTCCTCATTTACTTCTCTTCTATCGTTCTTTCTCTGTTTTACATATTTTTTCTTTCTCCACAACACTTCATCTTCTCTCACATCCTGACTTATTCTCCATTTCACCCCTCCCACCCTTCTATACCACTCGATCATCTGACAGTGGAAAACTTCTCTCCTCTCCTCTCCTCTCCTCTCCTCTCCTCTCTAAGCCCTCGGCTAAACTCTCCTCAAGATTTTTTTCTCTAACTTCCTCCCTAGCATCTGTCTGAACATGTCTTCTTCTTCACCCTGCGGGATGAGCCGGCAATCTCCCCTACCCATAATGCTCCTGTCCAAGTGAGGACTGCCTCCTGCACTTCAAAGTACACCCTTCAGTACTTCAAAGGTTGCAGTCTCTCTCGTACTAAAACCAAGGCCAGATCAATTAAATCCTAATAATACCCAGCAGCCCCCCCCCCCCCAACACTGAGGTACACACGGCAAGGCAAGAACTTCAACTTGATAAACTCTTGTGTCCCCAAAGAAGTAATTTGTGTTGCAGCTCTGCAGAAAAAAACAAGAAAGAAAATGGGACTTGTATTTTCAAGACGTCTAAGAACAGAAGTGCAGCTTTACAAATGTTGATAAAGTCACATTAGGAAGCACAAACACAGAAACCAGGTTGCTAAACTTAGCTTTACCACAGTTTTCAAATAGCTCAGCATTTATTTTTCATTTATTTAGTAGAAAAAAGTCTGACAGTGTTTGGTTGTAGTAACCAAAAGCTTCATGTTCATCCTATTAAATTGGGAAGAAGAAAGAACAGAGACTTGGCAAACTTAATGTATTTTTTTATGATGCAGCCCCAGACGAGGCATATTACTGCAAGCAGCCTCTCTGGACGTTAGCGTTTACTTGTCTTTTACCTCTTAAAAGCTGTGTTCGGCGCTGTTGGTACCACGACAGCAATAGTGAAATCGTGAAAATATCGGCAAATGCAGTGAAGACACTGGTTCGGTTCTTCCTCCAGATTGTGTCTTATTATCAACCTAAAAATAAAGTGCATACTCAGTATTTACAACAGTTCTCTGAGTGTAGCAGTCTCAGTTTCAGTCCATTAAAGCTGTCAGTATCATACTTTGATGATGTACTTCTTACAGCTTTCTACTTCAAACAACATTAAAATACACTTTATCGCCTGTATTTAAGTGATTTGGGGGTGCTATAATGATATAGTGCAAGTTACAGTAACATTCAACTGTACTTAAAGCAACTACATGTCTGAAATTATACAGGACTTACACGTATACTGGACCCAAATACCACTTCAAAACAAAACAGTATAAAACAATCAGGCTAGTTCAAGGTACTTGATAATATGACGTTTTATGAGGATATGAAATGTGTAGGAGCCCAAATAATAATACTGTACTGTACAGTAAACAAGCCAAGTGATCTGCCTGCAAGACTAAAATCAGGCAAAAGAAACCCATGCAAGCAGCCGCATCTGAATCTGGTGCTTTAAGCTATGACAGATTTTCAAACTTTCACATTGACATAAATGCTCAAAAATAATGTAAAATTAACTTTCTTATCAGCGCCCAAATAAAGCCAGGCTTTAAGAGGTCTTCTTCTTGTTTTTTAACAGGGCTTGACAAATAGCTTTTTAGGAGCATTACCACATTCCGCTTCAGAATGTGGATATTGATCATTTTCATCAAGTACTAATCTGAAAAATACAGGTCGAGTTCAGCAGCAATGAAGAAACGGAGTGCTCGGTTCATCTTCCTGATTACATCTGGGGTGTGGGTGGAAGATTCCCCCTGAGGAAACTACCCGGGCGCAACTACTCAGGTGTCAAAAGTTCCACCTGGGTGATACTTAGATATAACATTTCTGTCAATATGAGAAATACAGTAATGTTAATATCACATATTTTATAAAGATGATATTACACCCTTTAGATCTCAAAAAATTTGTTGATTGTGCACTTAAATAGCAAAAAGCTGCCTTACACTTCCATCAGAGCAACATTAACAATCATTAAGAGTCATGTTTCTGCTCACCTAACAAATATAAGTCTAACATTCGCTCTTGTTTAGCTCTGTCCTTATCTCCAACAGTTTTCTGCTGACAGCAGCTCCCTGCTGCTGCTGGGAATGCAGTTGATGAGAGCGCTGAGACTGAACCAAACAGTAAACGTGCCATAAAAATAAAATAACAAGCTAAAAGGAGATAATCTCTCTGCGACACCTTAGAAAATATTGATTTGTGGAACGTGTTTTGGTCCAGGACAAATCTTATGCACAATATGATGTGCATAAGTGTTTTTAAATGGGTTTATTTGTTTTGCACAAAGCCATATGTGTGACAGTAGTTGTTGAAGTTAGTTGACTTGTCTGCCTTCCCTGTTGACCCAGCACTGAGATAGCCAGGCCCACTGTTGCTCTCCCCTGTTTTGCTGCTGGCTAGCTGCCATCCTATTACTGCAGGCGTCAAAATCCTCTGATCCCTGCAGCCCATACACACACGCACACACACACACACACACCAGAATAAACACACAAATATATATGCATGCATGCACAGACCCCTGCACGAATACACACCACAAAGACGGTACTGCCCCCCCCCCCATGCTTGATTGAGGGATATTTGTGTGCATGTGTCTCTGTTTGTGTGTCACTCAGCCCCAATGAGACAGCAAGCTTGTAAAATTAGCTCTCATGATGATGATTTGTGGGTCAAACTCCAAGCAAACTGTGGCGTGCCTTTGGTCTGTTTCCGTCTCCCAAGCACAAAAGCTTGCGCCTTTAAGCCAGCTTGTCACTGTCAGGTCGCTGGTTCAAATCCCTGGTCTGTCTGGATAAATCCAAGCAGGAAAGCTCTCCTTCAAACGCCAAAGTCAAAATACTGCTGCACAGCACTAAACGTCTATCCACTTCAGTGGAGTTACTGAATAAATAAAGACGGTTTAGTCCTACAAACTAAAAGATAAAATATGTAATTTGCCATTGACTCCCAGTTCACACTGTGAGATTTTTGTGATCTAGCATCCTTATCAGCAACTTTGCTTGTCACTTATTTGTGGTAGTCTTTTCTGATATGCAACCTCTGTGGTTAAAGTCTGGTTAGGTTTAGGTGCAAAAAGAATAAACAGCAAATCCGTTTTTGAAAGAATTAATATGTAGTGGTACATGCACCCAGTAAGATGACAAAACATATATATTTATTCCATCAGTCTATCCAAGAATCACCTGGGCTGTGTCTGAAATCACTCCTTACAGGCCTTTTTCCACAGGAGACAGTTTCACTTGTCATAGTAGGAAAAGCACAGCAAGCCTGCATGGTGAAAAGAACTACAGACATGTCAACAAATCATTGGCAAAATGGCTGCAAAGCCTCCATCACTGGTAGTATCACTGGTATATATACTATATATCAACACTGATACAGTGGATTCAGCTAATTTAAAAGGAGATATACACAGTTTGTTTGCATCCGGTTTCACTTGTTAATGAACAGCTCCAAATACAGTACGTAACACACACACACAAAAAAAATCTTAGGCTGTTAAATGCTCCCAAGTCAGAATGACTGGAGGTTTTCCTGTTTTTCCGTTGTGTCAACTTTGTGTGAATAGAGCAACAGTGATCAATAGTGAATGTGTGAATAGTGAACGTAAGGAGCCACTGTTTAATTTGGCACATATTCTATAGGTAAATGTGGACTTGTTTCAGTAAAAATGTAACTTAAATGACTAGTTAACAAACAAACCATCACCAATCATCATTATTTTAATTGTCGTTTTTTTCAATGGAACTCGGTGCACTTAATGTTACTCACTTCTCTGCTGAAAAGTCCTTGTGGCTGTCACCGTTGGAGCAAAAACCTCTCACGTCATGCTTTTAGGTGAAGTGCTGCCCAACAAATGCTCTCCTTCTGACCGGGGACCTCCCAGCCACACAGCCAGTGCTGAAGACAAAACTGCTGGCGGCTCCACTCGTCAACAGACGCTTCACCTGGGTGTAAAATAACTAAGCACTAACGTTGACTAAAAATGGCCTCATTCACCAGTAACAGCAGATTATCTGAAGTGAATCCCAGTTGTCTCCAATGAAAGTTTGTAAAACTACCTGGTGTAAAAATAGTAACTATGAGTATGTGCGCTCTAGTGTTTATATAGTGGGGGAGGTGTTAGTAACCCCTCTACGTCATCGAGCCACCATTTCAGGCCCGCCTAAAAAATCCTGAACACAGAAATGGTGAAAAACAGTTTAACTCCACAATTCAGTACTACATAGTTCACATTTTCACACGTTTTCAGCAATTATTTTCTAACATGTATAATGTGTTTAAAAAGAAATCTCTGATTTTCCTTTACACTGACTTACTGTAGGCCGTTTCCCTGGTTTGTGTTTCTGCTACACAAGGCTTAACTGGTCTTAAATGAGTCTTTCTCCTGACACACAGATGAAACTGATATTGATCACCTCATCTTACTCTCAGTAACAAAGCAAACAAGCGTATTTCCCAAATGTTTCTAAAGTTTAAAGTTAAAGTTAGATATCTTTCTTTCAGGCTGCGTGTTATATTTTAGCCGGATACTACAGGCTGCTTCTTTGTGATAAGAGACTATAAGTGTCTCTTTGTCTGAAGGGTTAATCTAAAATCAGTGTCACAGTCATAGTTTTTGTCAGAATTCATCATCATCATGGGAGCTATAAATTCACAGCATGCTAATGAGATCCTCCTACGCGTAGTATCAGCAGAGAGAAGAAGTGGGCAGAGCAGCCTCATCTGGGTTTTATATCGCCTCTGTGAAGAATGGCTGTTGGCCAGACGGAAACAGAAAACAGGTAGGAAGTGAAAGAGGTGACAGCATAATGTGGGCAATAAAACATAATGTGTACACAAACACACATAAAAGCTTGTGCCCACTCCTCTGCCTCTCACAACAAGGTTACATAATTAAACAGGCTCCATTATGATGACAGAAGAAGAAGAAGAAGAGGAAGAAGAAGAGGGGATTTTTTAAAGAATCTGCAAAATGGAATTGAAAACATTTTGGGTTATATAACCAGTTAAAAAGAAAGATTCTCCTCTTCTTCTCTCTACTACTTTCCCTCATCTCTTCCTTTCTCTCCTTCACTGGTTCCCACTCCTATTATTCATCCCCCCTCCTATTTCCCCTCCCCTAATATCTCTCCTCCTCCTCCTCTTTTTTCTAATTTATTTCCTTTTTCTTCCTCTCCTCCCTTTTCTCCAGCTTTACTGCTCCTCCACCTTAAATTGATCTCCTCCTTTCTCTTCTCCCCCCTCTCTTGCTTTTACTGCCTTTTTCTCCTTTATTTTCTCTTCTTCTGTTTTATTATCTCTACCCCTGCCTCTTCCTTCTGACAGTGCAAAAGGTGTGTTGGATGAAATCCTCCACCACACTAATCTGTGTGTGTGTGTGTGTGCGCGTTTGTGTGTGTCTGTACCAAGCCTTTTTTTGTCAGAATTTGTCAGAATTAAGATTACATTCTCTCTCTGAAACCCTACAAACCCTCTCTATTGCACTCCTACATTGTGCAGATGCAAGTGTGTGTGTGTGTGTGTTGCGTCTTTTCATTCCAAAATGTCACTGCCTTCTCACAGTTAGATCCATGGTGTGTTCTCCCACAGTGCAGTGTGTGTCTGTAATGTGTGTGTATGGTGTTTTATACACGTGCATGTGTGTGTGTGTGTGTGTGAAAATGTGCTCGTGCATATGTTTTCTGGATGTGTTTGTGTGTTCAGGCCCCTCCTCCCTCTATTTCAATCAAATCATAATCAGATCAGCTTTATTGACATAGATGTTTGGGGACATCATTTCAAAAGCCAAATTACATAGTTGAATACAATATAAATGTACAAAATAAAGAATAAACATACTACAGACCTAAAGTATGCACTGACACAACAATGGGAGATTTTAAGATTAATTTCAAGTAATAACTTTACTCTCAGCTTTTTTTCCTGACAACAGAAAATCTAAAATATGATTAAAGATTTAAAATTAAACAATGATCAGTAAACATCAGTATTACTACAGCTACAACACAGTTACAGTAACACTGATTATAATCCAACTGATTCCAAGAGTTCCTAGCTTGTCTTTATACTATAAACACACATTAATGCACATTAATAAGATGGAACAGGTGTTTATATAGGTAACAATGTTAGCTGGTTTTCTGTGTCTCTTACTTTCTGCTGTTAGTTCATTTCTCAGTCTTTTTTCTCTCTCTCCTTTTCTCTCCTTTGTGTGCAGTATTTCCAACACACGAAACATTAATGATGGACAGCAGACAGGGAGAGACAGAGGAGAGAAGGATTAGTTGGAGAGAGTAAAAAGAGAAAGCTGCTAAATATTCAAAACGTATCTCAAAGGATAAAATTAGAGAGAGGAAACAAAACTGCAAAATGGTGACAGGGCTCAAGAGGCAGGAATTAAGATGGAGACAGAGAACAAGAGTAAGTAAGTCTGGAAATAGCAGGAGGAAAAAGAGTTTGTGGGAGGGCTCCTGTGAAATGTGCTCTTTGTTGCCATATAGATGTGAGTCTCCTCACGTATGATGACAGAACTGATGCAACCTGTGCACCGAGCAGTGAAACCTGCCCCCAGACTCGCACGCTGTCATTTGTTAGTGTAAAATAATTAGCAAGTCAGGAAAGCAGGAGCACAGACACCAACTGTGATACAGTATGTTTTCATCAAATCATATATGAAAATACTGTGTGTTAGTTTAAATATTAAACATGTTCTCTAAGCAAGGATCTGATGTGCTGTTACTGTAGAGGAAGCTGTGCTGCTGCTGCAGTGGGGACATGCAGGTGTACAGTATCATTACATGATCTTTCATGTGTGCACTTTGACAGTCTGCTATATTTTCGGAGGAAGTGCACAGCTCAGCAGTAGCTACTGTACTGCAGCTATGTTTTGAGTGAATCGACAGGTTCTGTCAGCCATCAATCACGACCTGTCTGCGCCCTGATTGGCTCATCAGAGCGTTTGACCTGGGGTTGAGAGGTATCGCTGCAGGGAAGTTTCATATAAAGTTGCTTTACTGATTTACTGTTGTCATTGTGATGATACTGATGCATGTCTTTGCGTCATTTGGTGAAGGGCTCTCGTTTCTATAGAGTGGTGATTTGTGGAATTTTGGTATAAAGTAACATTGAAGAGTTTACGTGATGGTGCTTTGCATCAATAAATCATTACCACATTAGTTTTGAGATATTAACTTTTCATGGGAGCACTGTGAGCACCACAAACAAAACTCTGCAACTCTCCATCGACTAGAGTGGCAGCAGAAATCTCAGCGACTCATATCTCAAAACCTCATTAAATAAAACCAAAAATATCTGCTAAATACCACTGCAGTTAAGTGAAGATATTTTATTTATTTGGTCCTGAATCCTGAAATTGTTCAAATTATTGTCAATGTATTTCTTTAAATGGGACAGGTTCATAAATGGTAATAAAGTCACCTTGTTTAATGTCAGTCTATCACATACATACATACACATACTAATTTCCAACAGCAAATATGTATTGGAATGCTATGCAGATTATATTTGGTATTAACATAGTGTTTTAAATGAACGTATCTGCAGTAAAGCAAGTAAAAAATGTTCACACTGCACTGTATCTGCACAATATTCCCTCAGAAATTAAGCATGACTGCTCATTTAATGGTTATGTTTAGGCGTCTCAAAGCATTTCGTGTAGATTACAGAAAGATGGTCGTCTCAGATACATACAGCAAAAGATAACGGCGACACAGACAGGACATGTTTTTCTTTATTGAACTTAAAACCATTTTCCCTCAACCAGAGTGTTTTTGGTGACCTAAACCTAACCACATACACCTGACACCCGTTTCAAAGTGCCAGTGAACAGTGAACTATCTTTATGAACCTCTGCCATCATCAGCTCCTCTCTCTCGTTCACCTTCTACCTCTTCTCCTGGTTCTTCCTCTTTATCTCAATCTGCCCACACTTGTAGCCCGTTATATCAGACTCAGCAGGGAGCCACATTACTAGAGGCAGAGCTGGATTACTGTGTGTGTGTGCACGCATTCATGTGCACGTGTGGCATCACTCACCCAGTATTCCTCTCCTCCTCCCAGCGGGCTTCTCTTCTCCCCCTCCCTCCTCTGCTGCCTCCTTCTGCTTGTCATCTCTCTCTCCTTCTGGTTAGCCTTCAGCTACACAGGCTTCCTCCATTTTGCATTGATGTGAACCGTGTGTCTGCGTGTGTGTGTGTGTGTTTGCCTGCGTGTGTGTAAGTATGAGATTGCAGCCTAAAGCAGCAGCCAGCGTTAGGGAAGTGTGCGCTCGAGCAGAACAATGGCATTCTGGGTAAAAATAGCCCCTGCTCTGTTGTAGGGAGAGAAAAGGAGACGGTGGGTGACAGCGAGAGAGAAGAGAGGGAGGCGCTGAGAGGAAGGAGAAGATAGAAGTTTAGTGATCGTGTAGAGAGGACAGAGATAACTGCAGGTGCACATGTGTGAAAAGTAAAACAGAAAGAAAAAAGGATGAGAATGACTCAGAGTCAGAGAAGTAGAGAAGCTTTGCCACAACAGAAGTATTCTGCTTAATGGATGGAGTGAGTGAGTTTAGTACCTGGTTCTGAGATATATCGTATTTAACATTTGGTCATATGACTAGGCTGGGCAATATGACTGAAAACAATATGTTAATATGAATATTTCTCATATCAAAATATGGGAAATATATTACAATTTGGAAAATATGTGCAAAATCACATGTAAATTAATCAAACTGATGTTCAGCGCCATGAACTGTGTTCCACTATCATGCGTCAGATAAAAAACTTCACACCAAACAAAAACTTTATTAACCACAGTCATTTATATGAAACAGATTAGTACAGTTAAAACACTAGTAGCTCGCTAATTGGGCACACACTACAAATATGAAGCAATCACACCAAGAAGGCCCATTATTAAACTTTAACACTGACATAAGTTATAAGCTAAAAGGAGAAGCATCTCCACAAAGGAGACGATTTGACATTACGTTACATTGGCGGTCGTAACACCACAGCAGTGTGTGTTGATCTATGGGGGAAGAAATATAACGATCCTCAAGTAAAATAGAAATACTGAAGTAATGCATTGAACATGTCACTTAAGTAAAACATGTAAGTACACAAAAGCAAGAGCATTTAGCAGCTAAAGAACCAGATATTCATATACTAGTTTCAGTAGTTAATGATGAACCTAATTTTCTTCTGTTTTGTTCTCAACCTCATCGCCAGTATTGGAAGACAAAACCGTGACTTGAGTTGACTGAGACTTGACAACTTGACTTGGTTTCTGAAACCATCAGATGACGTTTACATGTGCAAACACAAGACAATAACTTGTTATCATGCCTGCATATAAGAGAAAAAAAGAATGTGAGGAAAAACAAGACGAAAAACATTTCCTACAGATGATGCAGTTTCCCTGAGGGCCAGTTTGTGACAAATATGTCACCTTCATTGATGAGTAATTGTAAGGCCTCCCTTTGGCCGAGGAGTAAAATGGGACACAGTGGTGACTTATTGCCACAGTTTTGTCCTTAACCCAATTCAGTGGTGGAAGAGATATGTATGTGACAGATGTGTATAAATAAAAAGCAGATACTGTACATTGTTTTTCCTATTATGAAATGCAAAAAGAGATAGTGTTACAGAGGGGGGGAAACAACTGACAGGAAAAGAGCAATAAAAAACTAAGAGGAAAAGACGTGATAGGAGAGAAAAACACAAACAGAGCTGGAAGGTAGAGTAAAAATACAATCCCATAATGCTAAAAAGATTTTGAAAGAGAGTCTGAATGGATAATATCCTTCAGAATGAAACCAGCAGCGGAAAAGAAAAGCAGCGGTGCTCTTCAAAGAGAATTAGCACTGATGGAGCATTTTAGTGAATGTTATTGACAGGAGGAGAAAGGGCCAGATTGTTTGTGCTATGTAGGTTAAGTGGTGCAGCGGTGGGTTGCTCTGCAGGAAAATACGCGTGCACACACACACATACACACACACACACACACACACACACACACGTGACGTGATCTGCAGGACTGAATGTACTCGCTGTGGGAAAAGAGGGGAATGAGTTCACTTCAGAGTCTAAGAATGATTCAACAGTCTCAGAAGCTACTGTACAGTGTGCTGCTTCAGGGGATGCGCACACACACACACACATGCACAAAGAATTGCATGATAGTTAAAGGGGTAGCTTATTTTATTTGAATGTGTGATGAATGGAGGCCTCATTGTGCTGTGTAGGCTAAGTGGTTGAGTGATATTGCTATGCGGCACCAGACCACACACACATACACACACATGCACACAGGGTCAGCATCTTACAAGAACATTGTGTACAAGTGGCTCTTTTTTACTCATTTAAAACATTAAATTTGCTCAGGGGTTGAGCTGTACTATGCTTTTATTCATTTGGTCTGATTTTGATTTTTAAGGCCAAAGTATTCAGAATATTCAGCGTTACTTCAGATATAAATGCAGTTTAATTGATGAGATATACATTTCTTTCAGTATTATTCAGTCGTAATTAGTGAAACATGCCAAACATTTGCTGGTTCCAGCATCTCAAATATTTGTTTTTTCTATTGTTGTAAATTTAATGTTTTTGTGTTTTGAACTTAGGTGAGACAAAACAAGCAAAGGGTCAATTCGCCCAAATCACACACACACACAAAGAAAAATTTAAAGTACATCACAGTTTGAAGTGAGAATATTTGTCCCTTGTGCTCAGAAAGCCGAGCACAATCAGATGAAGTCTGGTCTGGTGCTCAGATTGCTCATGTTTTAACACTTTAACTAGTCATTTGTTCCACTTTTGAAATTGTTTTTTTCCTCATCTTTGATGCTATAATAATTTGGGTGGAAGGAACACCTTCAGAGGAAATTGTGGTTTTCACTTTAATGTGAGAATCAGAGAATGGCCCTGAGTGTTGAAGTAAAGCATTAAACCTCCTCCTGGTGGGAATCTTTTAGCATTATGTCGTTTGATCACAGTCAAAATATTTGAAAAAAAAAAACAACACATTATTAATGTTCACCACTTGTGTGCTTGTATCCTATCCTCACTTGAATTTCTTCTATTTTCTTCTCTTTGTGTATTTAATGATTCATTTTAATGATACATTGTAAGCTGCATTTTTTAAAAATCATTTTATACCAAAGGTACAAAAAGAGCATTCTGATTTTGAAGAGATTTTCAACTTGCAATGACTTAATGATATTTAAGAGATAGTTGAGTTGCAGCCACATTGATTAATTGCCTCCATTCAACTTCTTTTTGCTCTACGTTTTCATTGTTTTTCAAGTAGGAGTGCTCGTTTAGCAACATTGTGTGTCCTATATCTGACATTTCAGTGGCTGGTCTGTGTGGATGCAGCCTTAAAGAGAACACCAGATTGTCTGTGTAAACTGTTGGCAATAAAAAAAAGGCAATGACAGAACAATGACGACTCGCTAAAAGGTCTGGAAAGTCTTAAAACCATGCCTTGATACCGAGTGATACAGAGAAAGGTAAATAGTAAACTCTGAAAGGGAGATCTGGAGTCTTTTGTATGGCACCTAATCACAGATGAAGTCTCAAAGGGATTCAGAGAGAGAGAGGAGGAGAGGGGAATTAGAAGGAGGTTTGGTGAGTTTTGTGTTGAGAGAGAAAGAGAGAGGATTGGATGAGTGGGTGGAAGAGAACAGAGATGGGAGATACGTTTCGAGGAGGGAGGGCTGCATCTGTCAGTTATTCATTATATGAGTAATGCAGCTGCTCTTCAGCCCAAAACAGCATCAGTTACTGTCCAGGACAGAGAGAGAAAATAAACAGAAGGTGTGGTGAGAAGATACTGGAGAGAGAGAGAGAAAGAAAACAAAATAATAGAAAGTCTCACTTGAATAAATACAGTTTTAATCTTTAAACATGCATTTATTTTAAAGTAAACCAATAGCACATTTTGTCACCATGTAGCTGAACTTACTCCTGTGGCATTTCAGTCCTGCTCTTCCCAGATATCACCTGTCAATCAAACAGTGTGGGTGGGACTGTGACATTTTCTTGCTTTGATTTTCTGTTGGTGAAATTTGAGTGTCTGTAGATGGGGCTCTTTTGTTCAGTTATAGAGGCTATTGATGTTAATGCTAAATGCTCCGTTCTTCCTCTTCTTCTCTTGTTTTATGCAAAAAATAAAACACATTTTTTTCCTAGAAAGACCCAGGAGACACTTCTAAGACAGTTTGTAGGTTGCTGCTTCTAACTTCTAAAATATCAGCTGATAACTCATATCAGCTATGTTGTTTGTCTGTTTTGTGTATCGCAAAGAAATCTTGTCACAAAAAGAGTTTAATTGGATTTGAAGACAGATTATGGACTGTGTGTGTGTGTGTGTTTGTGTGTGTGTGTGTGTGTGTGTGTGTGTGTGTGTGTGTGTGTGTGTGTGTGTGTGTGTACGTGCGGCAATCTAATCTTTTTTTGTCAGTCAGCCTCACAGTGTGTGAAGTGGTATGAGTGGAGCTGATGTGATGAAAATTGGGTGTAGCTGTCAGTGTGACTTGTCCTTTTAGAAACGTACATCAGCTCAGCTTAGTTTGCTACAGTTCTGACGGCTCTGTCTGGAAATAAGATTTGCAAACTGTATACATTATACGAGTGTGTTTGAGCAGATCTCTTTGCAGTCCGCGTTTTAAGTGGAATGGACATATTTAATGTTTAGAATATTAATAAGTGTGTTAAACCCGTCAATCTTATTTAACGGGGGAAGTTGACTGAGAACATATCATTTTAGTGTGACTGCTGGAGGAGTAGTTGCAGATGGAAGGAAGGTTGAATGTCATTTATTTCACACACACACACACACACACACACACACACACACAAACACATACATACTTGGGAGCCACCCAGGGCAGTGCTTGACTTTTTTGACAGTGTGCTGGTATTCAAACTAGTAACATTTAACTCAAAACCTCACTTTATTAGCTCTTTAAATTGTATTTTTATGAAAGATACTCTCCCTGATTATAATGCCCAATAGTGCCTCAATCTGAAATGTTCCTCCCAGTTTAGCATTAATGAATGAGCTGGAAGGAAGATTTTGGAATTTGGGGGTGCTCGAGCTGTAATAAAATCAGGGAGTGTGTCTTCAAATATGTTTTATTGACCATATCTTAGCAATGATATAATAACAAAACATTATGATACTATTGTGGAAAACAAGCGGTTTGTCATAACTGTTGTTGGTCTTTGTGCTCTCTCTGTTTCAGAAAAAAGAGTGGTTATGTCTCAACTGCCAAACCCAGCGGCTGATGTCCGGAGGCGGTCTTGACGATCCTCCACTTCCTGTTCCTCACCCGTCTCCCAAGCACCAGCCAATGGGTTCACCTCGTCACCAGGCGCCAGCCAGTCAGCAAAGCCCTCTCCACAAACCTACCAGTCAGCAGGGGCCCAGGCCAGGCCAGCCCCAAATGCAGAAACCACAGGCGGGAACTGGCAGTAGCGGCCCATTTGCACCGACTGCTGCTAAACAGCCAACTGACACTAAGACCATGACACCAACTACGGCACCAGTACCAACCACAGAGACCCAGAAACAGCCGAAACCCACAGAAGACAAGCCCAAGACCGAGCCTGAGAACCAAACTGCCAAAGAGACCAAAACCTCCCAGAAGAAGGGAGAGCAGATTACACCGATCAAGGAAATTAAGAAGTCCAGGCATTATGACGTAAGTCTGATTTTTTTGGTATCACTGCTTTTTACCAGTGTACTACTCTGTATGTTAAACTATGAAAAAGTATCAATAGTTGATACTACTAAGTTTTTAGTGGCACTTGTGAAAAAAATTACCAAGTAAATAATGCACTAACAAAGATGCAATGAAAATACAAAATAAATTAAGCTGATTTTCAGTACACCACATTGTTGTTGTTTACATTGGAAATCTATTCATAGTATAACATACAGGCCTATGAACCAAACATGGCTATTGTCATGTGACATATTTAACTTAGATTTTATATCCAGGTTAGGCCATCTGATGAGTATGCATGGCTGTTTCTGTGTGGCCTTGCTTCACATTCATAAAGTTATTCCATGACACCTAATGAGCCTAATGAAAATCCTGCTGATATGCTCTTGTTCAGTGTTGTCTTCAAGATGGTGGACCTCCAACACCTAACACCTACATTCATGCTTGCAGTTCTATGAGGCTGTACTTAGGCACTTTGAGCTGCTCACACTTACAATGCCAGCATGTTAATGTTTAGCAGGTGTAATGTTTACCATCCTCACCCTCTTTGTTTGGCATGTCAGCATGCTAAAATCAGCCAATTTGCAATGAAACAGACTGACATTGCCGTCCCTAGAGTCATGCTGTTGGCATGGCTAAAAAGGTATATGATAACAGGGCTGTTATCTATCTGTAAGCCATACGGTAGGAAGAACACACTTAGTGAAGCAAACTAACTCTTGCACAAACAGTTATTTGAATGAGTGCATCTGGTCTTTTGGAGCTGGATTGCACATCGTTACCTCTGTGTGAACATAACTTATTGTCTGAACAGTCCAAAGATATTTAAACTCACTGTAAAAGCTGAAAAACAAGACTACTGTAGATACTGTGCAGCAAGAGGCAGCTGGTCAAAGACAGGATCTTATGTGAAGGCTGCTCCCTTTCCTAGCTAGTCTCAGTTTCAATAGCTCCTGTACCTCAAAGTTCTATCTCACACAGGCTCCACCCTCTACTGGACTCTATGGGTAATACTCTCCTGCAATCACACACATGCAATCGCCCACTGAAATTTGCATGTACATAACCGGCCAATCAGGATGTGCCAATCAATTACATGTGTCTCTCACAGTATATAAGGAAGTGCTTCTCACTTCAGCGGCAGCGGTTCTGCTCACTGATCTTACCTCTCCACGGATGGAGGCACAGCTCCAGCAATCTCATTCCTGCATGTCGTGCCCCTGCCTCATTGCCACCACCGACAGACATCTCTTCTGCTTTGAGTGCCTTGGACGGGACCATGCACAGAGGCGCATGATGCAGTCACCACCCTGCGTTCCCTGCCAAAGACTTCCTCTGATTCAATGCTGGCAACGTTGGGACCATTTTCCGCTGTGTGGTGTCTCGCTCCACTGCGACAAGAGCAACCCAAAGCTCGAAATATGTCCCTGTGTTGATGACGAGTCCCCCGCTTTGTCTGGTGCCCTGCCGCCACTGCCACTAGACATCTCAGCTGAGACTGTCCCAGCAGCTTCGCTGATAGACATTGAGGATACCCTCTCGTCTGTGTCTGCAACATCACTGACCTTCGGAAATACACCTCCAACCATGATTTCCTGAAGGTTATAGCCATAGTGGCAGAGCATGTTGGGCTCACACTGTCCCCGCCTATCCCACTCAAACCGGTTAGCTGGCTATGTGAAGGCTTTTATGGCCCGGCTCATCCGGCTCAAAAAGCCTTTGTTTTACATCCTCTCCTGGACATTTGGCAGTGTGTCAAAGTGTCCTGGAAGGAGCTACTGAAAACTAAGTCACCAGTCGTGGGACTGGTTTCCTTCCTGATACTGCAGGGCCACACGGAGACAGGCTGTCCCGATATGCCCCCCCCAGAAGGGGCCCTTGCAGCCCTCCTGATTCCTCCTGTGCATCAAGGAGATAAATCTATCCTCCCAAGAGGAGATAGATTCTCTCTCCGAGGAGATCCAGGACCTGTTGCTAAAATAGGCTGTCTCGATCGTTCCCACTCACGACAGACTGGGGATTTTACTCCACGTACTTCCTGGTTCCCAAGAAGACGGGAGGTTTCAGACCCATTTTGGATCTCCACATTCTGAACCAATGCATTGCCCGAAAGACATTCCACATGCTAACCATCAGGTGATTGCTGGAACTGGTTCAGGAGGACCTGCATTATTGGGGTTCCCTACAGCATCTGTTGATGGGGACACCAGGGTCGGGTGACCTCCTACATAGCAGTGTTCACAGATGCATCCCTGACAGGGTGGCAGGGCACCTGCCTGGGGAGAGTGATAGGTGGTGTGTGGCCTTCAAGGGAAAACTCCTCAAACTTCAGGCAGGGCTCTTGGTTCTCCAATACTTCCTGACCCTGGTTCAGGGGAGGCATGTGTTGGTGAGAACAGACAACTGCACCACGGTTGCCTACATAAACAGGCAGGGCAGAGTCCGATCTACAGCCCTGTTGAAGATGGCGGAGAACCTGTTTTTGTGGACTTCAGAACACTTCTTGTCTCTGAGAGCCCTCCACATTCCAGGTCTGGAAAACAGGGATGCCAACCTCATGTCAAGAGGCGGCCCTCTGGCAGACGAGTGGGTGTTACACCACAAGGTGGTGCAGCAGATTTGGAACCAGTTCAAGGAAGCAGAAGTGGACCTGTTCACCAGTTGGAACAACACTCACTGCCCACTCTGGTTCTCCTTGATGCCGAAAGACAATCCTCCCCTGGGGGTGGACATGTTTGCACACACGCTATGGCCAAGAAGGCTGCTCTACCCCTTTCCTCCTCTTTGTCTCATTCCCCCTCTCCTGGATTGAGTGAGAGTGGCTGTCAGTCATTTTGATAGCCCTGGACTACCATTTGGCACCATGGCACATTGGGCCAACCTTCCAGGTTTGGCTTCTGTGAGGGACAGGCTGATGCGGGCTGGACTGTCTGCACAGGTGGTGCAGACCATCCGGGCAGCAAGAGCAGGATCCACCATTGCTTTCTACAAAGCGAAGTATCTGGTGGAAAAGGGGCTGTCTCATGCCAGTGTTAAAGTGTATACAGCAGCTATTTCCTCCTGTCATGAGGGTTGTGGCGACAGACCTGTCTTCGCCCACCTCCTCATGACACATTTCTTACAGGGGATTAGGAAACAAGGCCCGGTGACACGTGTCTCTGCCCCTGAGTGAGAACTACCGTTGGTGCTTGAGGCCCTAGTGAGTGATTCCTATGAGCCTCTGGAGTACTCCTCTCTGAAGGCGTTGTCATTTAAGACAGCTTTGCTGCTTGCACTGACTTCAGCTAAGAGAGTGAGTGAGCTGTGTGCCCTGTCGGTTCACCCCAGCTGTTGGCTGCTTCATGACCATAGTGGTGCTACTCTCAGACTGAACCCCTCCTTTGTTCCCAAGACATAAGGATCATTTAGGTTGAGAACTATTCAGCTAGAGGCATTTTGTCCTCCACCCCATGGGGACGCACGGCCCCCTTTCGGCACACTGAATGGCTGTTTGTGTGCTATGGAGAGAGCGTGGCCGGTAAAACCCTATCCAAGTAGTGCCTAGCTAGTTGGCTTTGCGAGTGCATCTCCCAAGTCAGGCGGGTAAGGACCCCCCCACCATGGTCCAAGCGCATTCCACACATGGTGTAACAGCATCTTGGTCCACACATTGTCCGTTCATAAGGTTCTATCTCTTGGACATGATGGGCTCCTTTTCAGGGTCTGTGTTCCCAGGGACGACTCAGGACTTGTGAAAAGGTGGTGTGAGTGTCAGCTGTGGTACACCTGACCCCCCCACCCCCCACCCCCTGGGCTATATGCGCCTGCATTCTCTCATGCTCCATGATGACTCTGGGAATGAGGAGTGCAGAGTGTCTATTAGTTTCATGTTCATGTTTACTGGGCTGGGTTGGGCCCCCTACTTCTCTGCTAAAGAGGCTTGGATTATAAAGTAGTAGGAGGGCCACGGCAACTAACCTAAAGCTGGTTGGGCTCAGTGATGCAGTCTGACATGTTGCAGCAGGGCAACCATTCATCGGGCTCCACCTACTGTACCCATAGAGTCCAGTAGAGGGCTCCGCCTGTGTGAGATTGAACGAAGGCTACGATATTGTAACCCTAGTTCTATAAGCACAGGCGGAGCCCTCTACCTATGGACCCTGCTGCTCCCACGTCATTCACTGAAGTGGTTTCGGGATGGGAAATTCAGCGAGGCGCTACCTTAAATACTGTGTGAGACACACGTAATCGTTAGGTGTGTCCCAATTGGCTGGCTACATGCATGCACATTTCAGTGATCGATTGCATGCATGTGATTGGAGGTGAGTATTACCCATAGTAGATGGCTCTGCCTGTGCTTATAGAACTCGGGTTACAATATGGTAACCTTCGGTATTTCTCACAGATGGTTTCTTTCAACATTCTTTCTGAAAGGCTGAAATATGTTCTAAATATTCTAACCTAAATAATAGAGTATCTACTAGCACACTGGATTGAATCTTTCTTTTTTTCCTTCAGTTGAATGTTTGACCTTCACTGTGCAGAATGATGTACAAACAGTGTTTAACACCACAAGTCTGTTTCAGCTGCTAAAGGGGGAAAGTTTCTCTGTGCTGACCTGAAATTTCAGTTTAACACATGGATGTACCAGCAGGATTGTGACATCAAAACTAATTTGGAGTCAGTACTGGTCCAGTATGCAACATATGATGGGGAAACTTGAAGCCTCCAGTGCATATACACTGGGAATGAGAATGGGTGAAGTAGGAGACATCTTGTGTCTGGCAGTTCAACTTCTGAAATGAACAATATTTGCATATTCATTGATTTCAGGAATTTTCAGTGAGGGAGAAGGATGATATTTTAAGAATCTTAAGAATTTTTATTCAGGGTAATTGAACCTTTAATGTGGAAAAACATAAAACATGTCTGGAGGGTTTATTTTGTTAGCAGTCAACAAAAACATATACCATAAGGCTATTGATACACTTGTAGTTGTTAAATGTAACAAGGTGTTCAACTTTGCCATCCAGTACAGTAGTAGATGCCCATTTTCGTATTCATAAATATTAAAAGAAAACATCTTAAACATGTTTTAATTTTTTAAAAAGTCTGAAAAGAAACTGTCTGAGAAAACCCACTGAAGCTAGTGGAACAAAGGCTGTGGGAGAGCTGGCTGAATGTCAGGTCTCTAAGCATACTGGATATCAGCTAAAAATAGATTACTCAAAACTAGACTCAACTCAACTTCAGTATTACAGTCCAATTGCGACCATTTCTCTCTGTAGCACAACCAGTCATAGGATTTAGAAATGTGCTACATAGACTATGCAACTATGTGGGAAATTATACTTGTCTGAGACCTGAGAAGCAGATGTTAATTTTTTACACACAACAGATCCTGCCATTGACCAGCTGCCTGCTGTTACATTAGATTTCATTTGCTCCAAAGCAAATGAAATCTAAGAGATTAGTTTTGGTATGGGTAAGTTTGGGCATTTGTTGGGCAACTGTACTCCATTTTCTTCTGGTAAAATACAGGAAAAACATTTCTCTGTGTAAGTGTAATTTTGGACACAAACATCCCATTATTTTCTTATGAATATTTTAGACCTTTTCCTGCATGTGTCTCAGATTCAAAAGTAAGCTCATTTTGTACCTTGGTCACTGATCCCTGAAATAAATACTTTTCTACAAACCAAATGGTTAAAATTAAAGATAAAAGCACCATTGCAATGTGCCATATACATGTATTTATTCATTTTATTTTAATTTTCTTTTAAAATGTTTTTAAAATTGAAAGATCAAATTCATAATTACATTGGCAGGTGAAAGGCCTCAAAGTCTATAGCTGCACTGAGAGCCTTTACTTACTTTTCTGTGGAATTTGATCATTTTCAGGTTTAAAAACATCAATCCTGGAGACCATTTCCAGATGTATTGTATTTGTTCTCTCCCTTACTCTGCCTTACTTTTACTGAAAAACCTGTTATTAGTTCCCATGATTTTGTTTTAGATTTAGAGTTGTAGCATTATGCCTCCTTATTTAAAGCGTATTTCTCTCCTGCACCTCTTGTACCAAATGTCTCTATATATAATAATGAATAATATTTCATGTAAACTCTACTTCTATTAAGTTTCAGGCCAGTGTTTTTTCTTTGTGAAATCTTCCTTTATTACACTGCAAAGTGAAAATGAAATAAAATGACCGTGTATGCAAAACACACAATCACAAAGTAACTGTCACAGAGGGTTGTGGTATGCGATGACACTAGCTAAGATTTTCCATGAGGCCTGGTTATTTAGAATTGTAAGTTGAACCAATTACCTTCTCCTTTAATGTTGGTTATCCATGGCTGTTTGGAAAGCATGTCATTGATTTCCTCCTCACAGAATGCTGAGGTTGCAAGTGGCAGGAAAGCATCCATGGATTACCTTGGCGAGGGAGAGAGAGTGAGAGAGAAACACAGAGGGAGAAAGAGTGAAATAGTGCTTTTCTTACTCAGCGGCAGCCATCGCTCCTGTTGAAATATGTATAAAGATTGGCATGCCATGAATATGCTAAACCTCCAAGGCCCTTAGCTGAAGTAATGCTGCTTCGGGCCTTTTCAAAGGCAGCACAGACCTTCCTCATTTGGAAAGCTGCTAGGAATTTAAAGTGCTGAGAGCCCAAAGTAAAGTCTCCCCTGAAGTATCCTTCGTAAGAGGTTTTCTAGAAACGATTTCCATAATTTTTATCTATTTTGTATTCTTTCCTCCATCCTCCCCTTTCATTTACCAGGTTAGTCTTTTTGAGATGATTATGATTTGGTTATTAACAGACAGGGAATCTGTCTCAGACAGAGCCATTGATGAATGACTTTTTGTTTGTTTTGTTTTTTTAGTTATGTTCCAGTCATGGTAACTTCACAATCTTATGTTAAGCTCATCATCAAAAAACTGAAATTTTCAAACTCCTAAAACACAGTTCGACTAATCTCCTTCCATCAATGGCTTAACAAATTGTTGACAAACTTAAAAACTATCTGCCACTGTGTGGTAACTGTATGATAATGTAATTTAAACTTTTTGATAATACTTTATCAAAGACAGTAATTCCATATTCGAATTGTAACTGCATTGTAACAACATTATAGATTTTGTTCAAAAAGCAGCAATAGTTGTTAGAGGAACTAATATGTAGTATGGGTTTATTCAGTTTTGGAAAAAGGAAAGGCAAATCTCTGCATTTTGTACATTACTTACATGTTAGTGTTCAGTGTTTTCCTGCATAATTCTACATCTATGGTGTTACTGAATAACAAGCTCCAGCCCATTCTCTTACATGTTATCTGTGAATTCAGTCTTGTCACTTTTTCTTTGTTCTTTGTGAAATCTAGCAACTACAATGTGAGATGAACTGTAAGCATTCGATTGTGGCCCACATACCCAGTGCTATTTAACAACTCAGATTAAAAACAAAAAAAGTCTCAATTAAAAATTTTCAAAACTAAGACTTTGTTACTCAGTGGAATTCCCTAAACAAAATTGTATAACAATATTGCAAGAAATGTTTTAGATGGACCTCAAAGCTTTCACGGTTAATGAAGAGGGCCCTATTTAATAGTCATATTGAGTAAATTATGTATATATAGCACTTAATTACTTGGTAGCTAATGTTCCAAAAAAATGGATCATTCACATTAATCATATGCCATTAAAACTCTATTAAATCATCAAATGGACATCAACTTCATGAAAAGCCATTTGAATAAGCTTTGACTAAATTCACTATAGTTCGCATTTATCAAAATATTTTTAGATGTAGAGTTCAAGAGAGATTTTTGTGTCATTGCTTTTTCTCTTGCTATCACGTAATATATTTATTTCTATCTTCTATGTTTTTATTAAAAGCTGAAGATTGCAGTTTTAGCATGTCTGTTCAGACATTACTTTAAAAAGTGAACACTTTGGAAAAACTGTTATTTGCCAGACACATTTTTAATCAATAAATCTTGGTCCCTTATTGCTCAAGGGTTTGATAAGATATTACACTGCTATCGTCAACTCTTGCCAAATATGGACTTAATTTTTTTTGTAGATAAATATTAAAATTAGACAGAAACCATTAATTATATCTCTAAAATCTCTCCTCTCAATTGAGGCAATATCTAAAAATCCCAATCTAAATATACGTGGGCTTAAATTATAGGCATACTGCTAATTTATCTACCATCAACACATTCTCACACTTTGCAAAAATTAATGACTTAAATTAAAAACCCTAGCTTCCCCAAATCTCATACATTTTTTTTATTTCTTCTTCTCTCTTTAGGATACAAAAAACAACAGCACCCATGACTTGTCACGCAGCCCTCAGAGCCTCAGTGACACTGGCTACTCCTCTGATGGCATCTCCAGCTCTCACAGTGAAATCACAGGTCTAATTCAAGAAGAGGAGATGAAGCTGAGTGAGAGGGGGATCAGTGGGCGGGGCTCCCCACCAAGCCCATCTGAAATCACCAAGCTAGAAAGCTCCATGAGGCCTTTGCTAGAGAAGAGCCTCTCTGAAGAGAAGGCAGACAGAAGGGGCAGGAAGCACAGAGATAGAGAGTTGGATGATAGAGGGAAGCAGCGTCCACGCTCCCTGTCAATCCCACCAGATGCATACGACTCCGATGAGGAACTAGAGGATATACTGGAAGAAGAAGAGGATGGAGGAGACTGGGAGGGTAAACGGAAGGAAGGGAAGGAGGAGAAGAAGGAGAAAAAAAAGAAAGAAAAAGAGGCTGAGCCCACAGAGATGACCGATGAGGAGTTCATGAGGAGACAGATAATGGAGATGAGCGCTGATGAAGAAAATGAGGAAGAAGAGGAGGAAGAGATGGAGGAAGAGGAAGATGAAGAAGATGAAGGATATGGCTACCAGAAGCCCAAGAAAAGCCACCATAAGCACATCATCTCTGACTCAGGGAAAGAGAAGAGACGCCTTCAGCACCACTCCAGCAGTTTTGAGGAGGAAACTAAAAGTTCTACTGATGTTTACAAAGGCTCAGTGGAGGAGGGTGAGGAAGATGTGATGGCATCACAAGGAGGCCTGAGGCGCTTCAAAACCATTGAACTCAATAACACCAATAGCTACAGCCGAGACATGGAGCTCAGCAATGAAAATGACTTGAGCCTTGATCGGGAACCAGAGCTAGAGATGGAGAGCCTGACAGGATCTCCTGAGGAGCATTCTCGGGGGGACTACTCCTCCACTCTGCCACCAACTTCATCCTCATATGGCTCCGGCCAGTCTCCGACTTCCATCTCATCAATGGAGGAGGACAGTGACAGTAGCCCCAGCAGGAGGCAAAGGCTAGAAGAGGCTAAGCAGCAGAGGAAAGCGCGCCACCGCTCCCACGGCCCTCTCCTTCCCACCATTGAAGACTCCTCAGAAGAGGATGAGCTGCGAGAGGAAGAGGAACTTCTGCGAGAACAGGAGAAGATGAGGGAGGTGGAACAACAGAGAATAAGGAGCACAGCACGAAAGACCAAGAGAGATAAGGAGGAGCTGAGGGCTCAGAGGCGCAGAGAGAGGTCCAAGACACCACCTAGCAATCTCTCACCAATTGAAGATGCTTCTCCAACAGAAGAGCTGAGGCAAGCTGCAGAAATGGAAGAGCTCCATCGCTCTTCTGCTTCTGAATATTCCCCTCAGAGTCTGGACTCAGAAGCTGAGGGATACGAGTCTAAACTTTACAAGTCAGGCAGCGAGTACAACCTCCCTACTTTTATGTCTCTGTACTCACCAATAGAGAAATCATCAACCACAACAACCACCACAGCACCATCTTCAACTTCCAAACCACTAAAGAGCGCTGAAGAGGTGTATGAAGAGATGATGAGGAAGGCAGAGATGCTTCAAAAACAACAGAAACAGCAGCAACAGCAGCAGCAACATGGAAGACATGGGCAGTACTATGAGGAGGACGTTAATGGACAAGGTTATGATGATGAGTATGAATATGAACAAGATCAAACAGGATATGAAAATGAGGCAGCAGAGACAGAAACAGATATTTATGAGGAGATTCGACAGACATCTCAGAACATCACCAAGATGCAGCAGGCCACTGATGAGCAAGTAGAGATTGAGATTGAGAGCTCCTACCCAGACAAACAGCTCCTAGACACAGGCTCAGCCTTTGCTAAATTACTGGAGCAAAGCAATGCTCTCCTTACTCCAGGGACCAGCCCAACCCAGATCTCAGCTCCGGTCTCCTTTGCTGAGACTGGAGGAAGGATCCCTGATGTCCGAGTAACACAGCACTTCTCTGCAAAGGATGGACACAAAGACAGAATCAAAAGCCAAGCAGGAAAGAATGGAATAACTCCAACAGTGGCTGCCACCACTATTGCAGCTTATGGAGTTTATGCCAGAGATGCAGTAACTATTTCTCAGACTAGTTCAAGCCACACTATAACATCTACCCAGTCTGGTATATATAGCCGACACACGGGAAGTCCTGCCACATCATCAGCTACAGTCTCAAGTGTATGCAGCAAGATTGCAGAGATTACCCAGGCCTATAGTCAAAGAGAGGTGATCACCAGAAGGGTAGGGGAGACTAGGGGTGTCCAAGTGCGAGACAGCTCAACATCTTCTACTGAGAGAATTATTGAGCCACGTTCTCCCAAGTATACTACATATTACAGGAGCACCAGTCCTCCTCTTTCTCCATCGCCACCACCACAAAGTCCCACCCGTTCACCTTCCAGAAGGGCTACAGCTGAGTTCTCTACACAAACTTTCAGTTCAGCATTACGAATGGACTCAGCTGGCTCTGGGCCTACATCTCCAGTGATAGCTCAGGGAACCCAAACATCACATCAATCGGTTTCCCCACGACTCTACCGACAGCAGTCTTCCCAGGATGCTCCATACTCCCCACCTTCAAGTCCATCTAGGCCAATGACAGTCAACACTGCTACTTCTCCCCTGTCTTCACCTACCCGATTTAGCCGTCAATCAACATTTGACACCTATTCCCCATGTGGCAGTCCTCCAGACACTCCACCTTACCAACATTCTCCTACACGCAGCTTCTACCGAACACAAAGAGTGGAGAAGGTAAATGTAGGAACAAGTATGGTCACCACAGTGAGCACTTACACAAGAGGGTCCATGTCAATGGATAACATCTCCCTCTGTCGCATATCTACAGTCCCAGGCACCTCTAGAGTCGAGCAAGGCCATATGATCCAAGGAGGAAGTGTTGTGGACCTCAGAACAGTCACCAAACCAGCTCCTATTATCATGACTGATCAAGGAATGGATCTCACCTCCCTGGCCACTGAAAGCAGGAAATACCATGGTGGATCAGAGGGGAGCAGAAATTCAACGATTGTACAGCCACTGATTATGAACCTGAATGCCCAGGAGACCACTACACCAACCACTGTGAGTGTCACTGTGGCTGCTTCCATGTTCATGACCCAGCCCAAACAGCCAACTGTGTATGGTGATCCTCATCAAAACCGAGTAGATCTGGGTCAGGGCATGGGTTCAGCCGTGTGTTTTTCCCAAAACAAACCACCAATGTCACCTCCAACTGATCCATCAATACCAAAAATTGATGCCAAACTGGAAGACCTCAGTGTCCAACAGAGAGAGCTACAAATACAACAAGAGAAGTTGCAGAAGCAACAAGAGCTTCTTGAACAGCAGTTGCAGCAGCACCATCACATGCAACAGCAGCAGCAACAGGCAACTGCTTTGGCCAGGTACAACCTTACTGGCCAGATCTCACCTTTACTGAAAAAAGACTTGCTAGTCAGCCAGACTAGCACTGCCTCAGCTGTGGTCAGTGCTGTATCACCAGTCATTAACCCTGAGATGTATGGCACTGGTCCCATTGAGCTTAAAGGGAAGCCCAGTCCTCCTGGTGTGATTTCAGGAGGTAAATCACCACATAGTATGGTAGTACAGATGGACGGAGGGCCAGAACAGGCCAGGGCAGTGACTCAGCTAGTGAAGGTAGAAGAAGGACAGGATGCTATGGATCTGGCAGGAGGCCAAATTAAACCTGACAACCAACCAGCTTGCTGTGATGTTGTTTACCGACTTCCATTTGGTGGAAGCTGCGTTGGTGGTTCTGAGAAAGAGGGCATAAGGCCTCCCTCTGCCCCACCTCTCACATATGAGTCTGACCAAGAAAGACAACCTGGAAGGTACCATGAGTATCCAATGGATGGACGTAAGGCCTACACATTGCCTTTCCCTGGTAGGCTCCAGCCTTCAATGTCTGATACAAACCTAGCTGAGGCAGGGCTACAGTCCTACCATTCTAAACTAGAACCACACCTCCAAGCCCCAGAAGAACTTGCCATGGATCTAACAGCTATGAAACAGGGCTATGGAGGGTATATAGGGATGCAGTATGGCTCCTATACAGATTTACGGCATGGAGGAGACATCACAGCTCAAACGCTGCCTATAAGGAGATATAATTCCTTGTCTAATATCAGTTCAGACTATGGCTACTCTGCTCGTGACATTGCTGGCTTCCATGAAGCTAACTTGGCTCAATACAGTGCTACAACTGCCAGGGAGATCAGTCGGATGTGTGCAGCACTCAATTCCATTGATCGGTATGGAAGCAACCCAGACTTGATGCAGTTTGGCAGTTTGGGGAGAGGAACTGGCCCAGGGGCCTCCAGATTTGCAGCTGGTCTTGGCATGAGACAAAACCTCCTCTTTGGACTAGATGGGAAGCCAATCTCTCACAGTCAAGCACTAACCAACCTTATCAATGCCAGGCAGGCCAGTCTCAGAGCCATGTACCCTGCTGCCATTAGGTCCTCTGATGGGATGATCTACTCCACCATCCAGACTCCCATCGCTTCTACACTTCCCATCACAACCCAGCCTGCTTCTGTTCTTCGCCC
The DNA here is from genome assembly GCA_038419695.1 of Scomberomorus guttatus. Taxonomy (NCBI): domain Eukaryota; kingdom Metazoa; phylum Chordata; class Actinopteri; order Scombriformes; family Scombridae; genus Scomberomorus; species Scomberomorus guttatus. Next base: position 12,240,443 of record CM076449.1, on the reverse strand, counting down.
GCTACTGAGGGGGGTCTACAGACCATACCCTTCTGCCAACATGACACCTGTGCCCCTATCCAGTCTTAGCAGACTACCAATGAGCCCCAGAATGCCCTTAACTGGACAAGCTCCAGTCCGTTACCCAACACCAGGTCTTCTCCAAACAATATCAACCACTGCCACTACTGCTGCTGCTGCAACAACTTCAGCACCAGCAACTGCCCCAGTGTCTGTTGCCATGACAACTACCAGCTCTACAGTCCAAGATGAACCAGTTTACCTTGGTAAAGGTGCCACAGTGACCTCCTCATCAGAGGTCACTTCAGTACATGGAGCAGTTGTCATCCCAGTGGAACCGCAGCAGCAACCAATAAACTTGTCCCAGGCTCACCTGAATAGTCAGCAACAAGCGGCAGCTGCTCAGCAGCCACAACAGCCTCCAGCAGCCCATGCCTACCCACCCTTAGCTCCCTCACACACCCATGGCTATACCCAACCTCCAGTAGGCCCTTCTGCCCCTGCCAGTGGCTTACCCATTCCAGGAGGTCTTCCTCCCTTCCCTCCACCAGGTGCCATACACAAGGAGGGTGAAACTGAGGCAGAGAGGTTGCATCGGCAGCAGAAGCAGCTCCTGCAGATGGAGAGGGAGCGTGTAGAGCTGGAGAAACTCCGGCAACTGCGCCTGCAGGAGGAGCTGGAACGAGAAAGGATAGAGCTGAAGCTACACAGGGAGAAAGAGCAGATGCTGGTGCAGAGAGAGTTACAGGAGCTGCAGAACATCAAGGAACAGGTAGAGGGAGAAACAGGAGGCAGAATTGAGAGTTAGTTGGTGTCTTGTTTTGTGTTTTGTTGTTCTGTGGTGGTGTTACTTGTGGTGGTATTTTTTTGAGTTGTTGTCTTTTTATATTATTTAAATTACTTTCGTTATTTCAATGTCCCATCTTTGATGTGCAACCAGTACATGGACCTACTCTGCAAGATACATTATTCCCCCAAATAATCCAAAAACTAAGAAATTCTATATACAATATATGCATGTTGTTCAGTGCATTTATCTTATTGATTTCTCAATGTTACAAACTTTGACAGTTTTACTAAATATTTTTTGGCCGGTGAGACCATTAAATATACCTAGAAGATGGTGTTAAAATCCTGTCATTGTTAAAGGAAAACTTAATAATGATTGTGTAATGTGTAAGTGTAATGATTGATGACATTTTTGGTTAAAAGAAATGTGTGCATCCATCCAGTTCTATAGTTTGCATGTTATGTTGTTCATTTTACTGGACATTTCCTGTATATGAAGTGTGCATGAACATGCCTGTAGTATGTATGAGCGACAGAAACTGATGATGCCTAAATGTTGTTTGTAAAGTGGTTTCATGTTCCATTTATTGGTCTGATTTATCTGCAAAAGAAAAATGGATTGCATTATGTTGTGAAAATTTAATAATAGCAAGTACACATTTGACTATATTGCTTTTCTCAGCTCCTAATAGCCTTGTGAAGATGTTTTAACAGTTAATGGAAGGGCTAACATGACAATTTTCTTCTTTTTTGATAGAACAAGCAGTTGAAAATCTTTCAAGTTAACTCTGTTAAACAGGTGTGGAAGCCTTCCTTAATGAGAATGAACTAGAGATGGAATGATTAATATGCATCTCATAACCTACAGTATAAGCAAAAGCCCTAACTCTTTATTTGCACCAGCCTGTCATGTATGCAACAAAGAAAATGCATTAAATATTTTCTTATGAGTATTATATGACTGGCAATAGCAATTACCGGTCCATGCTGCATTTAATTTATTTTGCGCTTCCATTCTTGGTTTTTGCAATAACTAACTTGGAACCATTTTCAAAACTAATCCATCAGCACAAGAATGACTCCATGTCACATTCAGTTTCAGGAGTCCTGTGATTTGTATTGCATTTTTGATATTTGATCATCTTTTATTCAACCAGATGTTCCAAAAGTCAACAACCTTGTCCTCTTCTGTCTTTACCATCTCTCTGTTTCTCTCTTTTTTTCTCATCTTGTCTTTTTTCCATCATTTATTTGTCTTGTTTGATCACCTCTCAACTCATCTCCTCTCACCTCCCTCTTGTGCTATGCTTCTCCATACTTTTCTGTCTTTTCCTCTCTGTCTGTTTTTGCCCATTTGTGCTTCTTTCTGCTCCCTCACCGCCAACACTTTTAGGTTATTCAGCAGCAGCAACATGAACGCGAGAAACAACTTGTTGTCCAGAGGGAACAGCTGGCCCAGCAGAAGTCCCAGCTAGACCAGATCCAGTCTTTGCAGCAACAGCTCCAGCAGCAGCTTCAAGAGCAAAAGAGACTGAAAACGGCTGCTGCAGTTCAGGGCATGCAGGTAAAGGGAATAAAGAACATTGGAACTTGGATTATAAGTCATGTGACATCCTCTGATGTTGAGGGCTTCATGCCCTTGGCCAAGAGTGGCTGAGAATTTTAGGTTACAGAAAAACTGTACAACTGATATCAAACGGCTCATTAAGCCATCAACACATACTCTGACAACTCATGAATTAACTGGGCTGGCAAAGAAAAGTTTGTTGTTGTGTCTGTAAAATAATTGTTCACTGCACAAAAGAATGATAACACAGTTTCTAAAAATGATCTGTTTAGCTGTTAACTGAATTGATTTCTCAAGCTACATCTCATTATGTTTGTATATATTGCAGTACCCAGAGACAACAGCTAAAGACAAGCCAGCTCCCTCTTACAGTGACCTAAATTTAAACAGAGCTACATTACCCTTTACTTTTACTAATAAGATTGTTGGATTATTTTGTTTACCTACATATGTTGTTGTTGTTATTTATCTAGTCACTCTGCACTTGGCCAGTTCCTTGGAAGACCTCTATGATTGTGCCAAAATGTGGTCAATAGCTGACATGAGCTGTAGTTGCAAAGCCATTTAATTCTCAACAGAGTCAATAATGGGTGGAGGGGTTTATTATCAACAACTAAAAACCTTACAACCATCCCATTTTTCTTCAGCTGGATGCAAACGGACAGCCTCTGCACCCTTACAACGACTCTCAGATGGGCTCCCGTTCCCTCCCCAACTCCTCGTCAGAGATGTGTCTGAGGAGCCAGGAGGAGCACATGGAAACCAGGAGCAACATGAGGAAACATAGCTCCATGACCAGGCTGAGCAGGGACAGCTTGGACGGAGATGCCGTGGTGTTCTACGGCTCCCCCCGCAGGATCGTGGACAGCTGTGTGCAGACAGACGACGAAGACGGAGAGGAGAGGTAGAGATGTGTGTGTGTTGGTGGTTTGGGGGAGTGAGTGGACAGATACATTCAGTAGATGTGCTTGTTTGGTGGGTGTAGGTGGATGTGGGTGTAGAAGTAGGTGAGACTGTTTGTGTGTATGTCAGTGTTTATTAGGCAAGGATTAGCTTGATGGTTTCTTATTTACTACATACATACTACATATCGTTCTGTAATTAGAAAGCAAGACACAAGCTGAGATGTAGATGCAGGCTTTATGAATAATTTATAAATAATTTCACACAGAATAAAGATGTCAAATTTCTGAGGGTTTCAAAGGCAAACAGCATTCTGCAACACAAAAAGATGAAACATCCAGCAATGGTAGATGTTCAAACATCAAAGACCTGTTGTTTGAGGATATGTTTCAGGTATACAGTCTGTTTGCCAATTACATTATAATGTTCTTGGTCATATGGAGTAGCTTTCCCTAAAGCTTCTATTTTTTAAAACCTAAATAAAACACAACAGTTTTACCTCATTTTTCACTCACCGCTTGTTTTGTAACAGAGTAACAATATTACTGTTCCTCGCAGTTACTCAGTGATTAAAAAACAGTGAGTAAAAACAGTGAATAAAAAACAGTTACATTGTTAATTATTTTTGTATGTACAACTTGGTATCAGCAGGCACCCAAAAAGTATGTTCAAAAAATGATAATGTAATTTGTCGGCCATAATATAAAGCATTTTTGTTTCTTTCCTTATTTTGTTCTTCTCCTCTTCTCATCATCACCAGGTACATGATGCGTCATCGCACCAGGAGGCGTGGTCGCAGCGTTGACTGCTCTGTCCAGACGGATGATGATGAGGACAAGGCCGAGACGGAGCAACCAGTCCGCCGAAGACGTTCCCGTTTCTCTCGGCACTCTGAGTCCACCTCCACTGGCAGCAGCACTGCTGCCACAACCACAGCAGCCACTGACACCAAAACCGACACCACTAAGATGGTATCTTCCAGTATCGCCATCCAGACCATCAGGGAAATGTCCTGCCAGACAGAAGCGGAGCACCTAGGAAGAGTCTCCCCAGCAATCCATGTGACAGTACCAGACCCAAATAAAGTAGAGATTGTGCACTACATCTCAGGACCTGAGCGGACCCAAAAGGGACAGTCTCTAGCGTGCCAGACTGACCCAGAAGCTCAGTCACAAGGTGTTGTAGCTCCCCAGCTCAGTGTACCAACCACAATCAGTCCATATTCTTCCTCTACTAGTACCGGAACCCAACAATCCAGTTCTGCTGACCTTCAGACCCAGCAGCGCCAGCAACAGCATATTGCAGCAAACGCAGCCAAGTTTGAGCGACGCCGTCCTGACCCACTCGATATCAACTACCAGCCTCACAACCACCTCCACAATGAGTCCATCTCCAGCATCATCCGACAGCAGCAGACAGCCCCTAAATCCCCGCAGGTCCTCTACTCTCCTGTCTCCCCGGTGTCCCCTCACCGCCTGCTGGAGACTTCTCTGTCCAGTGAGCGGCTGAACAAGGCCCATGTCACACCTCAGCAGAAGTCCTACACAGCCGAGTCCCCCCAGCGACACCCCTCTGTGCCCCGACCCATGAAGAGCACCCAAAGGTCCATGTCAGACCCTAAGCCTCTCAGCCCCACCACAGATGAACATACCAAGGCCAGGCTGTCCCTGTATCAACAACAAGCACTCCAGAGCCAGGTAAAGTCACTCAAACCATGCTGACCATGATGACAGAGATTTAGAATTATAGAGAATGAAGCAATTAAAATAGATTCAGGACACAGTCTGGATACAATAGTTAACACTGGTGATTTGTCTAAAATGAAAGGGAAGCTCATTTTACAGGCATCATGACACATGTTATCAGCTAAATAGAGCAAAAGTCTGTATTTTTGGTATATTGACTATTTGTTTCTAATAAACACAGACATCAAAACAGTGGTCCAATTTCAGCAAAACTATATTTTTATGATATTGGCTACCTTGGTAGATGTTTGAGCTGTAAACCATCCATAGTGTAAAACACAGTAAAGAATAGATGGTATCTTATATAGCCAACAGGTCCAGTGCCAACTAACAAAAACAATTATAATTCATTTACATCTACAATAGTCATGTATTGGACAGCTACTGTGTTGGACTGTATCAGCAGCAAAAGGCTACAACAGCTTCCATAATACTTAAGTGGCTATGGGGCTTCATAACACAGGCCTAAATGCTTAGTTCCAAATTATTGCTTATATCAGATTCATTTTGGAGCATCTAGTAATACCTTGTTGACTTAAACCTTCTATCACATACCATTATAAATTGAAAATTATGTCAAAAAGAAAATGTTCGAGATAACGGTAACAAAAGTCATCAGAGCTGATATTGAACATATTTTGGTAGTGTGTTTTGCAGTTTAACGGAATTTCCCCAAGTATCAGGTTGGATGTTTTGAATTCTTTCCATATGTGATGTTCTTCAATCTGATGCTAGTAATACTAGCTACTGTAATGCTGCAGTCCCAAAGAAGTTGTTCATCTCAGTGTCTTCCTGCAATAATCAAAATCAATCAAGTACATTTGATAAGCCAATATAGAAAAATACAGAAATTAAATAGGATAAAAAATTGTTTTTAGATGAATTTTTAAAACCTTGGATAGTGCCCCAGCACAGTCATTGTATTTACTCTTGACAATAGTTTGACTCTCTTTTTAGTTGTCAGAGGAGTCAGTACTTATACTGATTAGCCTCAATGTGGGCCCAGCACCATGAGGGGCCTAAGGGGACTTAGCCCCCTCTGTTTAAGCTTTATGTATCTATAGAAAAATAGCAAAAACAATAAAATTATTGGCCGGGATAATGTGTGACTATTGCTTAGCTGTTGTTTCATAACAATGGATAGTGCAGGGCATGCACGCATGCTGTCCATAGTACTGAGAGAGAGAGAGAGAGAGAGAGAGAGATGCAAGCAAACAGCTGTTTCTACGTGCCTCCCCCTGTTGATTTTGACAGACAATCGTTCATAAATTCAAAAAATATTAACGCTCTGCTTGTGCTTCGTTCTTATGTGAGTGCTCTGATTAATAAATGTATTTGATTTTGAAACAGTAGCCTTATGCTGTTGTTAGCCTTTCTGAGGCTATTGCATGGTTAAATCAATGAATTTTATTTTATGAAAAAAATTGCCCCCCTTGCAATTTTAAACAGCCCCCTCAGTTACTTCATCCTGGCACCAGGCCTGCCTTGATGTGGCTTTGATTGAAACTTTTCCTTTGATTACAGTTTGCTCCTGTTTTTGTTTTCTAAGCATTATCAATGTTTTATGTGAATGCTGTGATGACTAATCCCCATTGTTATGGATTTTGTTTTCATTCCAAGTGACACCCACTGAAACAATACCTGCCCTGAAAGTGAAATACAAAGAAGAATCCACTGTTGAGCTTTCTTGAGGCACTGTGGACCTTTATTATAGAAACCTGTACTGAAGGAAGGTGTTAAACAGCCTACCCACTGACTAACTCATTTTGATTACTAACTTTGGTAGCTAGTGGATGTTGCTGTCTTTGTATAGATACAGTATATTATGGTGCAGTCTGATATTCTGTCTGGTATTCATTTGCGTGAATAATATCTCCATTTAACTGATTTGGGCTCTGTCGAATACTTATATTATGTCAAATGGGAAAAAATCATCTAATACTTTTGTGCATTAATAACCAGTTCAATGTGATTATTGGCTGCTTTACTTACAAACCAGGGGCAAAAAATCTCAAAAATTAAACATGTATGCTTTTTCTCTTATTACAGAGGATATGGCAGGCAGCAAACTGCTCTCACAATGAACATATTTTGGAGTGAAATTTTTCATTTGACCAAATACTAAAAATCATATTACTATCTAGAGAAATAGATGTATAATAATGATGATAATCTTTATTCATGGAGCACTTTTCAAACTGAGGTTTCAAAGTGCTCCACACAAGGCAGCACATTAAAATCCACAAATTAGAAAATCAACTATAATTTAGGTAGCAAAAGACTTTATCTAGACCCGAATCAACCAATTCCAGCAATATCAGCAAAATAAATGAATAGACAATTCAAGTAAAATCAAGTCAAGCAGGTTCACATCCAAACATACTTGATATGTTTTATTAACAAAGCTTATGCAAGCCTCCAATGCTGATGTTGAACGATATAACATGCATTGGTTTTGAGTCAGTCAAACGTGCCTTCAATTATTCAATAATCCACTAAGCAATGAACTAAACAATGCGGACTGCTTGGAAATGTGCCTGTGAAATGACTACAAGGATTTGTTTTCTTTAGAATATAGTAGTTATTATGTGAATGCTGTGATGAATAACCGCTTTGTTATGTATAGATTTTCACACTGTACAATATTTTCACTCCTAATCCTTTGAGGTGTTAGGAGTATGTTTTACTGCCCACAAGCTAAGATTATATTATTAATAAGTCCCCATGGGGATGTTTTTTTTATGTTGGTGCCCCCACACAGATTGATATGACAAAAATACATTACATACTTTGTGATCTATTTACAAACTACTACTAATACAGTATGCATATTTGGCGAGGGAAGGGTCAATACAGTGTTTACACTTATTAAAAAAACAAACATGAACCCACATTCATTCTGCCGTTCATGGCATTCATGATATTGATTAGCAACAGAAAAACATTGACTCATCGAAAGAAGATACAAGTGCTTGGCTCGTCTTGACAGAAGAATAAGCAGCCCACTCATATTCAGTATTTTATTAGTTCCATATTGTGTTGACAAAATATATAGCTAAAAGAATAAGCAAATGCACTAAAAATTCATGTTTTTGTTCTTTATGTTTCGTAGGGTGTACAGTGGAGCACATGTTGCAGTGGGCTTGGTCTAAAGATTTGAAGTTTAAAGTTCACAATAACCCTTGTTAGTGAGCATGAGGCTGCAAAGAACACAACATAAGGAAAATTCACAAAACAGCATCTGCATCTGCTTTATTGTGTATACCTGCCAAAGGGGTGGGACCCCATGTTGTCTCCAGAACAGCATAAACTCAACAAGACGATTAAACAAGGTGTTGGTAATATACCTTATCATTGGCCATCAGTTAATGCTGTCAGCCTCCCAATCCATGACTGAAGGGAGATTTATCCCTTGACAGTTGGGGGGCAATTCATTTCCAGAATTTGTTTAACTGTACCCATGTTCAGGTTGAAGCGGACAACGACCCATCTGTTCAGACCATCTTAGTGCAGTAAACACAGCCTTTGACAGAAAAATCTAAATCTAAATCAAAAACTTTAAAAAAGCATTTTATTTCATAATATGGAGCAAATAGTTGTGCTGTTAATCTCACTGAATTACAAAATCCATGCAAAGTCTTGAAATGATTTAAGTTGTTTGCATTAGATGTAGTTCATTTAACAGAATACTGCGCCACAATTGACACTAATTTTAACTTTTTGTATGTCTTCTAACACAAACTTCACTCTTGTTTCTTGTTGTCCTTGTCTCTGTGTCTATATGTCTCCTTTGTCCTCCTTGAATATCCCTGTCGTTGCGTCCTCTCCTCGTTTCTTCTGTTCCTTGACCTTTTTCTCTTTTTGAGTTTCCCTCCCTCTTCTTCCTCCTGTTCTATTTATCTGTTATGCAAATCGTCTGTCCTCCTTTTTCCAATTTCTCCTCCCACTGTTATCCATGAATCTTTCTCTACCTCTTCTCCTTTCTTCTCTACCCCATTCTCCACACCCTTTTTCTCATATTATTGTCTTTCATCTGACATGTTCTCTATAACCCTCTTCACCCCTGCTCACTCCTCCATCATTCCTTTCCTCCTTACTCTCTCTTCCCTCTCTCTCTTCCCAATCCCCCTTCACTTTTTTCGCTTCATCCTTCACTGTCTTTAATCCTGTCTCCTTATTCGTCTGTGTCCTCATTCATTTTGCCCTCACATGTCCCTGTCCGTCTCCCATTCTCATTTGGTTTCCACAAATGTCCTATTTCTCCACACTTTTCCTCATCCTACTCTCCACCCATCTCCCATCCCCCGCCATATAACTTGCGTACTGTCCTATCCCATTGATCGCTCTCTACACTCCCTTATTCTTTTGTTATATACCTCTCTGATCCCTTCCTTTCCATGTTTCTTTGTCTCCCCCATATTATCCTGCTCTTCCATCCCTCCCTCCCTCTCTCTCTCTCTCCAGCTGGCAGCCCTTCAGCAGAGCTCACTGCTACGGAAGGTCAAGCGAACCCTGCCCAGCCCTCCTCCAGAGGAGACCACATCAGTTCACCTGCCCATGATGACACCTGCCCTCCAACAGGTCTACCTGCCTTCCGTGCCCAGCCTCAAGCCCAGCTCCAGGTCTGGCCTGGCTGCCAAAGCCAGCCTTCTCAAAGACCTTACCCACGAGCTGAAGGCCGTGGAGCAAGAATCAACCAAGCTGAGAAAGCAGCAAGCTGAACTGGAGGAGGAAGAGAAAGAGATTGATGCAAAACTGAGATACCTAGAGCTGGGGATCCACCAAAGGAAAGAGACACTGGTCAAGGAGAGGGAGAGGAGGGATATTGCTTACCTGAGGTGTATGGGGGACACTAGGGACTATATGTCTGATAGTGAGTTGAATAACCTACGTTTAGCAGCTGCAGCTGCATCACATGAGACCAATGGGCTACTGACAACGAGACCAAGCACCGCTCCTCTCAGCCAGTTCACCAGCGATCTCAACACAGCAGCCCAGTACCCACCCACCTCATCCTTCCTCTCCTGTCAGTACCCCCAGAGCCAACCGGCAGCACCAACTCAACAATCAAGTGTACCGTACCAGTCCGCGACATTTAACCAGCCTCCTTATCCAACTGTGTCTCAGTCCCAGGCATTGCCACAGCCCACACCCCTCCAGAGCCATGTCCACCCTCCAGGACCTACCTACCAGTCTCAAACCTCCTACCCTTCCCACACCTACCCCCAAACTCAGCCCCCATACCCCCAGACAGACATGGGGTTACCAGCTGCACCTCAGCCTCAGCCCCAGCCGGGGCATACAGGCTTTGGGCCTGCACCGCCAGGTCAGCCCCCATACCCCACCCACAGCTCACCCTATCCCAGCGCTGTGTCCTCCTACCCCAGCCAGACCACCCCATACCCTGGGCAACCCCAAGCTGATATCCTGACGGTCCATCCGGGAAGGCCCAGGCAGACTTCACTAGCTGATCTGGAGCACAAGATGCCCACCAACTATGAGACAATTAGCAACCCCACAGTTGTGGTCACCACCACGGCACAGGACGCCACCTATTCCAGTGCAGCCCCATCTTATGGTCAGTACACTGGTACGACAACCATGGCCAGCTCCTATGGGCCGTATGGCTCAGCACCTGTGTCCAGCAGCTACGGTGGGTACTCTGCCATACCACCCAGCACCTATGGCCAGTATACTTCAAGTTCAGCTAGTTCATATGGCCAGTACACCACAACCACTGCTAATACTTATGGCTACGCCACTACAACAGCCAGCTCATATGGACAGTACACCTCTACAGTTTCCAATGCCTATGGACACTCTGTAGACAGTCCCTCCACCTACAGCACAGCAGATGGGATGTACATGGCTCCTGGCTTAGAGCAAAACATCCCAAGGAACTACATGATGATTGACGACGTAAGCGAGCTGACGGCAAAAGACGGGCTGGGCACGACGACAGGGGACATGATGCATCATGGCAGCAGTGGGCGTTATCCGGGCGACATCCATGGCCACAGCAGCACGACGCGTGGGGGAACTGGCAGCTCCTCGTATGGCAGGGCACCCGAGGAAGAAGCAGCGATGCAGGAAGAGCTGTACGACCACCATGGCAGGGGTAAGAGCAGCTACAGGCACGGACCTCTAGGGGGCAGCAGCAGCAGCGTGAGCGCTAGCATGGGTGGGGGATCCTCCTATTACTATGACTACGACTACAAACATGGCAGCATCCGCTCCGGGGTACAGAAACCTTCGTCATCCTCCAGAAGCCTTCTGGCTCCTGCTGTCATGTCCTCCAAACGCAGCAAGCACAGGAAACTGGGGAGTATGGAGCAGAAAATCTCCAAGTTTTCCCCCATTGAGGAGGCTCGGGATGTGGAGGCAGACCTGGCCTCCTACTCCTCAGCAGCAGGTGGGACTTACCCCTCCTCCCACATTCGAGGGCGTCAGCTGATCGAGGATTATGGCTTTAAGAAGAGTACTTACGACAGCGGCAGTGGCACCACCCATGGTAGTCGTTACTACGGTTCAATGGGCGAGGAGGACGATCGGATTTACTACACCTCCACTGGCCGCTCTCGTTCCACCGGCTACGGCATGGACAAGATCTCAGCCAAGGACTACTCTGGGTATCGCAGCCGATCCTATGAGAGAGATGACCGCTCCTACCGATCTGGCTACAGCCGGGGGCGCCACCCAACCCGGCAGTACTCTGAAGAGGAGAGCCCACTCAGTCCCCTGGGGAGGTTCATGGGTTCTGGGCGATCATCAAGCTTAGGTCCCGACCCATACGACAGTCGCAGCAATAGATATCATTACTATTATGGCCAATATGGTTCCAGCCACTCGCTGCCAGACGTACAAGACCACATACGGGACCTTCCCCGGACCCATGTCTACAAGTCGGATGATACATACATAATAGACGATTATCATTGCGCTGTGTCAGACAGTGAAGGTAATTGTGGGAGCTGAATGCCCACACAGTCTCACTACCTACTGCCCCCACAGTTTATCTAAACGTCCCCCACCCACCCAGAGGCTAGGCTTAGCAAAGAGAAAGAAAAAGAGAGACAGAGATAGCCGTTGCATGCTGATGTTTTCTTCTTCCTGAGAGTCACTTGGAGCTCTCGTATCAGTGGACTGCTGTCTGTCTGTCTGCCTGCCTGTCCGTCCTTCCGCCTGTTCGTCCAGTCATCTGTTTGTCCAATACTCGCATGGTTCTTCGGCGTGGTCGTTTTCTTCGTTCGCTACACTCTGATTCACTTGGAAGGTCTCCTTTGCACGTCACAGATGCATTGTTTTTTCTTTACAGGGTTTTATCTTTAATCATGTCTTTGGCATTGATGTTTTGTTTTCATGTGTTTTTATTTATGAATTCTTTGTCTACACTGCAAAACAGTCCATTACAACCAGTTCTATATTTAAACTTTATCCTTTCAAAAAAGGCCAGTATTATTGTCTCACTGCAACAATTAAATACTACTTGTTACATCAAAAATATAAAAGAATGAAGTTTCAGTTGCTCTTTTTTCCATGTCACTGGCTTTACGTTTGAAACTGAAACAAACAGCTGCCAAAGTTGACAGTTTTGCAGTGTTTTATCTTGTTTATATTGTCTTGTAATGTGTGAAGGCGACGTTTATTCTGTATTCTGCATGGATGTAAAACTTTTATTTTTATTTTCTGCCTTTCTTTCTATGTCCTCTCCCTCCTTTTCTTTTCTTTTGCATGTGGTTGGTCTTCTTCTTCCTGCCTCCTTCCTTCTCTCAGCCTGCATGCCGCTGTCTCCAAACGACATGGAGATTGACTGTGATCTGCTCTCGGTTTCCAAAGCCTACCATCTGGGCCAGGAAGAGACTGACTGGTTTGAGAAGCCACGCTCCAGTTCTCGACACTACGGCAGCAGTCACTCGTCTGGGAGGAGCCGCCATGGTGTCAAACACACCTACCACGATTATGATGAGCCTCCTGAGGAGGACCTGTGGCCCCAGGATGAGTACGGCCACGGAGGGCGACACTCTTCATCCCGTGACCACCGGCACCACGGCAGCTCTAGCCGACACTCGTCCTCATCACGTCATTCAGATGAGCCGAGGGCTTCGAGATCATCTAAAGGGCACCCCAAAGACCCGTCAATGCGCCACGACCCTTCAGGACGATCATCATCTACAGGAAGACGTGGCGACTCAAGGTCCGGAGGGTACCACTCAACGGACTATACTCGGGATCCATCTGGGCACCACCATGGCCAGCGGTCCTCCAGACAGGGGGACCCACACCGGTCCTCACGCAGCAAGTCTCAGCAGCAAGTGGACATGCAGGGCCAACCATCAGGTACATACAGGGCATCTTTACACCTGACATTGTATCTTATATCAACACTGTGTCTAAATATAATTCAACAGCATAATATTTGCAATTTCAGTTTAAAAGTTAATCTGTATCACAAGTATTTCTTAAAATATTTTACAGATCAGAAAAAGAGCTCATCTAGCTGATTATTTGGCTGACTGATGCATTCTTTAACTGACTTTGTCTTGAAGTTATGGTCATTTGGGCATTTGGAACACCTAGTAGAAAAATATACATCATCCATTTGCTAATTTAATTTCATGAATAGAGCAATCATTAGACCTCATTCAGATTCCGCCCAGTGTAGGCAGTCTGGCGCCTGTCGAGTGGTGTCAAAATGTCTTCATTTAAAACTAATTATATGCCTGTGGCCTGATAAGTAACAGAAATAAGTTATATTTCTAATTCATGTTAAAAATCTTTTAGTTAGTTTATTTTAAGTCAATGAGTCCTGCTTTAATTTTGGAATGATTGAAACAAAATCAGATTTTGTTTCTTTGCCCTCATGATTCAGAACTTTCTCTTCTAATGCTGCTCGCTCATTAAAATACATGTTTCCTCAAGAAAAAAAGTCTTTCTTTTTTCTCATTTATAAATGAGAAACATTTATATAATGTTATTGATACGTGGGCTAAATCTTACTTAACTACTGCACACATTGTTGAGTCACCCTTGATAAATAAGACCATCAACCAAATATTGAATTAATGAAATGACATTTTTATAATTTGTCCTGCAGACCTACAGTAAACTAAGTTTCCTAAATTATGATAGACCCTTGAATTATTGGTGGAGCAATAATAAGCTGTGATCCTTGGATAAGATCCCTGCAAATTTTTGATTTAGGTCTTTGGCAGAAATATTTAATAACCCCTGTTGTTCAGACTGGGTTTGATGCTCTTGTACAATCAACTGTCCCCTCAGGGATCAACAGTTTTTAATTAACTATATCAAGCGTAACTTCTTGAAGGAAATGTTTTCTCCTAGGGCAGCACTGAGGCTGTGTTCTTAGTCATGTACTCATTAAATTGCTGGTTTGATTTTTGCTCACACCATTTGTTGTATAATCCTCTTTCACTCCTGCTTCTTCTGTCAGTTGCGATTGTTTACAGTGTAATACAAACTGAAATCATTACAACAATAAGAAAATCTTACTTAAAAAAATTAAATTCCTTAATCAGCAGATTGGAGTTTTAGATTAACAAAGGCAGAACTTTCTCAGAACCTGCCCAGGCTACAAGAATAAACTGATTGGCTAAATTAAACTTAAACCACACTGAATAGAGCTTATCAGTCACAGTTTATAGGAACTGCAGAATGGGTGATACAAAAATCAAATGTTTCAACTGCATCCTTTTGGCATACATGTTAATTTATATTTTTAAATTTCATTTAGATTTTTTCCATAGACCAAGAACTGTGGAAAATGTAGTACATGTAGTGTGTTTTGTATGGAATTGGGATGACTGTGGACTATCAATCCAGGAACATTTTCTGCATTTTGACACCATCTAAAGGCTTCTGGTATTTTATCGTGTTTTAGTCATGTCAATTTTATTTGTATAACACAATATCACAAATCACAAATTTGCCTCAGGGGGCTTTACAGTCTGTACAGCAATACAACATCCTCTGCCCTTAGACCCTCAATTTGAATAAGGAAAACTGCCCCCCAAAAAACCTTTAACAGGGAAAAAAATGAAAATTTTATAGTATCTGTTGTAACAGGTGAATGCTGAATTTTTTTCTTACCTTTTTTTAGTTTTTGCACTCAAGTGTTAAGATGAAACAGTTTTGGAACAATGACTGCAATCTTTTCATAAAAAAATATTTCCACCCTCACTTCCTCCACGCAGGGACCTCCAGGTCTGGCAGCAGCTCGGCCCGGGCTCAAGGCCCTGCTGGCGGTCCTGGATCAGGGCGACAGGGTGCTCCAGGTTCCCAGACCGACGGGGTTCCGGGACAGCGGACCCAACTCCAGCAACAAGCCCAGACATCAGCGGCCCGGCCAGGGCAGCCCGGTGTCGCAGCAACCACTGGCCCTCAGCAGCAGCCCTCAGCCCAGGGACAAGGCATGAGCATGGGAATGGGACAGGGCCAAGCCAAGCCAGGGCAGATGGGACCAGCAGGTGGACCCATGGGGCAGGCCAGGCAGACAGGTCCCACAGGAACCACACCAGCCCCCATGGTGAGTACGGTTGTTGTTTCTATTTGATATGATAAAGAGATGGTATGAAGAGTGCAAAGGATATGGTTAATTTTTTTCTGAGGGAATAAAAATAGGAAACATGTCTTTTCATCACCATTAAAATGCAGTTCAGTGGCAGATCTGACAATGCATTCACATCAGATTTAAAGTGTAATTTCTTTTTCCATCCCTGCATGGTGTGCGGTTGATGTGACTTTGAAACAAGAGGAGCATGGTATATACTGTATATACCTTTCTCTGTTGGCAATGTTGTCTTCCATGACTGTGCCACATTTAGGTACAATTATGAAACAATTTCTCATTCTTATTCCCTCTGATTTCCCTCACACACCCATTCTTCTCTACAGAGGCCTAGAGAGGACTTTTTCTAGTTGTTTTTGGGGGTTAACAAGTTTATTTTCTTTGTTTCTTCAGATCATAAAGTTAGTATTTAATGATCGCTACAAAGCTGTTTGTCTTTTAATATTTTGTCATCTTGATATTTTGTCCAGGTCTTTTTATCCTTTGACATATTTTAAGTTTTCACCATTAAATTTTTATCGTTCTCTTTCTTTAACCACCCTCCTCTTACTGTAATAACTGAACTCCCCCCCCTTCCTCCCCTTCGCCCCAGTCATCTAATTTTTTGCACCATCAACTCTTCCTTTCCTCTTTTCTCTCTTTCACTTATTCCTAGTTTTGAGCCAGTCTTCACCCTCATCCCTTGCGTTCCCTCCATCCTCCTGTGTCTCTCCATGCTCCCACAGATAAGAGTTGGTCCATCTCCTCCCAGTTCAGATGGTTTATTTAAATTCTGCTGTGCCTCTGCTGGCAGGCCTTATCTAACACTGTGATTACCACAGTGGCAGCTGACTCAATGTCGCTGATTCACTGTCTGCTAGACACACAAGAAATTGGCACTTAAAAATGTCTCCCTGCAAAAATCTATTCTCACCCCACATTGACTCCATAATCATAAATCCATGTAAATCTACTTGCAATTGGAGTCTTAAAATCTGATTATGATGTTTAACATGAACATCCAGATAGTGTGATTCTCTTCCTGAATACATTATGTTACTAGTATATGTATGAATTATTTACCAATGAAGTTCACAAAGCCGCTGTCACCATGTTTATTATGAATATCCCAAAATTATCCATTCAATTATTCATGATGTGCTTTCACTGCTGAATGGTGTTCATGATTTCATCATTTCATATTGCTGCATTGTTGTACTATCAGCAGGAGAGCACAGTGAAATAATTCATATGGTCCAATATCAAATTATGCAGGAATTTGTCTTGGAAATTATTCTGAAAGCTCTGCTCTGACAGGAAGCCATAAACAGTAAATAGAATTTGTCATATGATTATTATTCAGTCTGCAAACTCATTCACTTACACTCATGTTGGGTCCATTGTGTAATTAAAAGCATTGATTAAGTGGTGGTAAATAATTAAATGCTGCATGCTGCACAGTGCATCATAATGCAAAACTTCTGTTCTGCTGCAGCTAAACTGGAGTCAGAGGACAGTTAATACAGAGTATTGTGTGATTATTTGGCTTCAGTCCAGTGTCTATCAACTCAAGTTTATTTATGGAGTGTTTTTAAACAGGAACGATGCAAAGTTTTACAGGAAACAAAGGACACTAAGTAAGAACATGAGAGAGATAAAAAACAGAGCAAACATTGGGCCATATCTCCTCTGTTCAGATAGTACCAGCTGCTGTATTGATGGTTATAAGAAACGGCCTGTTCTGAATCTTTCATAAAGCTATTTTCTATTAGTGCAGCTGCAGCCCTGAAAGTTTTGTCCTTAGATGTTGAGGGAAGAGCTGGAAAGAAAAACAGCAACACACAACAGTAATATTTCAAACAGTGACTCAGCAGATATAAACATTTCAAACCAGTCCACTCAGACAAAGAGATGAGATAAGACACGGATGCAGGAAAACGCAGGGTATCTACAATAACAACATTCTGAACATTTTCAATGTTTCCTCAGAGATTGGAAAACAAACAATTAAATTTTACTCGTATATCAACTCTCATACTGGTTAGTATGACAACAGCAGAAATCAATACAGAAAAATAATAAATAGT
Source organism: Scomberomorus guttatus (assembly GCA_038419695.1). Lineage (NCBI taxonomy): Eukaryota > Metazoa > Chordata > Actinopteri > Scombriformes > Scombridae > Scomberomorus > Scomberomorus guttatus. Next base: position 12,222,788 of record CM076449.1, on the reverse strand, counting down.
ATATGAGCCTGAAAGGTCATTCTTGACCTTGGCAATAAAAGTTAGAACAGTGGTTACTGAAGAGCTTTCAGTTTGCTCAGTCATTTTGCAACAATGAAGGGTGGTGCAAGCAAAGTTTAAACTGAACTTCTCAAATGAATAAGTTAATGAATATATTCAGTTTTATAGCATGAAGATAAAGAAAGAAATGTAAGGAGATTAAAAAGTAAAAACTGATAGAGTACTATACAACTTTCTTGTCCACAGTGGTTTAAATTTGTCTTACTTCAAGGGAAAAATTCTACCAAAATGAAAGAATAATTCATTTTTTCAGCTCTTTCCTCTGTTTATATTTCAGCTGCGTAGTGCAAATGTCTAATGGACTATTTTAAGTGACTGGCTGAGAGCTGTCGAGACGATCATTACAGCTATGAGATATTCGACTCCCGAGGGGAGATGTTTCCCAAATGTTCAAATTGTGACGCACCATCCTTTGCCTAGACAAGAAACAAATCAAACTTGATCAACCATTTTTTCTCTAATAATAACAATATGAATATACTTCCAACAGCTGCTCTCTGTGGAAGCAGAAGTAGATAAATGACCATTTTTTCAGCAGGACTCCTGAGATTGACAGTTAGCTGTGTTGACGATGTTGAAACTCATCATTCAGTCAGTCGTCAGTCACATCATTCAGTAAACTGTCACAACACAACACAATAGGGGAGCAGCTTTGGCTCTCATGTTCTTTCTTTCTCTCCACCTATTTTTTTCTCTCTTTTCTTTGTGTCTTCATCTCTTCCTCTTTCTCGTCTCGCTCTCTCATTCAGGTTTTGTTTGAGTAAATAGAAATGAATCGTCTTTTGCCAGCATTGTGAATATGAAAGTTATTTCTCCCTCGCTGTCCTCAACAGTTTAAAAAGGGTAAACACTGAGATGTTTGTGTTTCTAAATTACAAGTTCTACGCTTTCCCTCCACGGTCGCTCCTGCTGTTTCATCCTGTCACACTGTCTCTCTCTCTCTGCAGGCCAAAATCGACACGCCTCCGGCAACAGCTATTGGAGCGAAGGCAGCACCCGTCATGGCTACAAAAGCAGCCCAGCCCCCACTCACAGGCATAGGTGCAGTATACTCATCACACACACACACACACACACACACGCACAGACTCACACGTCTTGCCAGCTGCCGCCCAGTGTGTCTGTGTTATGTAACCGGTGTGCACTGTCTCATCTAATCTGAGATTAATCTGCAGATAATCCCACAGTGGAAAACACACAGGAGTTACACAGGAGTTTCACAGGGGTTTCACTTCATGGCAGTAAATCAGCCCGAGTGTGCCAAGTCTACTCAACCACTATGTAGAGAGTTGGTCAGTTAGTTAATTTGGTATTTAATGGTTTAGTTAATTTGTAGAGTGGATATGCAGTCAGTTAGTCTCAGGTAGGCTGTTCATATCCACTACAGCACCAAAATACAGGCTGATGCAGGAAGTAGTGTCTTCTATGTAGTGTGGTGGTGGGTAAGTAAGTGGAGGTGGAGCATTCACCAGAGAGTGGGCTTCACGTCCTGTCTCATCAACAATAAATATGTTTTATGATATATAATATTGAACCAGGACAAAGATCTTTCTAAAACTGAAACGATTTGTTTTGACAGATAATTACTCTGCAACAACTTTGACAGTTAATTGCTTAAATCCTTTTAAAGCAAAAATTAAAACAAAATCCATAATCTCAACTACTCAAATATGAATATTTTCTGGATTCCTTAGTTTTCTATAGTAAACAGAATATATTTGGGTTTTTGGTTGCTGTTTGAATGTGTCGATTTGGACTTGAGGAAATTGTCAATGGCGTCTTGCACTATTTTCTGACATTTATAGACCAACTGATGAATCAATTAATTGAGAAAATAACTGTTAATTAACTGCTAAATTAATCATTGTTGATTATAATCACGTTGCAGCCCTACATAGATATTTTCCCTTACCTTAACCATCCAGACTCAAACTGTTGTTAGTGGTTCATCTGAATGGGTTCTAAAAAATATTTGCTTTTTGCTTATTGTCATTTGCTAAATGAAATTCCAGATGAAGGTTGTTGCAACGTAGCCATAATAATAATAACTGACCATAAGCGCTGACAATGTGCTGGATATTATTTTGGATTTTGTAATAATAAAAAATGCCATTGAATGTAATGGAGGGTTTTACAGAATCGTCCAATATCAATCTGCTTTCTGGTGAGCAGGATGCACAGTTGGACTTTCACTTAGTTGAATGTGTAGTCAGTCAGTAAATCTTTCAGTTAGTCAGTCTGACACTGAGGACTTTTTGAAGTTAGTAAGGAGGAAGTCTCAACTTAGGACTGAAGGCTACAACAGCACGTCTACACAGACAATCTAGAAACTAAACACAGGAAGCCCACATAGGCCTAAACAATGGAGACCTAATGAGTAAAAAGGGGAAAGGGCTGCAGGCGAGGGCAGGACGAATTAAACAGAAGCAGCTGAGGAACATCTGGTTAATTAATTTAAGCAGTGAACAAACAAATAAAAAAAAAAAAAAACTTTCAACTGATTCTACTCCCCACACTGTTTGATTTACAAGTGATTTCTGGAAAGTGCAATAAAAATAAAAAGACACACTTGACACCAAAGATGCCATCACAGAAAAATAAAAATATATGTACTGGCACTGTAGATACCACCTAATATTAGAGCCGCTCACATTCTGACTCCTCCTCTCCTCTGGACCCCTCTCTGTCTTTTCCTCCCACTCATCTGTGTCTCTCCTCCACTCTGTCTTCCTCTCTTTCTGTTTTTCTGTACAGGCTCCAAGGCAGCTCCTAGGCCAGGAGGGATTGGCAGTGCAGCAGCAGGTCAGCCTGGCATGGAGGGAGACAGCATGTTCTCCAAGATCCTGCCAGGAGGAGCCGCTGAGCAGGCCGGAAAACTGGGAGAAGGTGCAATAAACAAATCACTTAATAGCAGCACACTTTAAACAAGTGATTTGGCCATGGCATAATGAAAGTCATGTTGAAAATGATACTAAATATACAAAATATTGTAAAAACATGATGGCAAAGTACTATATTTGCTCCTAGTGGATACAGAAATTTACTAGATGCAGCACATAAAAAATTACAGCTCCCATGAGGTTTAGCCATCAGAGTGCCATCAAAGCTTCATTTTCTTTTCTCACCCCTCAGTTAACATCTATTTAACCTCTTTTTCTTGTCTGCTTTCCTTCAGCTATCTCTGGTTTTGGCAAGAAGTTCACCTCTTTCTTCTAAAGTGCTAAGATTAAGGTATGTAATTACTTTCCTTTCTCCTGCATGCAGTCTGTACATCACAAGAGGACAAGTTTAAACTGTGAACGTTTAGGAGTTTAAACTGTGTCTTTAGTAGAAAGTTTTTACACTTTTACGAATATACGGTTGGTTTAGTTTGGTGCATCTGTTGTCTGCAAAGTCTGTAAATTTTTGCTTGTTTTGCTTTTGCAGTCTGATGTTAACCACTGTAAGAGAGGCTGTTACAGCTTAAAAATGCAAATGTAGATTCATGCTCAGCATTGGCAGATTATGTTAGATAAAAAAGGAAAACTGAAGATCATTAATAGAAGAATCAGTACTAATAACAGAATAAGAAACTGGGACGTGATTTTTATTGTTATTTTAGTTTTTATTTGAGCAGTTTCTGATTCAGCTCAATTTAAGTTATTGCCTTGTTTTTACCTGAGCTGAAGATTGTGTCATCATTTATGAACTCAGGTCTTTTATGCAAAGGGAGGGCATTGATCTCTTAAATAAAAGGCATGATGGAAAAAAATGGAAAAAACTAATACTACTTTTCCTACTTTTCAGAAGATACAAGGTAATAATCAGACAGCAGCATTATTTTCAGTTAATGATTCATGTACAAAGAGCTGGAAACATTTCTTCCTTTCTTCAGCGAACAAGTGCATCTCAAACATTAGGTATAAAAATAAACCTCTGAGATTCTGCTGGTTCAAAGTCTACTGAGATGTTGACAGATAGCTACGGCGTGTTGTGTGTTGACTCTTGTAGGCAGCAGAGAGTGAGGCAGCTTAAAGTGGTTTACTCAGAACAGGCAGTGTGTGTGAGCTGCTGTGTGTCTACGCGTGTGTGTTTGTGTGTTTACTTCTGTCTGTGTTTCTTATTTTTGGTCCACCGACTGCTCTGCGCGTGCAGATAGAAAACAGTGACAATCACAACTTCTTCCTACTATGATACACAGTCTGCATCAATGTGTTTACACAGTGGGTCCATCACAGCTGAACACACAGTACTGTGCTGTAGGGGTGTCAAGGTGTACACACCACCACCACCAGAGAGACTGTTGACTCGACTGCTGTGAGATTTGATTTACTTGAGCCTGGACTTTAACAGATGTTAAAGTCATGTGACTTGAAAGCAAAAACAATTCTCAAGTTTTGACGTTTTAAAATCCCAAATCAATGAAAAATGAATATAGCACTGATGCAATATTGGGTTAACTTTACCCAGTACCAGTATCTGTTGTTTTGACCTAGTATTAGTGTTATTTTTTATATTACTGTTTGGTTATATACCCAAACTAAAATATGGTTATTTTGACCCACGTTTTAGCTTAAAACTGCCACAAATGTATTGTTACTCATACAAAACAATGTGCATATGACATTCAAAACTGCAAAAGATACACAAGTTATTAACAATCAATAACAAACAGTGACATTCAAGTTTTAAAAGAGGAGAGAAGATTAAAAAAAGCTTTAGTTTGGGTAAATAACCCAACATTAATACAAAAAATAACACTAAAACTGGGTCAAAACAATTGTTGAATGGCTTTCTGGGTAACGTTAACTCAGTATTGTGTTGGTGTTATATTGAACTAAATTGTGAAAATTTTGGCAGACCTTGCATAGCTGCACACCTTAAGTATTGAAATATTGGACATGTGCATTGTAAAGGTCTTTGCCTTATTTAATTGTTGTATTTCATTAAAACATTTTTACACTTTACATTAAATAGTTAGGAAGTAAGTGGAAAAAGTAGGCAGCATGACATTGACCCCTAATACCTGAATATGAATGTAACTCTGAAGAAATGCAGCCGCATAGTTTTAAGTCATGTTAACAGCAACTACATTTAGCAGCTTATTTGTTGCTTTCCCAAATTTCAAATAAAACCCTCTAATATGTTCTTTCATTGGTGTATGACAGTAACCTGGCTGCTGTGGCTTTGACTCAGGAAATATAGAATAAAACTGGGTGATAAATGTGTCTTCTGATGTTTTACTGCTGTGTTTTATTGTAAAATGTGTGGTTTGGTGCTGATGATAAAATAAGACATCATGTGAAAACTCTTCCCATGCGTTTGCAGGACTATGTAAAATCACGGAGCCACGAGGCCTCGTACCAGAAAAACCTGTGAAGTTCCCCCTGCTTTTGTTTTACTGAAAGAGAGAGAGGAAGGAGAGAGAGAGAGACGAGGGGGGCAGAGAGAAGAGCTGAGCATACTGGTGAGTATTTAAATGGCTGTTTTAATGCTGCATAGAGATGGAAAATTGCAGAGTTAGTCATGTTAAGGGTTAAAAATGCAGCGCATTGACAGTATAACATTATGTGGGTTTAATTACCTTGAACAACGGACTTAAGCTGACATGAGGAATATCCATGTTTGTTTCAGGCACTTCTGTATTATTAAGCTTCAAATCAAACATATCAGAGCTTTCACAAAAAGCTTCCCAGTCATAATTACGACTTGGATCTTGCCGTGAACGCTAATTACACAAACATTCAACAAGGTATCAGAAGGTGATGTTTCTGTTAAGAAAAACATGCAGTCTAAAATGCTGCTGCTTCCTCTTACAGCCAACAAGGACTGTAATCCTCCGGATACTTCATGTCTCAGGCCTGAGCACTCTGGCAGAGAGAACACGCTGCTCTCTCTGGCAGGCAGACAGTAAGTTACCTTTTACTTTGCCTAATTGATCCCATCGAGATCTTTTTCATCTTTAGAAAACCACACTGTAAACTTTGCCGTCCAGAAGCTGTTTTACAAAGTTAAAATCTAAACATTGAGTGTATAATTTGTGTTCACCCGTCATTATAATACTGATTTCATTAAGCATGTATTGCTGTATGACACAGCGTCTTTCTCAATACTACCACTAAAGTCAGAAATGTTCAAATCCTACAATTTTGTATGCTATTGGTGGATAAGTTAATCAAACAGCTGTCCATTGAAACCCACAGTCTGTCTTTATAGTTTTCACATAATCCAGATCTTATAGTATTTAGCAGCAACTGGACTTGCAGGATGACTCAGCACACCCGAAAACTCAATATGTTTCTTTTAAATTAAGAATTAAATTAAGACAGAGACAACTCTTAGAAAAGACGTCCTGTACTCGGAGCACAGTTATAATTTCCTTATCACTTTTTCTTCTGGACATTGATTTGTACATCTGTAAATCTCCATTTCTCCATATTTGTCATGCGGAGACAAGCGGCCTGTGTTGCTTCTGTGTTTTTGCAGCTGTTGTATCGTGGCCTTCTCCACATCTGGGCTGTGTGCGTTTTTAAAAAGCCTCCAGTCAGCTCAGCCAGAAACAAATCAGCAAAAATCAGTCTTGTTCCAAGAGCGTGGCAGTGATTTATGAAGCGCTGCCTGATTTTAACCTATTAGAGTAAATTGACAATGAGAACATCAAAATCCAAATAGGATCAGAATTAGGCTTTCAGCTCATTTTGGTTTTTGATGAAACAAAGAAAAAAGCAGCACAGAAATTAATTTGCCTTTTAGTTTGCCTTTTATCCCAATTTGCCACAAGACTAATCAACTCAGACGTCTCTTTGAGCACCTGATTAGTTTCTGCTGCTCTGACTGTGATGTCATTCCACTCCTTTTTAAAACTAAAGAAATAATCATGGTATATTTTTGGGTTCATTCATCTACACTTTGATAACAACATCACAGAAGTCAGAACTGCTCCTGAGGTGTGACGAACACCTAAAGACCTAAAGGCCTAAATATAAACCGGCGAGAGAAACAACGCACAGTGAAAAGAGGAGAGTCAAGTTTGTTTGAAACTAATCAACAATAACCTTCCAAACACTTGCCTGAGTACTGGCTCTGATTGGCTGTTCACGTGAAATATCTTCAACTCCTTTAACATGTTTTACAAATACTGTGTTTGTTGCATAAAAGTTAAGGAAAGAAAAAGTAAACATCTCATTTGGTGCTTCAGACCAACAATATTTGACCCAGACCACCAACTTTCCTTGTTGCCTAAACATAACTATAAAAAAGGTAATCATGCTTTAATTGCCAGGAGTTGATATCTTAGCAAAATATATAACATATGTGGAGAATGCATTAGCCAATTCAAATTAATTTAATGTTTAAGAGACGGGTTTGAACAGTGATGTCGGCTCATTTCATGGCATGTGGCTCTAATAAAGGGTGTGTGTTTGGTGGGTTGGAGCTGTAAAAATAGGAGCAGCTATGTTAGGATAATCTGCTACATGCTGTGCTGCCTATTTGCCTTGGCACTCTGGGTTTTGAATCTTTTGATGCACAGTGAGGCGGAGAACAGACATTGGTGAGGCTATTGTGTTTCATCGTGTTGCATATGTGCCATAAAAGATAATGTACCGAGCCTGGACGGTGCGTGTTTCTGTGCGCTGTGCAGCCATGCGCTGACTAACTGCCTCCTGTGACTGCTGCAGAGAACTCTTTCTCTCTACTTCTGCTGTCAAACATCGCTGCTCTTTCGAACTTCTTTTTCATCTCTCTCTCACTTTCATGTCGTCTTTTCCTCGCTCTCCTCTGCCTGTCAAGCGTCTCTCTTTCTGTCTCTGCGTGTCTTTGTACTTTACTGTAACAATCTCTTTTTGTTCTCCGTCTCTGCCATTAGTACTTTCTCTTTCACGCCCCCTACCCCCAAGGAGAAAAATGTCTTGCTCTCTCAAGTCCAGTCTGTCTCTTTCTTGCTTGTCGTGTCCCTCATTGCTCTCTCTTGCTTGCTCCCTTTTACACTATATGACCAAATTACTTACTTTTCTGCTAACGGCCCCCGCTCCTCTGGGAGGTTTTCAACAAGATTTTGAAGTCTGGCTGCAGGAATTTGCTCCCATTCAGCCTGAAGAGCATTAATGATGTTGGGCTCTGCTCACAGCGAGTGCTCCATTTCATCCCAAAAGTGTTGGATTGGGTTGAGGTCAGGGCATTTCAGGAAAGGGACAAATGGTTACTGGTGTCCATTTACTTCTGGCCATATAGTGGGGTTTGGGGTTTTTTTTTTTGCTCCCTCCTTCCATTTTTTTCTCTTCTCTCTATGTCCAGTGAGTCAGCCAGTGTGTGTGTGTGTGTGTGTGTGTGTGTGTGTGTGTCCGAGCATATATTCATACGTCTTTGTGTGCGTCATTGTGCCTGTGTTGTGTGTTGTGTGTTGTGTACCAGCCCTTTGGGGGCCTGTGTTCAGTGGAACAGATTAAGTCTGGTGCTGGGCAACATATAAATATACAGCATGTTTGGAGCAGTTGATCTGGGTCAGGCACAGTGGGAAATAAAACCAGAAGCCAGTGATTTTTTTGGTTTTATTATTTTTTTTTAAAGGAAACAGGAGTTAATGGAGGGAACAAGAAAATGTGGACATGTGATTGTAGACTCCCAAAGCTACAAATCTACAAATCTAATTATGTCGTGTCTGACATAACTATCAAATATTTCTTACACACATACACAAATCTCTTATATGCAACTACTAGAATGACAAAAAAGATTTTTTTAGTGTGTGCACCTTCTTTATAATAAAGCCTATAATGTGTACCAGCAGGTTTTCAAGTTTAGGCAACTAAAACTACTTAAGGTTAGGAACAGATTGTCTTCATGGAAAAAAAACAACTAGTTGATTGTTGGTAGTAGACTTGACATGAACCCAGTTTAAGTAAAATATTTCACAGGGTTATAAGAACATTGTTACTTCCTGCTTTTACTTAACGTTAAAATGGTTGTTTGTCTTAAGCCGTATGAACAAATGATCAATGTAGTTGTTTATATTTATTTGCATTAGCAAAGTAAACAAGTGAAACAAGGCTTACAGTATGTTTTCCTCAATATATGAGAGCACTCATAATGTTCTTAAATTGTTATTTCTTCAATATTGGCTTTTGGAAAATAAATTATGGTTAAACAAAAACATTTGGATAAGTTGAGGGAAAATTTGTGGTTAAATGATAAAAATTGCTAACGAGTCGCTTGAGACAGGACATGAAGCTGTGGCATCAATGTGGACTGATACACCTGTCACCATCCAGACCTCAACAGCCTTTCTTTTCTCTGCACTATATAAACGTCACTCTCCTTCCTGCAATGTCACTGAATGCAGAGCCTAAATTGCTAATGCAGAATATTTGCATATAAATGTAATTAGTAGGACACAGGGTTGAAAAACAGTACATCTCAGAGAGGCTGGAGGCCACAGTGGCTGCAGGTTGAGCTTGTCGGAGTACACAGGTGTTTTGCATCAGGTCTAATTACTGTAGTATCCGTATGTACAGTGAAGAACTCACTCATTCTGTTTGCCCTGTTAGCCTAAAGGAGGGACGAGGTCTATGACCCAAGATACTGTGCAGATCCCAGTTTGCAAAAGGAGCCTACAAATACATTTTTATTGAACAACAAGACAAAGAACACTAAGCACTACCAGTTTGCATTATGAAAGGCCTCTACCTCAGAGCTGTGAAGCAAATTTGAAGTGCCAGATCATACAAGTGACTTCACTCCTGTGTTATTTCAGGCAGCAACATAACATGCGTCCGTCCCATCATGTCAACATGTGCTGTGTCAGCACAGGCTGACAATGTGTCTGGAGATGTCAGGAATATCTCTGACCTCGATCTCCGGCTGCCTAGTACAGCTGGTTCCTGCTCACTAAAAAGCATGTGAACAATATTTAAAAAGTTGGCATTTGCGAAGTTACTGTTTATATTTTTGACTCTTTTTGTTGTTAGCTGTTAAAAAGGCTGCATGATTTTCAGCTTTGATGTCTATTCAAATCATGAAAGGAGAAATTAATCCTATAAGAGACGCAGTCATGGCTTTTCTCCAACAGTTGCCTCAGAAGATCATGATTATTGTTATTTGCAGCTACAATTGATCCGAGGGTAGAATCTTCCTCTCATGAACAAATGAAAAACCTGAACAGGTGCTGATATGCAAAGATGCATGACTGAAGACAGATGCCAGCATGCTGCAGGCTTTCTAAACACAAATCTGAAACACTGACAATTTTGTTAAAAAAACGGAAAACTTTTTGATTCAACAAGGATTTTTCTCAGGTCTACCTGCAGACTCGACTTTTAAATTCTGACAACAAAGGCATTATTCAGCAAGAACCCTTCACTGCACTAATACTGTGAATGGAATGATGAATATGTAACCGCTTTGAAAACAAATATTATAAAATACCGGCACGGATAAAATGAGTTAAAACAGATGCATGCAGATACAATGCATTACTGAAATTTAAAAAAGCAATATACAAATACAAAAGAGGATAAAATGGAGGCAATAACCTAATATACATGTAATCCCCATTATTACTTCAAGATATGTCTACCATTGTATTTAGGGAAGAATCAGGAGAAAGTTTTGTTTTGCCAAAAATCTGATCTGATCAGCTCAGACGTCCAGTTGCCAGAAGTTCTAATGACAAATATCTCATGAACTGGATAACTGAGAGCACTTCATATGTACTGTACATCAGCATTTCATGTCTTACGCTTATACACCATCTAGTGGCCAACTTCATTTTTACATCATTACAATCCTATACTGCCATCAACCTTCATGTGAGTAGACAGGCTCCTTTTGTATCTTTGTCATTCTTTGCTGCAAGAAACTTTATAACATATGTAGGACAACACTGACACAGAGCACTAAATCAGATCATTGCTCTTGTCTATTGTGTAATCTACCCTGTACTGCCTTTTCTATTCTATCCTATTTGATTCTATACTCTGTATTGACATTGATTTGAATGAGTATAGGCACAATGCATTATCAACTTTAACTGGCTAGTGGACACAGAAAATTGAGATATTCTCTTCTATCCATTGTTCTTCCATGCTGAGAGGGCAAGTGCTTTTTGCTAAGCAAAGTTTTCTATGTGTTCATAGAGAGTCAAAGAGTCTTACTACTGGATATTGTAAACAAGTTGAACAGTTGTAGGTGGCCATTTTGGTGGAGTGACGACTGAATACTGTCCATGCAAAGCCTCTAATTGTTGATGCTGTGATTGACAGAGATCTTATTTTCCCAAAATAACATTAACTATTAATATTATAATAATATGTGTTTAATAACATTAAAGATTCTGTATCAAACAGGTTGTATTCAGTATTTTTGACTACATTACGTGATGTTTTTCCACAGATCATTCCAAGCCAACATCTATCTTCAGGAGGACTACCCTCGTCATCCAGTGTCCCCAGCCAAAGAACTAGACTCCACCTTGACCCCAACGACCATGGAGCCCTAAAACCATCCAGTAGCAGTTAGACACGTCTCTGCCCCTTCGTTACAAAAGAGCAACTGGCGGCCAAAAATTCAAAGAAATAAGTTTGGGTTTTTGCCACTCTTCCTTCATGCCAGTAGAGCTCCTCTTACATCACGGGAGATCTGTACAGCTGTTGAAGACAAGTAGAACCATGTACCACCTTAGCCCTCTGTGTGGATTTAACTGCAGCTTCAATGGAAGGAAACAAAAGGGTGATGCAGTTCTACGCCTGTATGCTGATGACTCCAATGTTTATATGAGAGCTGCTTTTTACTGCTAAGAGCATAAAGAAAATGGTAGCTTCACCACAGGCTTGGTGGCATGCTGGGATCCTCGGTTTCACAGTCCTGTGCTCAAACTAGCAAGAAACCAGCCTCTCTTCTCTTTTCTATCTCTCTTCAAAGGAAAAAAAAGAGCAGGGAAAATGGAATAAAACTAGCTGAAGTACTGCAGGTTTTTCTGGTACTAAAGACCTCTTGTTTCACCACCTGTCGAGAAGGAAATCGAGTAATGGAAATGTCACATTGAATGAATAAGACAATGACAACGACGCAGCCGTCGCACAGAGAACGAGTGTGTCGGCGTGCGTCTCTTTCCACGGTTTCCTCTGTTTCTATCTACATTCCAGATTGGAACTGTTAAAACCTTTGCTCCTCCTCTTCCTCACTTCTCTGCATTTCTTGAATGCTGATTCTTCTTTCTTTCTAATCCCCGCCCAACAATCCTCAACTTGCCATGTCTTTAAAGAAATGTATAGCGGATTGAAAAAAAAAAAAAAGTAGGAATTTGGAATGCATGGAACTTTATATCCAAGACCTTACACTGTTCATCGTTACTTAACAGAGGCCATAAAGACACTGGGAAACACATCTTAGCTAGACGACGTAAACAGTAACAAGGAAGAGAGATTTCTGAAGCAACACGCAGGAATAAGAGGAGTCTTTTGTGTTTTCGGTGGTATTCAGAGTGAAGCCGTATGTGGTCGGGATGTTTTTCAGCCATTACAAAGCCATTAAGACAACATTTACCTGCAGTGCTTGTGGTGATGGGGGTTTTTTCCAACTGCTCCACATTTGGCCCTCAGATATTTCTCATGTTGTTGTAGGTTATCATTTCTTGTGTTCTTGTATTTTTTTTATAATTTAGTTTTGTTATTTGCCTGTTTTTTACGTTGCAGGTTACCAATATCGCCTTAACCATTTTTAAATGTTTTATTTTTAAGTAAAAGTATTTTTTATTACATCCCCCAAACACATTTTTTTTCATCACACCCTTTTTTATGTAGTAATATCAGCTGGAACACTGGCCACAGTGAGATTGATTTATATTTTTTAAATTAACTTTGGTTTTGATAATTGTTTGTGATATTATTTTTCATTAATTTATGTTTTGTAATGTTTTGTTACCTTCATCATCCCTCCTGTCAATTTTCAGACTCTTATTTATTATCAATAATTATAAAAGCAATAGAGTAAGAGATAAGGAAGAGCACAATCTTGTGTCATTTTAGTAGTTGGTGGAACAGAAACGTGTTGCCTCCGTCTGTCTAACTTACCACTGATGTACCGCTCAAGTCTGACTTAAACGTACCACTAAACCTACTCCAACATTGTACTACAGCTGTACTAATACATCAGAGAGCAGGAGCTATAAACAATGAGTTTGGTACCGCCCAGATCTTCTCCTCCAACCAATAGTGAGACATCGGCGTCGTCAATCAGTCAGTCAGTGGATCGGAGTGATTGGCTGCTTGTATTATCCAGCTGAAGTCTGATCTGAAAGCACTGCAGGGCAGCAGAGAGGCACTGAAAAGCAGACCAGTCACACATCGCGGCAGAACTGGACTTGACGTCGTCACCTGCGGGGGTTTGGGTTTCGATGTGATTCTTCGGATCCTCTGAGATGGACATTTATTGAGAGTCTGCAAAACTACACATCAGTGTATCAGCATGTGTCTTCACTCTGTCAAATGTGCACAGTGCACGTGAAAGCACACATGAAAATGGTGTCAAAAAGGAAAAAAAAAAAATCAGCACTCCTGTGACTGAGGAACCAAAAATAACACACTTGGTTGTGTCACGAAGTCACTCGCCTTTTTTTTAACTTTTCATTTTCTATCGTGGTGGCGTCCAGACCTGTAACCCAACCCCTGAACCTCTCTCTCAGACTGTCAGCTGTCATGGAAACTTCTCAGGTCAGTGTTCTCCTGCTGTTGCTCCTGCAGTGCATTGTGGGATCTGCGGTTCGGTACTCAAAACATACTGTTGGGCCAAACATTGAGAGGCCTTCAGCAAAACCAACGAACCAACCAACTTCTGCTGTATATTGTCTGTGTGAACGCTCGCTGGGAACCTTCGCATGCCGCCCGGCGCAGAAAACCTCAAAGTCACCTCTATATTGTTCTGTTCCTAATGTTTGTATGTATGTGTGTGGGGGTTCTGTATGCGTGTATTTAACGACCATCATCCAATGTGGAAAAGAAAAGAAAACAAGACAAACACGAGTTCAACCACAGCAAATATGGTGGGCAGAAGAGGCGACCTCTCATCTCCAGTCGTTCTATGCAATGAATCATATTTGGAAGAAAGAAAAGGGATGTGAAACACACAAATGGGAAAACAGTCACACAGTCATTGTTTATCACACCTGAGTTGTTCTTATATCGAGATTGCTTTATTTTGGTGTTCCTCATAGATCAAAATAAGGAGATTCTGTGAATTTGTTTGTGTGTAATAAACAGTAGGTCACCTGTAAGTTAGGATATAATAACAAGGATTCTTTATATAACTTGTGTTCAGGGTCCCCTCTCCTCCCAAACTGGGAGTCTCTGCAGCCAAAGGCTCTCTCTAAAGGTGTGTTCACGACAACTGGGAAATGGCATGTTCATGGCTTCAGAGCTGGAAGGGTGAATGAGGAGACGGCAGTGTTGCATCCTTCTGTTTCCACTTAAAATGTTTAATGAAGTAGAAATTCTTCAAAATACCAGAAATTGACAACAAAGTTATTGTTTTTTTGTTTGTTTGTTTTGTTTTAAGGAAGTCAGTAATTCTCATTTGAGAATAACGTGTTTTAATGGGAACCTGCATAAAAATGAACAAACAAATGTCCAAACTGTTAGAATTAAATGCTACACAATAAGCAATAGCCCAATGTGCTGTTTATTATAACAGATATTTGCGACGTCTCTCCCATAAAACTAAGAAGAACCAGGCAGTGAGCAGGAACAGCGATAGATCCCTGTTGTCATGAACACACCTGAGCAGCTGACAGCCATCTTGTTTTGTTTGGGTTTAAGCAGGGGTTAGCTTGATATACAGAAACATTGTCCAGAGATTTATACAGAAAGATATATACATATACAACTATAGAATTTATATAAAAAACTGATTTCAGTATATTCCCTAATGTGGTTATTGTCTGCTCAGGGGTGAAGAAGAAAAGCTCCTCCTTTCTTTTCTTTTTTTTCTGATGACCGCAGCCCAAAATTCATAGTGATCGGATACCTGAATGTGCACTTGTTTTACAGAGAGAGAGAAGCATTTAAAAAGATGTTTATATAAAACCAGTTCAAATTCAAATATACACATATTATAGATAATAATATATAATTTATAGATTATATTTAACTAAAACACTGCTGTAGGCTGCTGGTGAAGCACTATTCAAGGCATTCCTAGATTGAATTAATCGGTGTGGGAGTGACTGTGCGTTTGTGTGTGTGTGCGTGCGTGCGTGCGTGCGTGCGTGCGTGCGTGCGTGTGTGTGTGTGTGTGTGTGTGTGTGTGTGAAGGTGCACTGCCACGCCACTGCTAAGAGATAAGATTTATAAGCTAAATACACTGTGGAACATAGATTTCTGTACTTCAGAGAGGGGAAAAAAATCTCTTTTTAGTTGCAGGTTTGATAGCAGCACGCTGCAGCACTGCAATTATAAAGAAGCTACTTGCAAAGATACAAATTTGAAATGAAACTCCCGACTCCTTTGCAGCGGCCTAACAAGTCAGTGAAACAGTGTAAAAGAAGTTAGTATTTATTTTTTTGTGAAACATTTATTAGATGATTTATCTATTTAAGAATTTATTTTATCATACTGAGAGGGGATAGAAAGCTTGCTGGGGTTTAAGAGAGAAGAGAGATTAAGGTTTGAAATCTATAGTCATATAAAAGAGTGAGAAAGTATGTTTATACAGATGTTATCTATCACTGGATTTATGCACAACCACAATAATCAGATTGTCTGGAATCTGAAAATCTGAAAAAACAATGTAAAGGTTACGTTTTTGAGTCTGCTTAAACATAAAAATCCAGTTTATTTTATCTCAGAAACTCAGACACTGTCAGTTTTTTGGTTCTTGTTTAACACAACAAATGCCAATGTGCCAATCAATCGTTTTTAAGTTTTAGAAGTGAATTATCTCAACTTTCAAAATCTACTGATGTAATTTTCCCTCAGCCTACTTTACGTACAAGATAACTGGTCATAAAGCTCGTTAGAATAAACCTCCATTCACGTTTTTTTTGGCCTCTGTAGAGTGAAATTCAGCTTCAGGATTAAGAGTCTGATTATTCTGGTTCTGTTTGGATCAGGTCGTTCTCCTTCAGTCTGTTAAGTTGCACATCAGCGTGCACGTGGCCCTACCAGACAGCACCGAGTCTGGAGAGATCACTTCACTTGTACACTGCCACCAGATCAGTGACTGCACCACAAAAGCTTAAATTAGACAACAAGTGTCAAAGTAGATCAAACAATATGAGAGAGAGTTTAAAGTGACCCAAATTAATACCAACTTCCTCTATTGTATGTCGTATGTTTTTTGGAAGTTTTTAAAAAAAAAAAAGTTCAATAAAATGTTCCTCAATCACTTTTGCCTCAGGAAAGTACACACTAAATGCAGCATCGCAATGGAGATGTTCAAAACACAATAGAAAATAATGGATAGATTTATGCAGGTGCAACAAACGAGATTTTCAACACTTTACATCACAGATATGATCTTCCCATGGCTGCTGTTAACTAGAGGGAATGTGTAATATTTGAATTACACAGCCATAAAGTAAATCTGGGTGTTGAAAAAAATGTGTTGAAAATGTCATTTCTGTTTGCTCCTGTGTGAATACAGCCACTGAAGGTGACTTAAATATGCATAGCAGCAAGGGCTTTTATACTACAATACTGGTCACTGAAGAAAGCCATCCTGTTACTGCCCTCCAGCCAGCCGTGGTCTCTGTCTATACTCTGTAGGTGTCTATATATCCAGGAACAGAACGGACTTCAGTTGAGACCACAGCAATCACCAGTGGGCAAAATCACCAGTCCACAGCCTGGTTTTTCAGAGGTGTTTGAAGCACAAATGTGAACAATAAATAAACAACTCAAACTTGGAGTTGTGTTCCAAATCAAGATTGCAAATCACAATTTGAAATTCTTCAAGAACTTTGCCCCCCCCCCCCAAAAAAAACAGAAGTTTTTATGAATTAGAACATACTTTGCGTCAAAAATGTGTTTTGGAACAAAACTCTTGTGTTTATTAGTTTGCAATATAACACAAAGGGTCAGATTTACAGAGAGGAAGCCAGAAACAGATAAATCTCAGCGGCTTGACTCGTCTTTGAATCCGACATCAGGAGTCTCAGCAATAAGGCTGCATTTATGCACAGTCAGAGAATCCGATTTTTGACCCTTTGTGAGGTTTTTGACTTGTTTGTGCAAACGTTTCTCAGACCTGTGGCAGACGTTTCGTCTTTGAATGAACCTTTTTTCTTTTCTGACGGTACAGCCACGAAAAGGAAAAACTGAAACAAAGAGTTAAAAACACAATTTCTTTGAGCCGACTGTATTTAAATGCAGCTTAAAATGCTTTTGGGAAACCCGGACTGTGTGTGTGTGTGTTCCTAACCAAAAAAGGTAGCATACAGTGCTTGTACAGTACGTAGTGTAGAAACTGTCACCACTGCTCTTGCTGTCGGTCGTGCAGACAGTCAACATATAGTGGGACCGGAGGAAGTTTTTGAAATTCACAAAATATATATATAAATATATAAAAAGTAAATGTTTCATAGGTGAGAGGTTGTAAGAGAGAGAGAATGCTGAAACAAACAAAACCATGAGAGAAAAGCTATGAAGTCCATCATTCACTGTAAAATCATCAGGGAGCGTTTATTCATACTTCACCTGTAATGAATCATCAAAGTAAAATTACAAGTGCATGACCTGGACACCTCCCCCCACCCGCCCTACCCGTCCCTTGACCTTTTGAACCTCTTTGACCTCCCACCTCACGGGCTGCCATCCTTTTTCCAGTGTAAATACCAGATGAGAACCAACCAGAGTCCGCTTTGAACTAACAACAACAACAACAACAACAAACAACAACATGTAATTGCCATGAAGGACATGTTCTGTACATGTAAATCTCAAAGATGCTAACATACCACAACACGAACACACAGACACATACATGCACACGGGTACGAGAGAGGCCTTTGCACACCATGCAGCGACACAAGCTGGAGCGTATGCAAGCCTGAACCTCGCTGCCCAAACTTGTGCTTTTTGTGAATAAAACTAACAAAAACCTACATAACAAACCAGAGCAGTTGTTGATTTGAATAATAAATTACAAAAAATGCATTGTGTACGTATGTGGCTGGCTCGTGCAGACTGTTAAAAAAATGATTAAAAAAATTGTATTCGGATATAAAAAAAAATAATAAAAAACATATTGGTCTGTGTAGAGTTTCTATACATGTTGTGTTTGTAAAATGAGATGACATCAAAAACAAAAAAAAAGGGAAATTTTCTGGCTTCCATGTAATTTTTGGGGTGGACAGACTGATGGAGAGATGGGGTGAATTGAATGATGGAGATGTGTAAAGAAAAAAAAATAAAATAACCCAATTGAAAGAAGAAAAGAGGGTGAAAATAAAATACAGAAAAAAGTCGAGAGCCTAAAAATGACAACAAAATGTTCCATTCACTGTTGTAAGTGCAATGAGCTAAACTTCCTGT
Organism: Scomberomorus guttatus; assembly: GCA_038419695.1. NCBI lineage: Eukaryota > Metazoa > Chordata > Actinopteri > Scombriformes > Scombridae > Scomberomorus > Scomberomorus guttatus. The sequence goes on along the minus strand of CM076449.1, from coordinate 12,204,228 downwards.
TTCCCCATTGTAAAACCTTGTGTATGTTTCCGTGTATTCCTCCTGTAAATGGGTGTAGTAGACCTGGTGCATCATGCCATGTAATGTGATGAATGACAAATTATGACCTTACAATACATTTCAATCAGGAAAAATAAATAAAAGACAAATACATAAAAACAAAAAACAGTTGTGCAAGTTCTTTTTTTTTTTTTTTTTTACTGCATCCTGATTTCAAGAATTTAATTCATTCCATGACAGGCTGCCATACTGTGTGTGTATCATCATATGTATGAAACAATAGAAATCGTACAAAATGATCAATTGATGAACATTTTGGGTTTTAAATTTACCCAAATTATAAAAAAAACAAAAACATTGTAACTTATCTCCAGTGGTATCTAGACTGAGGCACGCAGATACTGTAGGTTGTGATTTATCTGCTGAGGTTTGGAGAAATGTGTCTGAGATTTCTGCTTCCACCACGACACAGTGGAGGTGAATGTCATTTCATTTGTGGTGCTCAAAGCATTAAAAGTTGTTAAAGAATTGTCCACAAGGGGGAGCAGGAAATATAATTATTTAGCACTGGGTTTTTTGTTTTTCTGTTTTTAGTTTTTCTCCTAATTTGGAATGACCAATTACCTAAACCCTACATTATCTGTCAGTGCCGAGGCAGGATTAACTACTGGGAAAACATGGCAACTGTTTTGGGACCCCAAATCCCCCGGGCTGTCTGCGTGGTGATTACTTTGTGTTAAAGTTCATTAATTACAATCCTTTTGGCAGTCATTTTAGTAAGTAATCAAATGTTCAAAGCTTGTTTAAAGGATAAGCCTGGTATTCCAAATTTATGTTATTGGTTACGAATTCCACATTAACACCAAAACCAATAATTAATTGATCCTAACAAGTATCTTCTCTATAAGCCTGATATATCTTACTCTGTGCATAGACCTGAATTGTTGTTCAAAACTCATAAAAACACATCAGATATGTTCTTTCATTAACAAGAACAAGGCACTGTAATCTGTTTTGAGTAAATCCCACATACACTGTAAAATACTCACTAGAGCACCAAATGTGTATTAATCCACAGCTAAAAATAGTCCCTGAGAAATATATTATTTACTGCTGTTTGAGTAACGTTTGCTAAAAACTACAGTGCCCAGCTGCTTTAGGACACTACTGAGCCCTTTCAATAAATAAAAGTATATACTTGTGACTTGTTTTTAAATATTTAGACCTTCAGTAAGGCTGAGTGCTACAGACAGGGAGGGATATTCAGGAAGTACTAACCGTGCCGGACTAACGTATCATTGGTTTTGGTCTTTTTTTATGAGCTTTCTCACACTTTGTGTGCCTCACAGTGTGATTGTCAATTTAGAAGATTGCCAGCCTTTTATCCTTTACCAGTCATTTTATTTAAAAAGAAGGAGACATGGTCAAAAACTGAAATTAGGATTTTATTAGTAGACATTTCCCCCGTTCATGAATCTACCAAGCTGTCCACAGTATGGATACGACCCCCTTACAGTCCCCCACCTCCAAATAAAACATCTGGTACATCATTCTCACCAAAAAACGGTTTAAATACTATAAAAATAAATCAGTTGCACAAAATAATATGCCATTTTGCTTGTGATTACCTCTGTGCAGCACTTGTACACATATATAACATCGACAACCACATGATACAGTCCAAGAGAAGGAGGGTAAAATTCAACAGAAGACTTTTAAAGAAATAACCAACACTGGAAGCAACATAAAACCTACATCTACTTTAATGACAGAGCATTAGTCTTGTAACAGGTCGAGTCTGAATCAGCACAGATGAATGTTTCATATGTACCATTTTAACCAGCTGGAATTACTTTAACACTCTAAACTACTTTTCAACAGGACCAGTTTGCACCTGACTGCGACAGTGCGACTTTAGTAGTGTTTTTCTTTTAAAAAAAATTTGGGATTTTCTGGGTAGGAAAATAACCAAATTCAGGATTTTAGCAGCCAAAAGAGTTTTCAATGGGAACACAAAGTCTGTACCTTTATACTATGTTGGCTAGTAAATCTGACAGATATAACAGGCACCGACAAATGTACAAGTGTTTAAGCTGGTGAATGATTTTCTCTTCAAACTGATTAGACACTCAGCTCCTCTACAAAAAAACAATTAAGGATTAGCTACATGAGCAAAAGAAGAAGGAAAAAAAAATGACACCACAGAATTCTGTCATAAAACCTCAAACATCATAAATAATACACATGAATAAAAAAGTAAGAAGGGAAACAGAAAAACGCAGGCACTAAGCAGGACATGGAAACACATTTTTTTTTAAAAACAGACACATATGAAAAGTTAAGTTGATCCGAGATCTGACAAAAGCCCGGCTGTAGTGCCAAGCAGTTCAACAAGTTACAATAATTTCCAATTATCTGGAATATATTAAGATAAACTATGAAGGCAAAGTCATTATTTGGAGACACATCTGAGTAGCAGAGAGGTTGAGTGTTTGTGTGTGAGTGTGTGTGTGTTGTTGGGAGTAAGGGGAATGTAAAGCTACTGTACAATAACAGATCAGACATGTACTGTTCATGTTGAGGTGCAAAAGTTGCATAGAGTCATTGAGGAATACATCATAGATCCTAAATGCACTGGTGAAAACGTGTGTGTGTGTGTGTGTGTGTGTATTTTGTGTTCTTAAGACTTCTGAAAACCAGTTTACTGATGCAGGACGAGTGCTGGAGAGAAAACTCGGCATTAACTTTAGATTTGTTGCACTTTCTCTATCTGATACATGTCATTTGAAAAAGAAGGCAACGTAAAAGATCAGTTTCTATTTATATTAAAAAAAAAAAAAAAAAAAAAAAACAGCTCTTGCAACTGGGTAGCTACAGCGGTGTTTGCTGTCAAAAAAAGCCACGTTTTCACCAGTGCAAACAGGTCTGCAGGTTTTGTGTATACATGGTTTTCACTTAACATTCTGATGTGAGGTTTTATCTGAGCCAGTCCCATTAAAAAAAAACAAAAAAAAAAAACAACCTTGAACGCTTCCTGTCTGCTTCAACAAGAGTAAAGCAACAGATGATAGGAATTTTAAATTGTATTCATGCTTGGAGCTATAATTTTATCTGTAGCTCTATAATATGGGTTCATGGGTTACTACATACAAAATCAACACCAATATTCCATAAACGCAATGTAAAATGTGTTGTTGTTGTTTTTTTTTTTTTACTTCAGGTGTTTACATGTGGCTTGGTGTCCATTCAGCAGAATTTAGATTCATTTTATCTGCATGTGGATTTCAGCCTCAAGTGGAAATTTGAGTCCTGCTCAGCTGGAATGAAACGCAAAATACTGAGAGTCAACTATCTAAATAGAAGTTATTGTAACATCGAGATAAAGCTACAGAGCAGCTGAAGTCCAAATATTTCCTGGGTGCAATGACGTTGTAGCTCATGTCTGTCTGTACATCAAGAGTTCAAAATACTACATATCACTCCGTCAGCTGGAGCGCTGTCAACAATCTTATTTATTTGTGCTAACGTTCAGCAGAGTACATTTCTCTATTTTCTCATTAAATTTAGTTTGGAAATTCAACTTGATGTGCTGATGATCTGTTGCCAGCCTCCTTTTCACTACAATCAGCCTCCAGCAGAAAAAGGCGACGCTCTAACATTTGATCAATCAATCTAGTCGTAGAGCAGAATATCTAACGCGGCATGTTACATTATATTACACTGACATGAGTAATGTTTTCTTTTTTAATCATGCTTTAATGACAGTAAGATTAATAATAATGTCAATCTTGAGGGTTAACATTGTCAATTTCCCGTCAATCACACGGCAAATCCACTCTTTCCTGTCGTTAATATGGCTTCAAGTATCTGTACATATTTATACACTCATTCACACAATGAATGTGCATGTATTGGTCCTGTTATTATTTTTTATTTCTTCACTGTTGATCAATCTCAGTGTGTCTAATTTGGGGATCACACACTGACTTCAAATGTCAAAATCATTCAATGTGAGATTGAACTCTGTGAGGGTAAATTTAGTCTTCTGGGTTCAGATTTACATGCACATGCAGGAAGAGATTTGATCTAGTTCTTACTGTTAAACTGGGGAACAAAAAAGATTTTTGGTTTTCTGATTTTTTTCCCAAATTTCTTTTCTGGTGAGCAAAGTGCTGCGTTTACATGTCACTTCTACTTTAATCTGATCTCTGAGATTAAAGCTCACACAGCCAGCTGAAGTGTCCTCCAGCTCGACATCAGACCTACACGAGCTGCTGAGCCTGACCTCTGGGGAGCAGGGAAACACATTTCAGAGAGTTTTGTCTATTTCCTCCTCAGCCATGTTGTGAACGAACCAGATGGTGAAAAAAAATCAGATTTTTTTTTTTTTTTTTTTTTTTTGCACTTGTGTGGAGCCTGTCTTCATATCAGTAAAGCTCAGCTACGACTTTAACCTCTGCACAGAAACTTTAATTCATTTGGATTTTTTTTTCCTTCTGTTTCAATGCAGGTGAAAACATCAGATCACGTGTGGTTTCTTGTCTGGTCCCAGTCAAGCTAAACATTCCACTCTGCTGTCAAGGAAACATCAGTTTTCTAGAAGTTGTCTTGATGTATAAACCTTAAGCGGAGTGTGATGGGAGAGTAACAGTGGATACTAAATGTTTTAGGGATATGACACATGGACAGTAACGAGCTTATGTCTGCATTCCATTGGTCCTAACCAAGGTAACCATATTTATTACACAATAAATCTTTATAATTTTGTTTCTTAAACACATCCATGTTAATTTTTTGAGTGTTTGTGTCTTAAAAAGTTTCCAAAAAAAGAAAGAAAATCATCCTCATGATCCATCTTCAGTCAAAGGAGCATTCACATCCCTGATTTCCCCGTTGACTGGGTGTCTCTCCATGTCCATTAATCACTGTGATTATAATGTCCTACTTTCATGTTGTTTTTAACTCTTTGATGACCCATGTGTGACTATTTTAAACGCAGAGGCTTGGCTGGCGGTTCCTCAGAGGAGAGAGTTTGATTGTAAAAACGTTACACATTCAGATTGGACCAACTCTCTGCCACTGGGACTGGTCAGGAATAAAATGGTTATTGTGCTCTAAACGATGCTGGGACAGAGAGAGGAGAGACATTTGCTGGTCGTTAGGTGACAAAAAAATCACACATGATGACAACAAGACTGAAGTGGAGATGGTGTAAAGTCCTTGACATGTTAAAAAAAGACCTGAAGACTCAATAGACATCAAGGCAAGCCGCTGTTTGAGAGAAGTGACAGGCATTTGGCTTCTTTGTACGTCCTTTCCAATGCGCTGGGTGTGTTAAAGTTTACAGAGAAAGGAGGTGATGTTGAAGGCAGTAAGATGAAGGTGGGTTTAAATGCATTCTGAACATGTCTCTCCAATTTTCGACAGGCAGATCACTGCAGGTTATTAGGAGAGGAAGAGGAGGAGGGTGAAGGCTGGCGGGCTATCAGTAGATATCGGGCAGGTCTTGGTAGTTCCTATTGAAGTAGCCACCGCTGTAGATCCAGTCCTGGGAGCCGGTGTGCGGGTTGGTGCCCATCTGGAACCACCTGGAAAACACACAAACACAAAGTCTGCAGGTACACTCACAAAACTTCTGACACGGGGAAACATTTTTAGATATTTGTCTGATTTCTTTGCTTTCTCTTGTTCAATTTATATTGTGTGTTATGAAATGATGCGTATTTTTATATTTATTATCATTTTATGTTATGTGACAGGATGAAATTATGTGACAAGCAGATCTGAAAAAGCCCAACAGGAAATTTAAGCACGTAGGCCCTAAAAGTGTCAGCTTCAAATGCCAAATTCAGAATGGTGCTATCATTATTTCTTCTATTAATTTAATTTGGAAATGTCACTAATTAGAAGAAGATGAAGGAAAAGGACAGCTTTAATTTATCTGGTTCTGTTTTGTTGTTCTCACTGTAACAGGGTGTTGATGTAAAAGTGCAGCCAACCTACTCTGTTTAAATAAAGCTTAAATAAATGAATAAATAATAATAAGTGTGTCTGTGTGTGCGTTTCCTACCTTGTAGACCACTCGTTGTCATTCTTGGCTCTCTCCTTTCTGGCAGCTCTCTGTTTCTCCTCCAGTCTCTCTTTCTCCTGACTGGCCTCATCTGCATGAGAACAACACAGTTACAATGTCTGCTGGTTGGACCAATTAGTTTGTGAATCAAGTAAAAGAGATGTGTGCCAGAGTACATTCGACTAATAAAGTTGTTTGCACTGTTCTTTAAACACTTGGATCCACAATATCACACGAGAGAGTGACACATACAGCCAGCAGGTGGCAGCATTGTCTTATTATTGTCTACTCTGTCTGTGAGAATAATCTAAATGTCAGCTGTAACTTTAGATTACACCTCGATTTTTTTTTTTAAACTGCAGAGGTTTCTACAGGGCACTGCTGCCAAAAAAAAGCTGTGTTCAGGCAAATAGAGCTCCACTAAACGCTGATAAGAGACTTTTTATTCAAATTACCCATGTTGCCATTCTCCATGGCTCTGATGTCAGGCCTGAAGCGACAGTCGGTAGGGGCCAGGATGGCCTCCATGCCAGGCTCCAGCTCATTGAGAGACATCGCAAAGTTGGTGAAGTTGTACATCTGAGGAGGGAAGAGAGGAATTAAGAACAAATGGAGTCCCAGTCTTGAGAGAGAAAGTCTCGTCATCACATCTGCTCAATCGCAGACCAAAATCAAGTATCGACATCACATTGTTCAGTGAATCCATCAACGACAGCAACTCACATCTCTTATTTAATGGCACTGAATGACTAGCATGGGGTGTGTGATTTGCACCTGTGTGTGTTTATTTTTATACCGTAGCAGAGTGTGCCGGTCTGGAGTCTATCCTCCACAGCAGAGTGCTGCCTGGTACCACAGACACTGTCTCCTGGACTTCAGGCATGTCGTCTGCATCATCGTTCTCAGCTCCCTCCAGCTCCTCCTGGAAATAATACACTTCATTATAACGTCTGTTATACAAAGACATGCAACCAAAATTACATCTTACATGTATCTACAAACAGTTACCATCTATATGTCACAGCTCGAGTAACAACAGTTTTAGATAACTGTAATCTAAAGCTAAAAGTGCTACATATGAATTTTTCTTGCGCAACATTTCTCTGGACAGGTGTCAAGTCACAGATTTTGTAATACGTTCTCACATTTTTGTGCTTCTTGTTGTCTCCTTTCTTCTCTGACTTCTTGTGGGCCTCGTAGGCCTGAGGGTCGACACTCCACATGCACTCGGTCCACTTCCCATAGATGACACAGAGCTTCTTTTTACTGGACAGAGAGTAAGACAGAACAGAGAAGAGGAGGGAAAGAGGAGAAAGGCAGGGAAAGACAAACAAGTGGAGAAGAGATGGGAAATAACACGGGAAGAAGACAAGTATAGAAAAGGACAAGAGGCAGATGAAGAAAAAGACAAACAAAAGTAATACAAAGAGGGAGGAGAGGAAGCAGATGAAGAAGTGAAGAAAAAGGAAGAAGCAAATTAATATAACAACGTTCCAAACTTCACATGATATCAAATAACTGAATGTTCATACTGTAGTTGACGTTGAAGCAGAGAGTAACCTCTAACCTCTTATCCTGGATGTATCCCTCCACTTTGTGCAGCTCTTTGCCAAACATCCCACAGGGCTTGAAATTCAACACACACTTGTCTCCGGTGCTGCAGGAGAAAAGAGAGAAGAAGAGCCAGTTACCTTCTCTTCACTATCTGTGTTTTTGTGAATTAATGTGAACTGAACCTAAAAGATCAAACTAAATAATAATTGCTCATTACTGGAATATTGGCGTTTTTTTTTTGTTTGTTTTAATAAAGATAATGAAATAAAACTACTGCATAAACATTTGATAAATCATGTGAGTAATAATTAACAGGCTTAATTGAATCCCAGACTGATTAAAAACTAGTGCAGGAAAATCAACTCCGCCTTGTTTTCCAGGCAAGACCCTTATCCGATCAGTGCAACAGTAAAGCTCTGTAGCAGCAAGCTCTGCTAAACTGTGATTTGACTGCTTCACAGCTCCTGGTGTGAATCTTTGCAACTGTGTGAATATGAAACAGAGTGTGACACAAATGAGGATAACACAAGCTTTGCAGAGCTTCTCTGGATAAACAAAGGTGACTTAAGACTGACCCAGAGATTGTTCGCCTGAGACAACACGCAGAGAGTAAACAAGCTGTGGTCTTAAGTGTCAGAGTAAACACTGACAGAGTAAATGAAAGCGCTGGACAGGAATGCTGAACAGCTCTGTGAGGAACAGACATCGCAACGTCACTTTTGCTGTTTTTTGTTAGTTTTTTCTGTAGCTGATTTTTTCCTCTTGACCACCAGCTGCACTCAGCTCCCACAGTGAAACATGCGAGTGTTAAACTGTTTTATCTGCTCATTAAAAGAACTATAAACTGCATTAGAGCTGCAATGCATGTGCAGTTTACCTGTGGTTGACTATTTCCACTGTGCCATACTGCTCTATCCATAGTTTGCCCAGGATGATATTGTGTACACAGCAGTATGGGTTACTCCATGTGTACGTCTCGTTGTGCCTGGAGGAGAAGAGGAGAGGAAGAGAGGGAGAGACATAAGGAGAGATGAAGAGGTGAGAGAAAGGAGGAGGGATGAAGAAGAATAAACGATAAGGGAGAGAAGAGCACAGGGAGATGCAGCGGATATGTAGGGAGGACAGAGGGGGAAGGGAAAAGTGTAGAAAGGAAGGGAAGAACAGGAGCCAGGAGAGGAAATGTGAAATGAGGAACACATTTTGTATAACAAAAAAAAAAAGATATAAGCACAAACACATTTCCTCCGGCTTACTTGAGTAGCTCTAGTGTGATGGTCCCTTTAGGCTCAGCCTCAACACTCTTGCCCCAGAATTTGAGTTTGGGGTAGATGGAGCCGTGGAAGACAAAGTCCCCGACCAGGCTCTCTGCGTGGAAGGCACTGACTGGGGGATGATGGGATACCTGCTCCGATACCAGCCGGAAACCCTGGTCCTCTCTGTAGAAGGCAGCGGAGAGGAAAGAGGATAAATATACTGTTTAAGCTGTTGACCTTAAAACGAGGCGGGTATGTGTGGGGGGGGGGGTGTGTGTGTGTGTACCTGGTGAGTTCATAGGTCTCTCCCAGCAGAGGGTTGAAGGGTTTTCCAGTTCTGTCCCACTGAGACGCAACTGCTGACACAGCAAACGCAGCTATTGCCTGAAGACAATCACAGACCATGTTAGTGTGTGTGTGTGTTTATCTATTTCTATGTGTGTTGCATGTTGTCACATTAATCTTTTGGAGCTGATCTTTGTCGATGAGTGTATGTGTTTATGAATACTACCACAATACTGTAATATATACCTGTATATTTGTTTGCTTTAATTTAAAATCAAATCACTCAGTAGCAAAGCTTAGATGTCACACACCAAGTCAAACTGTGAAAATGTTTAAAAGTCCTAGAGGATTTTCACCTTTTCCAAAAGATTCCTACATTTCTAAAAATCTTTCTATCTTTTTATCCCTTTTATCAGTAAAAGGTTTGGTTCTTTTAGGATTTTCACAGTAATACTGGAAATTGCCAACAGGACTCATTCATTATTCAAAATTAAACTTGGCTATGATGGATTCTTGGAATATCACGTAAAAGTTTGGGACACCGCAGCACCACATATAGATTATGCCTTTGATTTGGCCTGTTAAAGATTACGTGTCTTTAATGACACATTTTGAAAAGAAAGTTTTTTAAAAAATGAACACAATGTTTATTTCTTTCAGGTCCATACACTGATGACTGGCTGCTTATACACTGCCTGGCCAAAAAAAAAGTCGCCACCTGGATTTAACTAAGCAAATAGGTACGAGCCTCCTATTGGATAATTACTGCATGGGCGATTATCTTTCAGCTGGCAACAAGTTATTTAATCCCAACTGGTACAATGAGTTGCTTCTCATTTCTTAAACAACCATGTCGAAAGACACATCCCGTGGTCGTGGAAAAGATGTTAGTCTGTTTGAGAAGGGTCAAATCATTGGCATGCATCAAGCGGAGGAAACATCTAAGGAGATTGCAGAAACTACAAAAATTGGGTTAAGAACTGTCCAACGCATTATTAAAAACTGGATGAATGATCGTGATCGGCAATCACTTAAACGTTTGGTGAAATCAAATCGAAGAAAAACAACAGTAGAACTCAGGGCTATGTTTAATAGTGAAAGTGAGAGCATTTCCACACACACAATATGAAGGGAACTCAAAGGATTGGGACTGAACAGCTGTGTAGCCTTAAGAAAACCACTAATCAGTGAGGCTAATCGGAAAAAAAGGCTTCAATTTGCTAGGGAGTATAAAGATTGGACTCTGGAGCAAAGGAAGAAGGTCATGTGGTCTGATGAGTCCAGATTTACCCTGTTCCAGAGTGATGGGCGCATCAGGGTAAGAAGAGAGGCAGATGAAGTGATGCACCCATCATGCCTAGTGCCTACTGTACAAGCCTGGGGTTGCTGCAGTCGGTCAGGTCTAGGTTCAGCAACAGTATGTGCTCAAAGAAAGAGGTCAGCTGACTGCCTGAATATACTGAATGACCAGGTTATTCCATCAATGGTTTTTTTCTTCCCTGATGGCACGGGAATATTCCAAGATGACAATGCCAGGATTCATCGGGCTCAAATTGTGAAAGAGTGGTTCAGGGAGCATGACACATCATTTTCACACATGGATTGGCCACCACAGAGTCCAGACCTTAACCCCATTGAGAATCTTTGGGATGTGCTGGAGAAGGCTTTGCCCAGCGGTCAGACTCTACCATCATCAAAGCAAGATCTTGGTGAAAACTTAATGCAACACTGGATGGAAATAAATCTTGTGACATTGCAGAAGCTTATTGAAACAATGCAACAGCGAATGCGTGCCGTAATCAAAGCTAAAGGCGGTCCTTTAGCTTTGATTACGGCAGAGTGTGACCTTTTTTTTGGTGGCAACTTTTTTTTTGGCCAGGCAGTGTATGTGATGACTAAAGGAGTTACACTTTTTCTATCTGTAGTGTGTATGTGTTCCTCACCATCCAATCATGTGTTCTGTGGAGATATAGAGCAAAAATGCATGTAGATGACAAAAGTGTGTGTGTGTGTGTGTGTCACTCTGACCTGCATGCGTTCTGTGGAGTCGGACAGCGAGCAGGCTCTGTTGATGAGGTAAGTGTGTTCCATGTATTCTGTGATTCTCTGCAGGAAGCTCAGAGGCTCGTTGAAGACGATGGGCATCGTGATCTTGGACAGTTCCTGAAAAGCACGGGATAACTGTAAACCTCAGCTGACTCATTTTAAGTTTGACCTTGGCTAACAGAATATGTCCAACCAATACATGAGAAAACTACTAATGTAATCAACAAGATAATGTGCCAATATCCCCAGACTGATGTTGAAATAATTGTTGGCTAATATTACAGAATCACTAACATATTACACAACCAATTTTTCACAACCAAATCAGTTAGAAAGTCATTTTGTTTATTATATTGAATCTGTTATATTCTGTCACCTATAACAGAATCTAAATAACCCACTAAAGAAGTTTCCATCTGACCAGGGTAATTATCATTGGGATGTTGATACATGTAATGTATACGTAGAACAGTAAACAGTCTGTCCTTACCAGTCCGATGCATTTCTTCAGGATACTCCACACACTGATAGTGTTTCTGGAAAACATGGGAGCAGGTAACGACGTCCTGGAATGAAAGAAGAAAAAAGGAAACGACTGAATGAAGAGCGTACATAAAAACACAGAGCTTCTCCAGTATCTGACACTGGGTACATGTTTTCTTGTAGGATCAGATTTGACATCTCAGGACCAACTGATGACCTAAACACTGTTTCACCTCACAAAACCCAACAATTTCCAAGTTAAAACAGAAAAAACAGTACTGTTTTCATCAGCCACACAGTCTTCCACCATCTATAATGTTTCATTGAGTACTTTAAGCTTCAGAGTGTCTGAATTGTGTTCTTGTTGCTGTTCAGAATTAGGCATCTCAACAAAAAATATTTCCAGAGCTGATGCTGATATAGAAACAGAGACACACACACACTTCATATCACTGTCATGTGATCAGTACCAACAGTATCTGATCTGACATGCTCCTGTCAGAATGAAAACCATGGGTACTAAGACTGTAGATAAGCGGAGCATGTGGTCTTTCAGGTCAGCTAGCAGGCATGGGGAAATGATACATGTAGTTTAGAAAGAAATGGCAAAAGCTGGAATGAGAAAGAAACACTTCACCCCAAATCTGACGTGTCATCCTGAGACAGAACAGATACGGTATGTTTACACGAGCAAGCCTTTCAAAAGCCAAAAGAAAGAGTCACTCTCTAAACAGATCCTTAAGTGGATCCTTGTGCTTGTATGTGTGAGTCAACTCAGTCAATCCCCTACTGACAGCCATGGAAGAGGCGCCTATGTTTTTTTTTTTTGTTTCTTTTGTGCTAACTATGCTAAGAGACGTATTAATATTCCACACCTAGAAAGTGATGAAGCCTGGGAAAAAGGATCCCCGTCTCTATCAACATTTTTCACATTCCAATCTATGCACGCAATATTTAATCAGCACAGCTAGAGCTGCAACAAATCTTTGATTTATCGATTAGTTGATTGACAGAAAATGTATCCATTTTGATTTATCAAATCATTGTTTTAGACATTTTTTAAGCAAAAATAGCAAAAAATAGCTGGTTTCAGGTTCTTTAGTGCTTTTCTTTGTTGTACATGAATGTAAACTGAATATCTTTGGGTATCGAACTGTTGGTCAGACAAAACAAGATGTGAAGATGTCACCTCGGGCTGTGGGAAACTGTAATGGGTATTTTTCACTGTTTTCTGACATTTTTAGTTAGTTTAATCGTTTAATTTAATGATGAAAATAACCGTTAGTTGCAGCCTTGCGCAGAACTGCAAAATATTTAAATTTACTACCATCTTACATAACAAATAAGTATTGAAGAAAAGCACCTGTTTTCCCGGGACAAGCAGAGATTTTAAAGCTACCACCAAAAAAAACATTTGAAACTAGTCAGTGAGAATTTCGACACAGCCCAACACATTGTACTGGTTTCAATAGGTGGATTCAAATAGTCTTTGGATAAGACATAATGCAGCTACAAACAAATTCACACACTGCAGAAGGTATGTAGGAATGCAGCAGCACCTGTGTTTCTTGATGCCATTCTCCTGCAGCACTGATCCGTTCTTCTTCTGACTGCTGCTGTCAAACACCAGTGCATCTTTGAAACTGGCCTCTGACACCCCTTCATACGACTCGTCCGAATCCAGGCCTGTGAGACAGAACATGAGACATTACAATTAGAAAGGGACACATGGGGCCTTAGGATTGTTCTGGCAGGGGATTTTGGGTCAGCTATTATTATTATTATTATGTTTGCAACATTGGCATCTCAGACAATGCAATACATTTGCATAATAGTTTTGCATCAGGAACATCTTGTCTGTGTTTGCCTTGCAAATTCTTCTGATTGTCTGAAACTGTTTACTGACTGACCTCTTCACTGACACAGCAGTGGGCCACTTTAAAAACTATGTATTTCCTGTGCTTCAAATTTCTAGCCATGATTCTAATGATTCAAGATACAATGTAGACCAAATAATGGTAAAATGCTTATAAATAGCTGCAGATGAAATGCTAGAATAAGCAGATATAATTTACAGTATATCTGCAATCTGCAGTGCGGAAGATGTTTAAAGAAAACTAAGGGAATCTTAGGGAAAAAAGAAAAGAATCATGCTTATGAACTCTGCTTATGAAGTCTTCAAAAAAACATGACTGACCAGATTTCCTCATTGCAACTCCACACAAGTAATAAAAAGACTGGCTGGCAGGACTGGCAGGTTTTCACACAATGTGGCGTCTAAAAATGTATTTCTGTTACTTTTTATTTGTTGTACAAACAAAAACCGAGCAGCACTGCAGTAGCTGAAAGAAAGAAAGCCTGCTGGTGTTGCCCTACATCTGGATGGGAGCCAGAACGTGAACACAGCATGCGAGTATTCAGTGCTGCAGGGTGGAGTTGTCTTGAATTTGAGGTGGGGACCAAACAACAGTTTAAAATACACTAAATAGTTTATTATCATTTAGCAAACACGCCTACTCAGCTGTCAGGATTATGTCAAAGGTACCAGGCGTGTACTCTTACGATAGCAGGTTAGCCAGATACCAATGTAACACAAAGGCTGACTCTCACATGAATCTCTAATATGACATGAAAAGAGGAACAGAAATGATACAGAATATTACTTAATATGAACAGATTAGAAAATAGAGGAACATGGAGTCAGTAGCATAACAGTGTATTTGGGGGAAAACATCAGAAAAATCATAAATCAACTTATTCACGTTCTCCAAGACCTGCAAGACCAAAACGTCCAAGATTCAAGATCCACCAATAATCACTATTGGCCCAGAAAAACACTGATTAGACACCAGCTCAGACTAGCATACTGCCTGTCACAATGTGTACGTTTCATTCAAATGTAGCCCCAAAATCTAGTAGCTTGCAAACATAAAATTTTATTAAATTTTATCATAGTAAAAAGGTTTTAGATAGAGTCTGCAATTGTTATTAGTATGTTTTCAAACTGGAAATGGTGAAGGTGATAAAGCCAGAGCCTCAAGTTGGTAATTTGCTCCACACCTCCATGTATTTATAATTGTGCTTTTATGTATTAATTTGACAATATCATCCAGGCTTCTGTAGCTGCCATGAAGACCCTAACCCATTTTATGAACTGATGAGTTTAAGGATCACTATTGATTTGGAGGAAAAAAAAAACAAGCAGAGTATTGGTATTTTTACAAATTTATAGTTAAAATCTTAAAAATTGGAGGTCCACTGAGGTAAAAACAAGATGCCGGACACCAACTGATGCTGATCACAGCTTACCTGGTGCATGTGTACTTATGAATAATACATCTGCACCGGTCTGCATCTGTCTCAGACTAGTAAAATGATCATAATGACACAGATGGACACACACACACACACACACACACACACACACACACACACACACACACACTTACAACAAGGTGTAAAAGACAATAATAATAGCGGCAGATAATAATAGCGACAGAACAATGACTGTACGTCAACATGGACGCCTAGCAATATCACACGACAAAAACACGACTTCCAGTAAAGGTACAAAAAAAACAGTGATGTTAATTGTTGACAACGAACAACCTGCTCGTCCTGCCCTTCAACTCTGCACCAAACATCAACACTCAAGCTATTAAATGGACACCAGACTGCATATCCCACCATTCAATGCTGTTCACATCACTGCCCGGCTTTCACTAACACCACCAAGTAGGATTTTTCCGAATGGGGAAAGCCGTTCACCTTCAGGAATGTTTTAGCAAGTTCTAAAATCAACAAAAACATAAAATAATCTCAAAACAATGGAGAACAATGCGCCTGTTGTAAGTGCTTAGGCTTAGATAGTCCGAACAATGCAACGCTATCGGAGCTACACATCTCATAGTAAATAATCATGATGAATCGTGATACCAGGGACACAGAACTCGTGCGCAACATCCTGGCGAGTCAAAGCAGCTCTATAAGGATTCGTTTTCATCAGGTGTATTTTTGTAATTAGCTAATGCACGGATATCAGACCCTTCGTGGCAACTGTAACATTAGCATGCACGGCAATCCCATGGGTGTTGACTTGGTAGGCAACTCATTTAATCCCTCCACAGAGATCTCCGCAGAAATCTAAAACTACTCATAATAAATCATAAATAGAGGTCAGGAGGGTTTGTGAATTCATTTAGCTGCCTTCTTCGAGACGGGATATCAGATAAAGAGTGTTGAATGCTGATTGTGGGCTGTCACTAACCGACTGACGGCCCCTCTCCTCCACTGCACTGCCTCTGCACTGCACTGAAAATACCAAATAAAACAAAAAATTTCGCCCTGTAATTGAGCACCTTTTCTAAAAACACACACAGATTTAACTAAGTTGTCATTGCTTTGTTCCTCAGTCTATCTTTTGCTTTACTCTCTCATAGACTTCAGGGTGTAGCTGACATTACTGATCATGACCGCAAGGCAGCAGACCTCTGAATTATTAAACTTATCATCAGGCGAGGGCAGGTTAGGTTGCATTGGATGATAATATGTTTCTATGATGGAGACAAAAACAGACCATCTAATTAGGACTGACAGCCTCTTACAGCAAAAACAGTGTCACAATCCCTGGTGAGAAAACAAGTTCCTAAAAATAATAATAAGTTCTGTAAAGACTCCTCCTCCTACAATACTAGGTGGACACCAACAATAAGAAAATAATGTTAAAATCCATAGGAAGAGCATTCCTGTCAGCATGTGGGGAATTTGGTCTACTTACAGCACTACTGATTTGTGTCTCTGAGGAAGAGCTTTCCATTTTTGAACTACCACCAAAAAAAACACACACACACACATACACACACACACTTCCACCAAACACCCACCTGTGACGGCGTCGTAGAATTCATCCTCATTGCTCATCTTCTAGAGTCAAAGCCGACCAGTCGTTCAGGACAGATGTTCAACTTCTAGCACATGTTCCTTCTGGTGGCGAGGGAGACCTGTCAATCAAGGCCCCTCTGGAATATCACCACGGCAACAGCACTATATTTGTTCGATGTCCAGAGAATGTTTTTGCCCGATGGTTTTACCGAAGAAGAACGACACCAGAGGATGTCAATCAGAGCAAATCTGCTGTTTGGTTGACAGCTGATGTAACTCCGTCTGTGATTTTGGTTTTGTTGCGCAAATTAGAAATCTGTAGAGACAAAAAAAAACAAAAAAAAAAAAAAAAAAACATGTTATTTACCACAGCGTTTACAAAAGCCAAATGCAGGTCTGGCAATAAAACTAAGTCAAGATTAAGACGTGGGGACAACATCGACATTACCCAGGGTTAAGGTGAAGGGTTACATGACGGAAACATATTTGATTGGGCTGCATTTGAGTGATAATACTGTATGTTAGAGCTAAACAAACACTGAAATTCGCGTAGTCTGACTGACTGATGATAGCTGGTCGAACCTAGACACTTTGGCCTCACAGGTACAACAACCAATCAAGTGTTATTTTATATTTTGATCTTAAATGTCTTTAATTTATGCCCTCTGTAGGCAGCAGTTGTAAGATTTCAGATGACACACAATGCTTAGGGGGTCATTCCCGGCTCTCTGGGCTACCAGCTGAAAATCTGCTTAGTCTGGCTGAGCAACAACCTTGTCTATCATGGCCCACTGAGTGCAAACAGAGAGTTTTCTAGTCCAGTAGTTACATAATGAGGACACCACTGTCGCAGGCATTCTGGCTCTTTGTTACCTTCTGTTTGGTACATTGTCTCCTCAAACTTTTAAACGAGACCCCAAATTACCTTTAATTCTCAATTAATAACTCAAAATTTCAACACACTTAAAATGTGTTCTTTACAAGCCAAATCATATTGAAACTTCACTTTATATTAAAATCAGGGCAGTAGTAGCAGTGTTAAAAATTACCATGTAGCAACAACCATTTGTCTAAAGCTTTAAATATACAACCTTTAATCAAACTGGCTTTGACAATGTATGTCACAGTGCTGTACATGGATGGCACTTTCTCCATCCTGCTGAATGTCAGTGAGTAAAAGGTGACAGGATGATAATCAGTGAAGGTGGTACCAGCCAACCGAGAGGCTGTAATTCCAGTTTAATCCCTCGGCACATTATACAGGATGAAATGACACTAGCAGTAGTATGTCAATTAGTCACAAATGAAGTGAAATAGCGTTTGGAATGAAACAGTTCACTGTGCTGGAAACAGATCACATTATTCTGCTTCATAAAAAGGTTATATCTCATTTCTGTAACTTGGCTCGGTATCACATTCACTGCTCACTACACCACATTCTTCACAGTGAGAGTTACAATGCATAAAAGCTTATTTAACCACTTTCGCTCATCACTATAACCTGTTTGAGCTTAGTAATACTAAGGAAACCAAACTAGCATGAAACATTTTCATCATAATGACACAGCCCATATGGTAAATACAACTATGTTGACATTTACTCGGATACATCATGTCTAGCAGAAATTCAGCACGAAGCTAGACATCATCACACAGCTGGGCTCTACTTTCTAACACACAGTAGAGCTAAATCCAGTTCTTTAGCTACTTTATCTTGAGTTACACACGAGGTATCAAGCCTAAATACTTTTTTGCGTACCGACCAAAACGTGTCTCTACTATCGAGTATGGAAAAAGTGCCAAACATCAAAAGTTAGAACTGAATGCTTGGTCAGGTTACTGATTTGGACACACATTTCCTGATCTGAAGTTCTTTACTTAACTTACTTAACTTATATTTCCCTGACTTATTTAAGAAAACATTGTTTTGGTACAGGCATCAACATGGAACATTTTCAGACAATACCCAGCCCTAATCAAGACAAACTTCATTGTATTATGAGGGAAATTATTTGTTATTTGACCTATTCTACAGTTTTATGGTCTTCTGGCACCTTCAGAATTTCCAACCTGGATCAAAAACAACCATCAAATATTTCCTGTGTTTACAGAGGTCATTATTCAGACATTATTCAGCTTTCAGGTTAACCTTTTTCCTTCATTTGTTTCTGAATGGAATCTAGCACATTAGGTTTAGCTTGTATTCCTTAATAAACGCCAACTGCTTTATGAGCAATACACAGAGTTAGATTGGGTTAATGCTTAAAGATAATCCACTATTTCTAAGGCTGACAACATTTTGCATTCAAAAACTATACATACCTGCACACTCCCTGGTTAAATCCCCAAAAAGACAATTTTGTTTGTTACAGTTCTTCATTTCTGATTCTGAAGGTGAAAAGCTGAATCTGAGGGAGGTTTTTTTTCTCTCTTTAGCTTTCCCCTCTGCTCACTGCCTTTTTTTTTTTTTTTTTTTTTTTTTTACACAGTGGAAGGGTTTTATCTTTGCCAGAGACAGGTAACGCCTTCAGTACATGAACAAACTTTGGCCTCAGCGTCAACGATCGATAAGGTGAACAGAATGGATGACAAGCTGGTATTCATCTGTACGAACAGCTAATTCAACAAAACAGAACAAAAAGATCCCATTTAAAAGGGGAGTTGACTGCTTATCAGAGAAGCATATCTAGCCAAGACATCTACACGACAGTCTGATATGTACTGTGGTCTCATAATCCCGTAAACAAGAGAACTCCCAAAAATCAAAAAGTCCGACAGTGCATTTTTGAATCCAGATTAGAGGAAATATGTCAATTTAACTTTTCAAGTTTCAAAAGTGTGTCTGCTTAGTCTGAAGATACAAAGACAGCCTTCCCAAACTACCACCTGCTTCTAAAGAGTGAGTCACCGACTTGTACCAAAACATGTGTGATAACCCTTATCGTGCATATTTCTGTGCATCAGTGCCTCAGTACTCAATGTCTACCTATGTTCGGTGAACACTGCCAGACAAATACTTATACTCATGCCAGTTGTAAATTGACATGAAACAAGTGCTCCCAAATGGGTTTTTTTCTTCACATACAAGCAACTATTCTGCTTCTAGTTTGATGTTTAAACTGTCGTATCATATCAGCATAAAGTGCCATAACAGAGCAATTTATTTTTGCCAAGTCAATACTGATTCTGAAAATCTGAAAAAAAGTTCCTTTAAGTCATTCTGAGACTCCGTTTGACCAAACTAGATTTTTGGCAGGTGAGCAATGTTGACATCTAGTCACCAAATGTAAGACAAACTAATATTTGAGCACTGAAAATGTAATCTTGCAAACACACAGTGAAAACTTATGAAACAGCATTGCATGACAAAAAGCAAGTTTTGCCTACCTGTATGTCTATGGATACAGCAAACATGGCTGAAAACCTGATTTGCATGAGTTATTACAGGCTCACCATCGCTTAAGCCAGACTTTACAACCCTGCTGCCGCTGAACTGTAGCATCCATTCATACCAAGAATAATGATGCTTTACTGAACTGCCTTGTCATTTTTTAAGATCTGAATCCTAAAATAGGCAACATGAATATGTGCCTGATGGCTACACTCCTCCCTGACGGCTGGCATAACAACATTGTGACCGAAGGTCATGGTGACTGAGACTGACATCAACATTATTGTTGCATTATTGGTTTGATGCAATAAACTGACATAACCTGACGCTGACATACCATCAAAATGACAACAAAAGCTCACCTCTCTATAGTAATGTATTTTGAACAGAAGATGTCACAGTTCATTTCTGTATCCAACTTGAAGCAAATGAAATTCTTTAATATTGTGAATGATGAATCTTGATATTTATTTCTTGGAATGGCAGCCTGCCTTGGTTGTAGTATTTTTTACTGGCTACAATTCACCAGTTTTCTAAGTGGGAACCCTTCAGTATCTAGCCTGAGTTGATTCAACTGTGTTAAAGTGAACTTAAACCTAATTTCATAACATTCTTCTTCCAGCAATGAGCCAAAACTAAGCCTGGGAGTCACCAGACAATTCTAATTTTGTATTAAGCAACAGGATGCATCATGTTGCCAACAGTTTCTTAAGTCCTTGCAGTCAACATGACACTGGAGTAAAACCTCCGGCTTATGTCTTCTATATTCCTCTCAGTTTACAGCCCATTAAAAGCAGACACATTTTTAAGATCACTGCCCAAGAGTGAAAAGAAGCTATTCACATCATTAAAAAAAATCCTTTTGATTATGTGGCGACACTTGGGGGAGAGTATGACGACTACTGGTTGAACTACTATCCTCAGGCTGTACTTGGCCTTTCTAAGATCTGCAACAGATTCTGAAGCACAGTTGAGGAGGCACACTCCACCTAATTAGGTTTGCATGTTTGAAAAAGAACAAGAACTAAAAGTGCAATATCTGGGAATGCATCTTGGCTAAAATGTTAAATTCAATCAATCTGATTGAATGTATTGGTTTTGATTATTAACACAAGGACACAATTATTCCTCTCATGATTTGTGGAACTAACAGCATCAACAAGTACAATATTTGACCAATTTCTATTTGAACTAAAACCTGTTTTACACTGAAATGCAGTTTCAATCTATTATTTTATTTTATTTTTGGTAATCTTCTGTTTTTAACCAACTCACTTTTCTATTCCATTAATTGTACAGATAAATAAATTCCTACACTCACTCACTGTCTCTCTCACACACACACAGAGCTCTCTGATTGGCTGCAACAGGTTCTCAGATCATATCGCTCGCTCTGTCTCAGACACCCGTGAGCCGTTACGTAACCATGACAGACATGGCACCATACACACACACCACAAAACGTACTCCTCCATACATGGACACCAGCTTATCACAAATAACTAATCTAAGGCTTTCTTCTTCACATGTATGCGGCATGTCACAGGAGGTGGAGAGATAAAGTTTTAGACATTAACTACTGTTTTTGCTTTGGGGTTTCCTGCATATAATTCATTTATCAATAGCTACAACCTGACCTCTTTTACAGAGTTTATCTACTGGCTGTTCTGGCCGAAATCTTAGAAGAACAGTACATAAACACAAAGCTAGTATTTTTTCTTTTATGCCTTTATTAGACCTCGACAGTGGCGAGATGACAGGAAATGAGGGAGAGAGAGATTAAAGGGCCCCAACCGCATTCAAACCAGGGACACCGTGGTTCATGGTCGTCGTCTTAACCCCTAAACTGCACTTTATGTAAACAGTGTATCATGTTAGTCCACACCAGAGTA
Organism: Scomberomorus guttatus; assembly: GCA_038419695.1. Taxonomy (NCBI): domain Eukaryota; kingdom Metazoa; phylum Chordata; class Actinopteri; order Scombriformes; family Scombridae; genus Scomberomorus; species Scomberomorus guttatus. Next base: position 12,182,373 of record CM076449.1, on the reverse strand, counting down.
TGTCTGTCCTAATTACTGATTAGGGACACTGCAAGCATTAAAAATAATTTAACAGCTTTTACAAGATCACAACACAAGTCGTGTTTTAACCAGTTGTACTGAGTTGTTAAATCTCCCCAATAAAAAAACACAAAGGATCATCCATGATTTCAGAGTTTAACTTCCATATATGAACATTACAGATTCTGTTGACACAGGTTCATTCATTTCGGATAATAAGATTAATGATACTACAGTAGCTATTAACTATTAACCACTTGTACAACATTACAGCATTTGTAAAAGGAATTTATTGTTCCTGTCGGTCCAGATAATCAGATGATTATCAGCGTGTTAGTATTCCACATTATTACAGTATTACGGCCTCCAATCTATCAAGTACCACAGACCCCTCATGGGCCTCACCTATTCATTTTCTTTAAACAAACAGGTGCTACCAAAGCTTGTTACTGTGGCAACCCCACTGTCAAAATTTTCAATGGCATATAACCTCATTGCCAATCAGTCAAAACCTCGAAGACAAACCTACCGATCTTCCATTCATAAGTCCAGCGTACAGCTACTAGCTTAGCGACGTCTCTCCGTGCTGTCCTCCGAGGGCTGATAAAAACACCCAAAGCCAAAGGGACAAAGAGCGAGCGAGGGACAGAGACGGGCAGAGAGAGAGACAAAGAAAGAAATTTAGAGACGAGAGCTGTTGCCACGCAGGACAGAGCCCAGTACTGAGCAATGATACAGCATGCATACACACACACACACACACACACACACACACCTCTTTCTTTCTTTGCACACACCTACCTCAATAGGTGACACACCTCTAAACACGTACCACAAGTCAAGTTCACACACACACTGAAGCACACAATAAGATGAACGCTGAGAGAGGGATTTGTGAAATAGACCAGATCAAGCTTTATTGTTACCGACAACCAACATTTTGGGTAAAGTGGGACCACATAATGTGTAAACAGGGAAACAATTCAAATTGCCTGAAACTAATGTGGGACTGGTGGAGCTCAGTAACTCACTTCCGTCTCATTAGAAGCCTGCCTGTCCAGACCAGTGGCTTCCCAGAAAGGACAATTGATTGTGACTGCTTTCCAGACGTGAGGCTTGCCTTTTCTGGTACTTTCAGCCACCCATGCCACCACTGCACCACTGTCTCCTTTCAAACATTCAAACGTCACACAATCCTCATGCAACAGTAAATTACAAAGAACAGCACAACTCGTGGCAGCTGTCACGTTGTGTGCAGAAATTGTGTCGCAAAACAAAGCAGTCTCTTTTTAATCATTTAACAGTCTGTCAAATCTTCACTGTTCTGTAGATATGGTGGAAACACAAACGGCAAACAGCAGTGCTGTTTGAAAAAGGCCAAATGACTACTATCACACGCACAAGCTGTAATCAAATGGTGTGCATAAAGCCTGCAGCGTTAACTGTCAAAATCCCAAAATGCTGTACTGCTCTCATTAACCAAGATCTTTGCACTTTAATTCTTATCTCACCACTGTTTGGTGCACAAACTAAACAAGATGTGAATAATTCAGGCAACTTAGCGTGTTTTTCCTTCCCCGTCATTACAGAGGCACACATTAAGCTGAGGTTGTGTGTCATTCGATTAAGTTCTACCAAGCAAGAGCTTTAGGTTGTAGCTAGAAGATGACAGGAGTGGGTTTGGTCTGCGAGGATCTGTTAGAAGTAAGAGGCACAGCGAGGCCACTGAGTCACAGTCCAACACAGTGCAGCCCTTTAATGTGGTTGCTGTCTGTGTGCTAATTTGTGCGGAAAAGAAAATTACCAGAAGTTGACTTTGAAGGACAACATTTCTGGGAAGATGTGTGTAATGGGTATAGGAGTGACCTCTGCAGAGACAGTTGTAGGTGAACTAAAGCCAAAACAGTGTTCAAGTAGCCAGTGTCTTGTTCATGTGCACTACAAATGTAGAAAAGCGGCAGTAATACCATTCAAATCATGATTTTTTGATATTCAAATATCAGTATTCTTGAGATTTGTAGGCATAGTGAGATTAGGTTGGCTGAACCAAGTAGTAGTGAAGCACTGGAAGACAGCTTTAACAATCGGCCGTTGAAATGAATGAAGCAGATTTATTACAGTGCTTACATATGTTTTTGGTTCTTTATTGTTTCAAACCTTGGGCTGTATTAAAGAAAAGACTCTTCAGTGACCGTCTGTCAGCCTTTCAGATCTCTCAGACTCCCCCACTTCAAAGGCACCCTGTTAAGTTTATGTCAATGGTTTACTGACATTTATATGAAAGGAAATATTAGCACAAACTTTTCCTGGCTTTTGTCATATAGAGCAGTTGCAGCTGGCCTAAATTACACTATTTTACAGTGAGATGAAAATCTAATGCAGAAAAAAAATAACATTTAAAAAGGCAGTAAAAGCAAACATCAAAAAATGAAACAAGCTTTGGAGTGATTTTATGTCCTAGACTCACTATAAAGTACACTTAAGCACTATTTATCTTTCATGAGCTGCTCATTTAAAACATAATCTAGTACTTTATATCATCTACAGGAGGAACCAGTGTTGCCTGAGGGTAGGGAAATGGAGGTACATATCACAAGACCATAACCAAGGGCGTTTGTGTCAATGGCCCACAAACAACTTTTTACTAAAGCGCGACCACAAGTATGACATCAAATTTACTCGACCTTAATCACAAGACTAACTCTGTTAGAGTACATCCACTGACTGGAGCCATTCGAAAGAAGTAAGTGCTAACGTCAACATGTGTTCTGGTCTGCAGAGGGAGGACTTGCACCGCTGGCTACATTAACGACTGCTCAGCAGAATGGGAAAAAAAACTCAAGCGCCACAAGAGCAATACTACTGTACCTAATCAGCTGAAATCACACACTGGTGCAGCAGAAAAAATGATAGATGAGGATGTGAGAGGAAACTATGAGAAGCAAGTGAGGCTTCCAAAGATCACATCTTGTTTCTATCAGTCTTATCTCCTCACACTTAAGCAAAAACCATGCAGAGGGATGAAATGATGAGAATGATAAGGAAAAAATAAAGATAACAAAAATATTTTTACCATCTTTTAATAAAACGTGACCACCAAAGACCGTGAGAGACTGCAACCCCCTTGGATGAGGACATCAACACAGGAAGTAAATCAGAAAGTGGATAAACACTGTCCCACCCAAACACACGTACAAATGACTTTAATTGCATTTTCTTACTCAGAGTAACTTACAAGTTCAACTTAACAACTTCAAGGTTTTCAGCGCCCCGACAACAGATGAAACCTTTCTAAAGCATGCATTAATACATAAACAAGTCGAAGTCAAAACCTTGTATATGGCTGGACCGTTTATGTTTATGCAAAATTGTGTTACAGGGATAGTTTCTATAATGTGAATTCCTGGATATTAAATGTTCATCTGGAGGCTGCGGTGGAAATTATAAATGAAAGTTTTCACAGCATTGGGTGCAAATTCAGGAGGCTCATCTCCGCCCAGTTACAGCAAGCACACCTACACTAAACTGATATAACAGCTACATGAGTCTCATGTTTTACTGACAAGACTCGTATTTAATTCTGTTGTTTATCATTTGTGATGTCAAAACGTCAGAGAAATAAAAGCTTGCGTCCTGGTATTAGTTCAGTTATAAAATCCAGCTGCCAGCCGGAGAGTCGATCACACTGGACAGTAGAGGAGGAGACGTAAAGACGCTGGTACGTGTCTGTTTAAACAGGAGTTTAGCCGACTTCTCAGAGCTCGGAGCAGTGCCCTCCGTTTCCATCACAGACAAGTTATTTCTAAATCACATGAGGTCCCCAGGCTATACTAGTCCTGTGCAAATAGGGCTATGAGTGGAAGCACTGTAAACGCCCCCTGAAGATGTAGAAAACTGCTCACGCCGCTTCATTTTGAAAGCGCAACGGCCAAAGGGAAAACTTCATCACTAACTAACTAACTCACTCACTCACTCACAAATAACCGCACGTGTAGGGCTCGCCCCACTGTTGCGGTCCAGCCAGAAATAACTATGGTTGAAGAAATATTAGCCATAGAAGGAAAAATTAAACAAATGCAAACACAAACACAGTTGCATGAACTACATTAACGACAATAAGATGATTCCCAATTTTAGTACCTCAACTTCCACAATAATCACCTGAAAACAAAGAACAAGATTTTGGAAGACTGCATGTAAGTCAAGTCCTTTGTTGACAAATGAAAACAATAGCTCAAGACCTGATGAGTGTTTTCATAAACTCAAACAAACACAATCAGGATGAATCTGTTTCATAAAGCCAACTCTGAGCTAATGTGAGCAGACTAAGTCAAGTCTGGGTTATTTCATGATTTTGAAACAAACACCAGAGACATCAAGCACTGACCCCATTAATTCGCAGAGAAGAAAACAGATATGTAGAGACAAAACTGTGATGTTTGCCGCCAGAAAGCCGCACACAAGGTTAGCAGTAAGTTGTCAGTCTGACAGTAAATGTACAGCACAGGCTACAGTGTGTCAGTTAATAAATGCTGCAGCTTCCCAAGACAAAGAAAAGTCACGTCTGTTGTTTCCCCAACTGCTGGAAAAGTGAAGGGGGTTAGCCCCCCGAAGTCAGCAACAATGAGCTAGCCTAACCTGACGACGCTAAACAGAGAACAGAGAAATGTGTGGCTGCTGAGTTTCTCGTGAGTTTTGCTCAGGGCATCCACCCACAACCTAGGGGAAACACTGATGTCAAAATAAATTTGACAAACTGCAAACTGACTCGTGTTCATAGTGCAACAGCTGAGAAAGGAGAACATTCGGGGAGGAACTCTGAAGTGTTTCAGTTTGGCAGATTGATTGTAACACTGCTGAGGTGAAGCTAAACCTGCAAACTAACCTGACCAGGACCAGGCTAGTCTGGAGAAAAACCATAATAACTTAGGTCAGACTTATTAAAACCTCCTTTATGAAACAGAATTTCCTGAAAATAAGCCTCACTAAAGTAAGTCTAGTTTGCACTAAAGCTAGTCCAAAACTCAGTTTTTTTGCAATGGATAGCTCAAGCTTAATCCCCGTGCAGAGGTCAATCCTAAAGAGTTCACCGAGTTACTCTGTGTCTCTGCTTCTGACAGAAGTGATGAGTCTGTCCTTTTAGTGTTCCTCCACCTAGAACTCGTTTACTTGTGTAAACCTTTCGAGAACAAAACACACCGTCTCATTCAGAGGAAGAGGCTGAGCACAGTCTCACGCACACACACACGAGCTGCCATTTAGTCTAGTGTGAGTCAGCACGTTCCAGCAATACCTGCCAGAGGTAAAACCTGCTAGGATCATTGTTGCTGTCACACAGGTTTATAGATAGAAAGCCTTCTCAGCATCTCGTGTCGAAACGTATTTATTGTGTTCACCCTTAATAAACTCAAACACCATGACACTGCTAACTAAGTCCATATAAAACATGTGTACAAAGGCAGGTCTGTGCTGGCTTGTGACTAGTTCAGCTGGATATTTGCTTCTGTGTTGAGGTGTCCTGGTGGTCCTGCCAAGTCTAGAATCTAACCTGTGGATTGTTTTAGCACCACCGCAGCAATAGAAGGATGTGTCTGTCATTAAGACATGACACATTTTCATTTATAAGCTATTTTATAATCTACAATAACAAGTCGCCTTTACATTCTTTCAGTCAGTTTGTGCAGCAGTTTAACGCTGTTGTGTTCCCAATCAAGAAACACTACAGGAACAGGAAACATGGAGAAAACACAGCAAAACTAAAAACAAGAAGCAAACCAAGCTGACCAATCAAACTTCTTCCAGCCTGCCTTTGTCCCCCCAAAGCTCTAACATAGGCTTTATTTACCTGTAGATTGAGTCAATACTATAGTTTCATGTACAAAATGAAAGCAGGGCTGCATCTTTACTGGGTTCAAAAATTACCCCATACCTTACACCAAACATATCTTTAACAGATCAATCATTTCATTTTTTAGTTTTAAATTAGCGCAGTACCTCTATTCTTAGGATAATTAGAGAGCTGTAAGTAAGTATTTGTAGAAACAAAGATAATAAAGAGCTGGTTGCACAATCTGACAAATACCGGCAGGAAAAATAAACAGATCAATATCTTTAATACTTATCACCAATACTGGCCAATAATGAGAGTATGTGCATCATGGTGCATCTGTAGCAGACTTGTTCTCACAGTTTGTCCCTGCTGACCAACATGCACTCCACCACGAGCCAATCAAAGCAAAGCAGAACAGCACAATGGTTCTGACAGACAGGCTCCCGATTGGATACTTGTTTCCCTGCAGCATGCTCTATCATAAATTATACACACGGTATTGTTTCTCTGTTGCTTGGATGGTTGCCTAGACTAGCATTAACTCAAACTTTGCCTTGTTCCCATGTGGCAACACACTGCAGATATTAGATGCACAAAAAGGAAATAGCAGTTTTATGGAGTGAGCAGCTCCCCCATATTAAATGCTTCACACAGTAACTGATTGCATAGACACCATAGGATTGGACAGGTAGTAAGACACGCTTTAATGGGAAATATACAGCAGTTTCCATATTCAAAAGCTACCACTTGAGTGACAGACTTACTAATGTGTGTTTCTACTGGTGTTACTTTTCCTTTCATATGTGTTCATCTGGCCATCACTGCAACACTCCTCTCGACTGTGTTGAAAGCTGGTTTTTATGACATGCCTTGCAAAAGTTCTTTCCTGTTCCCTCAAATTTGACCACAGAACTCAACAATACATATTGCTTAATTGAACTTAACTAGACAACCAGTGAATCAACAGAGAAAAATCTCATCTATGTATAACTGCCTCACTCTGCTGTTTTGCAGGGAGGAAGGCGGTCCACTGGTACATCAATGTGATGCTCCCCTTTCAAATGGAAACCATCACTATAGCAACTAACTAAGGGGGTAATTAAGGCACCTTGGGGAGGAAGAGCCACAACAAAATGACAACAGCTGTAATTCCAGAGAGACTGGTCTGGTGTCTCATGTAATGTATCAATAAAATCAGCAGGTGGCTTGCAGAGTGGAAACCTCATCATTTCAAACTAGAATTTAAAAAAAAAAGTTAAGTGAACTTTCTCTAGGAAACGAGACCTTGGCCCCACACGTAATTGAGCAACGTGATGAATCTTCAAAGTACACGCAGCAGATGTCTCTTATCTCTCGAGACTTTATCTGAGAGGAATGGATAAATAAGACATAGGCGTAGAAATGCAGATGGAGGTGGTGGTGGTAAGGAGAGGAGGAAGAAGGAGTGAGGATGATGGGAAAGATGCTGATCGTTTCCTGCCTGACTGGGGTAAGAAAGGGCAAGAGGAAATGATATGACTGCAGGGCAGAGTGTGTGAGTGCTTGTGAGAAACAGAATATCATATATTTTAGTAGTTTTAAGTACAATTTCTATATCCATCCTAAAATCTTTAAATGTTCTTTAAATTATGTTTTATATTATACATTAAATAGTTTCCATTGGATAATAAAATCTATAAGTAGAATAATGCACAGCACACATTTTCATTCATACTATCTAGGGTTGCAACAAAATCTTTTTTTTTCTTCAGATTTTTCAATTAATCAATAAATCATTTAGCCTCTAAAATGTGAAAATAATGATAACTTACAAAAACAACCAAAGGTTTGTCTTACCTACAATCAAAAGTCACAAAATATTCAAATTTTCCCTATTAAGATGCCATAACAAGTAAATGTTTTTCATTCAAATCATCAATCACTAATTGTTTTGCTACAACTGAAACTGTGTTTTAGTTTATATATGTAAAAAAAAATACAAAGAATCAAGTCTACAGGTCAACTTCAAGTGCAGCACTGTGCCGAGCTGAAACATCATATTTTCAATCTGTAAATGTTTGTTACTGATTTGTCGACAAAAAAATAAATATTAAATGTCCTGTTAAAGCGTCTCAATGCCTTAGTATCAGTTCTTTATTCATGCACCAAAGATTTATCTGCAGTATTGTTATGTGTTATTGTAACGCACTGTTCTCAAATGGTAGTCAAAACATCCTCAATATACTAAACAACAGGATATTTGTATGATATCTAAACAGACTCTCAATCTTAGCGTAAGCATTTTTTCAGGTATCATCATCATCGAGTTGAGGCAGCAGTACAATCTCTGTCTATCAGGAGAGCTGCTGTGTCACTGCAGACCTTGGTGTCAGTGACCTACAGTACACCAACCTTAAAAGACAGCTTTGTTTAGTCTTTCCTGTGAGTAAGATGTGGATGGTGATGGGGTAGTGAGAAGCCAAACAGGCAGGGGAACATTCCCACTATTAGCTGGGGCAACTAAATGCGATAGGAGATGACTTTAAGCGACACTTTGCATCAGATATGTGCTCCTGGCAGTGGCCCACATGTTCCTGCACAAATCTTCCTTACAGATGAACTGACAGTCGTACCACTTTCATATCAGAATGCTTACTAATGCTGCTTTAATACATTTTTAAAAAGCCCGATGACTAACAGTAGTTAGAGATGACTACATCACTCATCTGCCGAGCTGTGTAAGGTTAATAAAATGTACTTAAAAACGTCCAACTCGCTACATAAATGCCAAAGAAGACCCATCCCAAATGCTGTGCTACCGTAAACTCTGTTTGCTTGCTAACATTAGCACATACAGTCTGGCAATTGATCTACCTTCTCAATTTAAAACTTAATTAACCTCGGAGAGCAAGGAAATTAAATGAGGATTTGGACTACTGCTTGTCTTTAATAACAAACACCAAGCTGACAGCCTGAACTCTGACAGGACGTCAGGGAGCTTTTTGACAGCTAGCATTAACGTTAGCGGGCGGGCTAAAAAGAAAAAAGGTGGCTAACTAGCATAGTTAGCAACCTTTCTTGTACACAAAAGACAAAGCAAAATTTGCAACCGTAAAAACAAAGAGAAAAGCATAAGCATGAGCAGTACAGTGTCTGCAAAAGTCCCGTCTTACCTCGGCGTAGTGTGCAGGGTGAAAGCTTTAAGTCCAGAGAGATGGACAGGAATTTAGTGTGTAGCCTCAGTTTGACACAGAGGCGGATGTCGCTGGCAGCGGGGGCGGGGCTAGAGGAATGACAGACATGGTCCAAAGCCAATGGAAGGTAGAAAAGAATGGAACAGGGAGTACTTACAACAAATCAGATTAGGAGCAAAATATGAGGAAATATGCAATAATTCCCTTGTTCGACATATTACTTCTGTGGTTTGTTATAGCTTTGTTGTTGTTGTTGTTGTTATGATTATTATTATTATTATTATTATTATTATCATTAATTACTGAATTAAAAAATATAGATGCATATTTTTTTCTGAGGTAAATGTAAATAAATCCAAGCCTGGATTCATGCATATGATCACATATTTCAGTTCAGAATTAATTTATCAGTATTTGAAAACTGTTTTAGTTTATATATGTGAAAAAATATAAAGAATCAAGTCTACAGTTCAACGTCAAGTGCAGCACTGTGCAGAGTTGAAACATTCATCATATTTTCAGTCTGGCAACAATTATGTTACTGATTGGTCTACAAAAAATAAATATTCTATGTCCTGTTAAAGTGTCTCAATACCTTAGCATCAGTTCTTTATTAATAAAGCCAATCAGGTGTAATGCCCAGAGTGACTGATCAATAACAATACAAGTTGGAAGGTAGAAAAGAATGGATCAGGGAGTACTACAACAAGTCAGATTATATAGATATAGATAAAGTTTTAATGACATAAAGTCAGGTGATTTGTGTAACGCAGGTAGCCCCTAAACATCACACCCTGATGGTTTCATATTCCAGTCATCTCCTGATTATCTCTTTAAGTAGATTAACTGGACATGATGAGAATGACTGGAATCCATGTCTCTGCACTGCACAGCTTTGTGAATGTTTCATGTCAGCAGCTGACAGTGACAGTGGTGATTTGCACAGCTGTTAACTTTGTCACAGAAAATGTTACTTTCTTCAGCCTCACTACAGCTCCTGTGGCATAACATTTGGCCTTTTGGATAGCTGGTGTTCATTTCAAACCCGGTTTATGAGACATCAGCTCAGCCAGAGTTTATTATCTCTTTCATCAATAATGTAGCTTGTCAGTCATTGATATGTTTGATACAGCTGGCTGCCGGCTTACAGAGGAACACAGGCATGACGAAGAATTAGGCATATGGTCTACACATTGATGATATCTCCAATACACTCCCAGTCTGTCTTTGTTCTTGTGTTTGTAAGTTGCTAAATTAGTTTTTGTTGTCTTGATTAATCATTTCTGTATGAATAAATCTCCCTTTTGTTCCTGTCTATTGTCTTTTCATATAAAAAATTGTAATTCAGCTTATATCAAATTTAATAAAGCTTTTTGATTTGTTGCTCTAAACACTTATCATACAGTGGCTCTTTAAAACTCAACTAAGCGCAGTGAGGCCTTAGCATTAAAGGTGGAGACAACATAAGAAAGAACTCTTATAGAGCACCAAGTTTAACCCTTTTCCTGCCGTTTACTGTACACTTAAAACATAACTCTAACACATGACTGCACACAGACACAACTGTAACCTTCAGTAATGATTTGCTGTTTTTTGTAGGCAGCATCGGACAGACCAGCAGTGTATTTCTTTTCCCACCGTTACATAACAACAATGATGGTGTGATGAGGAGAAAAGAAAAGAGAACAGAGGATAGGATGAGAAAAAAACTTTAGAGGAGGAGGGGAACAGGCGGAGAACAGCGGAGCAGAAGAGAAAATGGTCTCCATTCAGACTCACAGTGGGACACAGAGTCCTGCTTTTACACAACGACACACACAAAGACACAGTCATATACTGTCCATGCATATGATCACACAAGCATACATAATACACAAACATGCACACAAGGAATGTGTCAGCGGTGGTGTACACTTGCAAAATATTCCACCAGGCTCAACAGTGTCAACATAATTACTGCCATTGTCTACACACACTGCTTAGTCAGTCAGAAAAAGAGATGTAAATGACACGTATTCTCATTTTAATGCATGAAGGATTCCTGAAGAGAACAAAAAAAAAAAAAAAACAGCTGGTTAAACATTGTTTTTCAGCCTGGCAACATCAGTTGGTGCACCAGAATCAGAATAATGATTTTAATAGTTTACTTCCTGTTTGCTGTGCCAAATTGCTAAAATCAGTTCTACCCAAGGAAATGCTTTGATCTTTATCATAAAAATGCACCAGAAAACAGAACTTGTGCTTTTGTTCCTTTGATGTTTGCTCTGTGCTGCAGGTTCGACTGCTCACCACTAGATGGAGGTAAGAGATACATTAACTTTGCACCTGCGTGGTGGTCTATTGACCACAGCCCCCAAATAATATGGAACTGAATCTGAATAACAGATATTTATTAATGTCCTCTTATAGCTGAATATATATGCAGTGCTTTCTGATATAAACACACACTAAACACTTTAAATAGACGTTTGGTGAAAGGAATGAATAGTTAAACTAATATAACATAATAGAATATAACTATTTACAGTATGAAATCTTGAAACCATAATGGAAATATAATTTATACCTGAAGTATATCAAATATGAGGGAAGTTTCTTGAGGTGGAGGAATCAGTTACATGAACTTCCAACACTCATCATTGAATTGTGTGTAGCAAATACTTTTTTTTATGTTTTTTAATGTGTTGGTTCCATCTGGAAAATACTGTAAATGTACGCCTTTAATACAAAGCCATTGTAATGCTGTAACATCATATTTTGTTGATGTTGACCAGGAATTTCTCTCTTTGACTGCTCCTTTCCCAGCAAAGCATCACCTATGAAACAGCGTCCCCTGGTGCTCATATTGATTGAGTGCCTCGCTCAAAGAAACTTGAGCAGGGAGGAGGCTTTGATTCTCCTCTGAATAAAAGATGGTGTTTTAAACAAAACGAAAGCGATTAAGAGGTCTGGATACAGAACTGCTGAATGCCAATCCAAACTTTTTAATCCGATAATGAGGCCTTTTAAACCCAAGGATCATCTTAATGTTCACACTTGTTTTATGGTCTTAAACATGATAGGATCACTCGTGCACACACATGCACACAAGCACACCAATACACATACATACATTGCACACTGAGAAGCCCTGGGCGAGATCCAGCAGTACCAGCAGGAGGTCTGAGATTTAATATCGTTATATATAGGCCATCCTCTGTACCCCTCAGCGAGAGAGCGCTGGGTAGAAACTTGTTATTCCAGATAAAGCGGGTCACATGAGACTTATTTTACTTGCAGGGGACAATTTTCCTCTCTGACTCTCACATAGGGACTCAAAATAATCTGTTTGAGGTTGACAACACCGCTGCAGAACCATTATTTTCAGTCTCTGAGGGGGGGAAAGCACAGATGTTCAGTCAATCCAAATCACACTGTGATAAAATGTGGAAATGATGAAAAATATGCAGTAATAGTAATGTGAATTAGTCCGACGCCATGTGAGACTTCTTTTAGTTTTAGGTATCACAAAACGACTGTGTTTTAGAAAAAAAATGGCAGCAAACAAACAGTAAAAGCCCGTCCTCTCAATCACTTAGAATCTCCTTACTTAATTTGAGAATTGATATAATTTTTTTTAATTAAATGGCCATTAACTGCACAACTGGACTGAAAAAAACTGACCTTCACAAGGTTCACAAGATTTAACTTCTGGCTCCAATGAAATAAAACTGCAGAAAATATAATCTCAGAAAATAATTACAAGCAGAGGATGCTCCTAAATTTACAGCAGCAAAGAAAAAAAAGGAGAGCAGATATTGTATGAGAAATATATGTCTCCTCGTGTCAGCAGGCAGCAAATAGCAGCGGCACTGCTGATGCAGTTTCATAACCATCAACACATTCTGACTGCTTTCCAATTACTGCACTGAAGATAACTTGCAAGGACAGCAAATTTCTATTATGCTTTTTTTTTTCCTCTCAGAAAGGCAGACTGGAAATTGGGTGCTCTATTATTCAGACTGGTTGGCAATAAAAGGCACATCAGGGTGTTTTCACAGATAATTAGTAAAATATGCTCATTGTTAATGTGTATTTGCTGGTTGGTTAACTGGGTTTCCTCCCTCCAGCCTCCAGAAACTGAGGTGGTGTGAGGTGTTATGGTGCCACTGCCAGCATGGAGTTCATCAACTCATTTACACTCACATTCCTGATGAAAGACTGGTTGTTTCAATGACTGGTTAGTTGGTTTAATCATTTAATTATTCACTGAAGGAAGCACATAATGAAGACACAGAGGTTAGACCAATACATGAGAAAGAGGGAGAATCTGCTAAAAAATGGTTTGTTTGGTCATTCAGTCATTCTGTGTCAAAGCAAAATTCAAATTAGTGGCAGCTGACTGGTTAATTGGCCAACAGTCTGCCATGCTGGCTGGTTGCCCGTCTGGTTTCTGATACAGAACACTCTGTGTCCACAGCACAGGGATGCCCACAGAAGTATTACTGTTAGACGACGCATTTTGCACAGTTACCCACCTTCAAAGACAACGTGCATGTGGACAGGTAGGTCTAGCTTTGGCCTCGCAGCCACACAGGCAGAATGAAAACTGAAATGAAGCAGTTAGTTTCATATTTAGTTCTTAGCCCCATTTTCTTCATCTTGCCTCATCTACAGTACTTCATCGTTGCCCTTGTTTACAAGAAAGACACACAACAGTCCCAAGAGAGCAGGCTTAAACTGGTTGCATTTAGGTTTGACACCATTTCAGTTTTTATTACAGGTACAATATAGTGCACACAGTGTCTTGGTAGCTTACACTATAGACTCTATTTTGATACATGAATTTCAACTTGGAACAATACGTGTGCTTATTAAATTATTATTATGTAAAAGACATCTGAATGAACACTGAAAAAGCTAACATATCATGATTTTGCTGTTAAGCTAACATCACATTAGCATGTTCAAACCACACAAGCATTGCTCTCAGCTAATGGCAGCATACTGAGCAGCTGAGGGTTACTTCATTAAAATGAGGGAATGTCGCACTGATCTTATACAGGAGCTATCAAATGGAAGGAACAAAATTGCAGATGTGTGTGTTAGAGGGCAGGAGGTGTCCTCATGATAGTGGGCCTAACTAATGTCACCTGGACCTGGCAATTTACAAAGAGCTACCAGCAAAGAGCAGACTACATTACCATTGCAGGATGGTTTTAATACTGCTGATACTGGTATTTCTCTTTATTCTGCTCTTGAAATCTGCATCATAAGGTTCTAGATACAGCAATTACCTGAAATGCAAGGGTACAGTACATGATTGTGAACTGACTAATCACTACCTTGTGTTATTTTAAGGGTAATTAGAGGGTCAGGGCTTTGTGAGGGCCAACATGGGGGCTGTTTGTGTAACATTTAATTATTCAAAGAATGTCTTCTACCACTTCATAGTATGTATGGAGCAATGGATGGCCTGTTCATTAATGATTCAAAGATCTATTCTCCTACTCCAAATTACAATTTCCATGTTGAATTGGATCTTTAAAAGGTGTGTACGCTGAGTGTAGAATTACAATGGACAGAAAAGCAGCAAAATAACCTCACTGCAGGAGGATTTTGCCAAAATAGGCCTTTTTCATACAAGACATTTGGTCACAGTAGGAAAAGCACAGGTATAAATGATAAAATGAATAAAGACTGAATTCCATTTAGCTACTTCAGCTAATCTTTCTAATCTTTAAAATCCTTGTTATAACATATCTGTTGTTAATTATTTCTTATTATTGTGGCATCTTTCTAACAATTTTTGTTCTTTCCTGTCTTTTCTGTCGGTTTGATTCTGTCACCATTAAGCCAAGCTGTTTGTTTGCTAACTACACAAAGCCTCTCACTCGTTTTATCTCCAAAACAAACCATGAATATAAAATGCTTCACTTCCTCTGCTCCAGAGGATTTTCCTCATGAAAGAGCCTCGAGACGGCAAGTCTTTAAAACAACAAATGTGAAACCTTTTCATCTGGTCTTTGGCTAAATCAGTGTTGATTGTAATAAAGATAATATGAAAGAGACACATTGAGACAGAACACTTTGTGAGACTTTCAATGGCAGGTGTTCAGCATTTCTGATGTGAATGAAGATGTACAGTCTATCAGATGTAATTCTGTGACTGCCACTGCAGGATCATTAGTCATGAATGATTTAAAGACCACATGATTTCAAATGCACCCCCTTCTGGTCATAGCAGTGTCTTTTTTAGAAATGTAAGACCAGAGACTTTGAAAAATGTCAAGTGAGAAAAGTGAATAGAAAAGAAATGGAAGACAACTGTTTTCTTTGATTTTTTTCCTTTTGGGCGGTTTATTGTTAAATGACAACCGAGGTCCCAGCAGAGATTGGATTTAGGGTAAAGACCATTTTTAATGGCACTGTGATCAACTGAGCCAGAGGTTTTTTTCTGACCTAATACAGTGTTACACACTGGTTACATTATTCATTTTAGAGACTTGTGGTTTCGTCTCTTTGACTCCTTCATGCTCCCCAAAGATTAAGCTCACCATCTGAACATACATGCACGGAATGCTGTTATTGTGACTAGTGTGTGTGAAATACCTTTCCTTTCTTTATATCACTGTCAAGTAAAAATATATATTATATATATATAAATATTATATGTAATGTGTAGTAAAAATATATAATGTATGTTTGGATTTATACAGGTGAGTTTGAATGTGTCAGACAAGTCTGAATACTTTCCTCTCTTCATACAGAACCATGTCATAACTAAAGGTGAAACCTGACAGTGATGAATGACTGCTTAACATAGACATCATAATCTGTTTTGCCTTTATGAGTCCTGCTTTTCTTGCATTATTTTCACAGTACAATCACATTATTTGCTTGCAAGTAAACACAACCAGTTTTAGACCATCTATAGCGCACATGTCAGTAATAAAATCCATACATCTAACTGCTCCAATTCTGTGTTCGCCGTTCTAGAGTTTCTGCACATAAATCATTCACAGGGTGTGATTCTGCCACTGCAGACTGTATCGACATCTTGGATTGGCTATGTGAAGAGACTTTAATCCGATGGTGGTCACAATTTTACAAACGGCCACAACAGAGACAAAGGATCGAGATCAGAGAGTAAACATGAATAGAAATGCTGCTGCATAAACATTACAAGTGATAATGGAATCTAATTGTCTGTTAGGGCGGATACATACAGGTGTGCTATTGAAGAAAGTCAATTCAATTCAATTTATTTATTAACATAGCGCTAAATCATAACAAAAGTTATCTCAGGGACTTTTCACACAGAGCAGGTCGAGACTGTAATCTTTAATTTATAGAGACCCAACATTCCCCCATGAGCAAGCACTTGGTGACAGCAGCAAGGAAAAACTCCCCTTTAACGGGAAGAAACCTCAAGCAGAACCGGGCTCTAGGTGGGCGGCCATCTGCCTTTATAGGTTGGGTTGAGAGAGAAAGAAGGAGGGAGGGGGAGAGGGGAGAGAGAGACACAGAGAAGCAACAACAATAATAACAATAAAAATGATAATAATAATAGAAATATGACTAGTAATAATAATAATAGCAGGAGTGGTTGTCAAGGGAGGACACCCACAGGACCACACAACCACGGTGTCCCCACAGCCATGGTCCTCGATATTCATAACCAGGGGGAGGAGGAGAGAGGAGCTCAGTGCATCATGGGAAGTCCCCCGGCAGTCTAGGCCTATAGCAGCATAACTATATATATATAATATAACCATATGAATATGGTTATTATTAGAGACAAGGTATAAGTAGGAGTGGAGGAGGAAGTCCTACTCTGCTTTTTGGCATTAATAATGGAACAAATCACATGTTAATGTTTGGAGATGACATAATGTCCCTGTCATCTATGGAAAATGCTGCAGAAACACATTTTTAACCCCTTATTTATACTGTATACAAACTTCATGATGAAGTTGTTGCACTGCATTACCGCCTACCACTGAATCACACTCATATAGTCAGCCCACTCTCATTCTACACTACTGGATATGTTTAAATGTAAAAGACAATTAAAGGATATTAACAGCTACTTAAGGTTTAAGAATTACCTGCTGACTGGATGTAAGGTGACAGAAAAATAGTCAGTGCTGTGAAGAGTTGTCACAGAGGTATGAGAATGTGAGCTAATGTAGCTATTGAAAAAGACAAAAGGCAACAAAAGATTGCCGACAACTGAGTGAAAGAAAATGCTCTTTGTGAAAATGATAAAAGTTAAAATGTACTGTATTAAAATGATTGTGATCATCAAGGGTTGCTTTTCTCATTCCACAGGAACTGAAGGCGGTGCACAATGGGTGTATTGTTAATTATTGTCAGTATTCATACAGTGGCAGTGGTGCATCTGATTATCTGATATCTGATATTGTGACCATGCCAGTAAAGCCCTTTGAATTTGAAAAAAATGAGAGAGAGACACACACACTGGTAACCTGAGACTAATACTGTGTTACCATGTGCACATAGAGTCCCACATGGAGTCAGGTGATGCTCTGACCTCCCACAACAGAGGGCAGCTGAATTAATTATGATGGGAATGGCTGTTTTCAAGGGAGATTCTTCTAATGCATACAGATATACTGCACACAGACATAGCATGGGTTAACCACTTGTAATAAAATAATATTGAATTATCTTTAAATAACACATTAAAATACAATTTAACTTGCAATACAGAAATTTAGTAAATATTTTTATTCAATACAATTTTATCTAATGTGGTCAATTTACTTTTTAAAGAGAAAAAGTTATGAACAATTATAAAAGCCTTATGGAGACAGAGATTGCAAATTGGTTCAGGTACAATTCCAACTCCCCATCCAAATAATTGGGATGGGGAGGGGGACTGAATCTGAATCTTATTTCTTTAAAAAAGCGACAGCCTCCCTAGCATTATATAAATTTCCAGTCATTTATATTTTCCCTTTGACATTGAAAAAATGCAATACCCTCCCTGCAACATCTCAAAACAATGTAACTATGGCAAATAGAACAAAGAGATGAAAATACAGCCAGTGTCTAATTTTGAATAAAGAGCTGCTGCAGCCATTAAATCTTTATCATACTGTAATGATAAAGAACTTTATTCAGTTCAGATTGGCATCTTTTATCTACTCTGCACATTCCCTTGTTAGAACATTATCTGTACGTATCTTTCATTATAGCTGTTTTGTGATTGTTGATTTAGAGTTTTTAGACTGTTTTTGCATTATCAGCTTACTGCTAATACAACATTTTAAGTAGTTAACTGTTGAATTAAGCAACTGTTAGAATAACTGTTGTGTATTTTTTACTCCAATACTGTTTTCAGTTTCCCAATTGCTTCCAATAAAAACATAAGAGGCATGCTGCTGTCTTCAACCTTTATTGGAAGTGTGTTTAACTTGCTGCATAGCTGTACACTTACACACATAGTGAGGGGCAGAGGAGTGGGCTTTAGTGGTTCATACAGCAATAACAAACAAATGTGCAATTAATGAAGTTACCACCAACTAATTGCCACATGATAAACCTGGAGCCTTCTGGACCCTTGAGAGTCTGACGCCCCAGGGCAGTTTCCCTTTGCCCAGTTGGTAATCCAGCCTGAACTGGAGTGAAATTGCGTTCCACTTTGAACTGGAACATAACTGTGTCATATGGGTTGAAAGTTTTAATGTCTGAAATTCTCCATTGTGAGTTTTTTCCCTCTAAGTGAGATGATGGAAAGTTGCAGTGAGAAGAAAACCAGGCCAGATTGGACCACTGACACTGACCCGCTAACCTCATTGGGTCCAGGCAGGGAGCAGCCAGCAGGGGCACTGTGGCTGCTCCCTGAGGAGGACTGGAGCTCCAGCGTCCCCTCCTCTTTCATCAGCAGCCTGGAGGACAGAGAGTGGCAGAGCATCCAGGACAGGGTGATGGAGCCGGTGAGTAACTGACCCAAATTAAAGAATAAGAGTTTCATGCAACACAATAAAGTATAATTAAAGCAGCATTTGTAAAATAACTTCATGAATCGGTGTAGGGCTGCAACTAACAATTTCCCTCATTAATCTGCTGATTATTTTTCTCGATCAATCAATCAATGTTAGAAAATTGTGAACGATGCCCATCACAATATCCTGGAAACCTAAAGTGAGTCTTCAAATGTTAACCCAAAGATATTCAGTTTACTATTACATAAGACAAAGAAAAGCAGAAAGTCCTGACAAAGGAAAAGGTGGATCCAGAGAATGATTTTTGTGTGTATTTCCTAAAATGTTGAACTATTCCTTTAAGGTTTTCTGGTTCTGGTGAACATAAATCAAAATGCAGAAATGATCTCAGACTCACTTTGAAAAGTTTATATATGATTTTATATATAAATGGTAGAAAAAAGGTGTTTTTTTTAACATCACACATGATGATGTCTTATAAGGTTGGTTTCCCCAAAGTACACTAGGCAATAGTAGGTAGTAGTGAGTCTGGGTAGTTGTCATAGAGTCAGTTGGTCTTTTTCTGCAAATTTTCAAACCAGCAAATATTCATGTTTGAGAAACTGCAAAAAAACAACTGTCCTGCCATGGAGGTGGAGATGTTCAGTCTGAGCTCTGACAGTGATGATCAGTCATGATGTCTTTATTCTAAGACTAATATTTGTGTGAATCCTTACCCATTACTTGTGTCCTCTGACAAGGTTAGCAGTTCAGCTACTAAAGAACCTTCTTGCCAAGTTACTGGCCTTGGTTTCCCCAAGGAGCTTCAGCCTAATGACCGGCTCACACAGGGCTTCCCTGTCCACCTTAGACTCGGTTGACATTTTGGACACTGTCATCAATGCTGTGGAAGAAATATGCCATAATAAGAAAACCAAGTTCTTGCAACGACACAAGAAGACAAGAGTCACTGAGGACCGAGTCAACTCTGCAGCTTTTCAGATAAAAGCCACCCTGCAGGAGAAACTGCGAGAGTTTTTCTGCTCCCACAAAGAAGCTGTGGAGGAAGTAAAGAAAGAGGAAATGCTAAAGGCAAAGAGGATGGTATTTACACCGACCTGAGAGAGAAGACAGCAGAGTGTGTGAAGTACGAGAGATCCAGAGTCCAGAGCATGAACGTTGCTGTGATGACTCTGCTGGATCAAACGTATGCCTGTAGTGATAACAGCGACGGCTCAACACTGAGCAGACTGGAGGTTCTGATCAGCCAGGACAAGCTGTCCAGCTTCTGCCAGCTGCTCATGAAACCTCTGAGTCTGTCCTGCGATCCCGTCAGTCCAACTGAGCAGGTTCACTCATTCTCTGAAGCAGCTGTAAAGCGACAGCTCATGTCGCTCCTCTTCCCTCCTCTGTCCTGTCCAGAGTTGGCCCAGCTGTACAATGACATCATCAGCCTGTATGCTCAGGTGATCACCAAGCAGGTGATAAGCAGCCTCAGCAGGTCGTCTACTGCCTCCCGGCTGCAGCTGGAGGTGGAAAGTTTTCTGGAAATGGTAGAAAATGACTGTGGTGCACTAAAAGAGAAGAAGAAGAGGGAGAACGTGGTGCATTTCTTCCATGAACTTCCAAAAAAAGCTAAGAAACAAATGGAGGAAGCTAACAACAAAGGGGGATATGTATTCAACTTCATATGAGGACACGCAGGATGAGAGTGCCGCAGTGTCTGAGCACGCTGAGGAGGAGGAGGGTGTTCAGGCTGACATCGCCAAGCTGAGAAACGGCTCTTCTTTGTGAACTTCCAGACACTTCCAGACAAAATAGTCGAGACTTTTTGGGTGTACGAGCCGACTCCCTGGCAAACTCAGGCACTTTTCCCCATTTAATGAACACTGTCAATGAAATTCTCAATATGAATTATAAGCTTTTAAAGAAAAAATTAAAGTTGTGCCAACAAACAAAGCTGAGTCCTGATAAATTACAATCTTTAGCTGAGATTCATTTGAAAGGTAGAAAGTTGCTGCTGGTGTGGCCCATCACACTCCCCCTTATTCAACCCTCCCTCCCTCCCCAATAATATACAGTGCCTAAAAATCTATCCAAAATAAACATAAATAATACATGCTGACATTGTGCACAGAAACAAGCAAGATTGGGTGTATTAAAACAATCAGTAAATGGAGTCTAGTGTCCTTCTGGGGGAGTGGCTGCATGATGTATTTTCTGGCTGCCACACATCATTGCTTTCCATACACTGACCTGTAAATAAATATCACATAATGTATATGTGTATTTTAAATGCAGCTGCAGCTGTCTCATTATCATCATCTCATCATTACCAGTAAATGTAGTCTTGGCTTTTAACCAGTGCATAAAGAGCCTCGTTGAATCCTGCTCTTGTCAGAACATCCATACAGTGTTTTTCTCAAGAAGTGTCCTTCTAATATCTTGCAGTGGTGGCGACAGAGAGCTGCAGAAATGAGATGCCCTCTCTCTCTCTCTCTCTCTCTCTCTCTCTCTCTCTCTCCTCCAGGGCTACATCCCGTTATCTGGGCGGAGAGAGAGTGAGAGAGGGCGAAAATATCCACCACACTGCTTCATAGTTGTCACCCACAGCTCCTCTGAGCAGGAACCGGCTATTTGGTGGTGTTGTCGAGACAGATTCTGAGGCGAAGAGGGGAGGATCTATCAGAACAAAGCGGAATCATTTATAGATTATATTATATATATATTATACAGACGGTGGAAAACGGGATTACATTTGGCCTTTTTGCAGTTTTTGGACTCTGCTTCCTGCCTCTTCGTCTACTGTTGCACTACAGGAGGGTTTATTGTGGCTGGAGTGAGGATCTCCTCCTTTTGTGTTGCTGCAGTTGTTTATCCACAGTCCAACTTCTGCCTCCTCTTTCACCGCAGAGGAGGTTTCATTTCAGTTTTTCCAGTTTCGGCCTAAACGGAATGAATGACAAAAACAAAGGAGGTTGATGTCCATAACTCTCCGACTCACCTCTCCTTCGCCTCGCCCAAGGAACGGAGACTCCATCTCCGGCAGAAGATGGAAAGCGGAGGCGGGACGGAGGGCTCGGACAGCGGGCAGGCGCAGCACGCGGTGGCCGGGCAGCAGCAACAAAACCCCCGGCCTGAAACCGCGGAGCTGTCTGCGGTGCTATCAGCTCCGTCTCCGGGTGAGAAGAAGAAGATAAACCGGGCTCCGTCCCCGGCCAGACCGAAGGATGTACCCGGGTGGTCGCTCACGAAGATCCGTGGAGGGATTGGGACCCCGACCCTGAGTGTAAAGCCGGGAGCCATCCACTTGGGTAGCCGCATTTCCAGGCGCAGTCCCGTAGGAAGCCTCAGTGGAAAGGACGGTAAAGCGGAAAAGAGCGGTGGTGGCAAACCGGTGGGTAAATCCTCCTTCTCCGCCGCCGCGTTGTCCAAGACCTCTGCGGCCAAGGGGGCCAAAGGCACCGGAGGGCGGAGGAAGGTGTCGGACGCCAGCATAGGATCGGATGATTTATCCAAGGACTCTGGCTGCGCCCCCGGGAAGCTTTCCCCGACCGACAGCAGCTCCGAGCTATCGGACTGCGCCTCCGAGGAAAACAAGCTCTCCACGGACGCTGTGAGCAGCGACGCCGAGTCGAGGAGCAGCCGAGGCGGGGGACTGGACGGAGACAACCCGCTCAGGAATGGCGCGTCGGCGGATAGAGCTAACCAACAAGCCGCTGCCAAATCCAGCAACTTCTCCGCGGAGAAGGACCGACTCTCCCTGGGTGTGGAGACCGGGGAAGGGAGCATTTCCCCCGGCGAGGAGCGCTCCGTCACCTCGTTTGACAGCAGGGTGCCTGCCAGCACGTCCCTGGCTTTCTCAGACCTCACAGACGAGTTTATGGACGGGATGCATGAGGAGTTTGTCAGGGAAATAGAGGAGCTGAGATCTGAGAATGATTACCTCAAAGTAAGTCAAATATGTCTCATTCATTGTCCATAAATAATGTGTGGATTTAAATTTCTTGGAAGTTGCATACCTTCGTACTTTCCAAGTTTTTTATATCAGGTCCCTTAAAAGACAGATTTTGCACCAAGGGCCCCATGGGAGAGGGTTTTAATAACAGAGAGCACAAAAATAGGATTAGTTCCTCCCCAAGTCATTTTGCTTTCAAAACAGGATCCACATACAATCAAAATACCTTCTCTGTGTGTTGGGTTTATTTACCAGTTCACTCTAGACTTGTTTCCTGCTGTGTAGAGATGCCTTTGGATGCCATCCAAGGCTACTCACTACAAGGATGATGATGGTGTTATGAATAGAGTCTGCACCCTCAATAACACATGAGCAAAACATGCAACCTTGTGGCCACAGATTGGATGCTTTATATTCTTAGAAAAGACTGTAAAGCTGGTAGATACCATATTTTTTGACAGATTGTGGCTCTTGATGGAGTTGTTGTCAGTCTCATTCTGCCTTCCTGGTGTGGTTTGTGAAGGTATTTGATCAGGATTGGTTTAACAGGGAGTTTAAGTATCCTGTGATTGATTAGATACTATTTCTGTGTCTTTTCCATCTTGACAAGAGTAAAAAACTCCAAATCCATGTATATTTGTGTATTAAGGGTATTTCTGTCATGGTTCAAATGTTGTCAGAAAGCTCAAATTTCAGTATTGGCAACATCATACTGAAATGTTGTTCTGGCAGACTGTAGTGTACAAGCCACACAAGACAAGAGTAGTAATGTTATGTACAGGCTGAACTGACAGCAGCCATTGCAAGCCTCCAGCCACCAACACCAAAACGTCAGCACTCAAGTAGGTTTAAAGAAACAATGATATCATTAGAGTTTGATACTTAAGACGTCTGTCAGCTCCCTCCACATGTCTGCAGGCAGTGAAATGTAATATACGTGGATCCACCGGTCAAGCTGATCCACCCTGCCTTGAGAGTGATTGATTTGGAAAAAGGATCAATTACATTAGCATGTCCCTAAGCACTAACTGGCGGTGACCAGACAAGCCAATAATTGTAAGAGGCTGATCGGGAAGGGTGATTGATCAACAGCCCTCGCCTGAACAGGAGCAGCACCTCCTTTTTTGTCTGGAAGTTGTGTTGGAGAATTTTGAATCTTGGTTTAGTTTGTTGGTCATGTTTTCTTTTTTTCCATTTCATAGTCTGACCTTTACTCTGTGAATGGAGTCACACAACTGGTGGGTTTTTTTTATTGATCACTGTGATGACCTCAAAACATTCACTTGGTTTTTAACACACCTGCAGCTCTTGTGAACATGAGCGGTGATGCATTAGACATAAAATGTGATAACATTCCACTGTTCTGAAAGTAAAATGAATAAACATTATTATGAGGATATAATTCACAATATTATTAGTTTTAGTTATAATAGCCAGCAAAATAATTGGGATTATTGCTCCATGTTGGTATGTAGGCCTCATTTGTTTCCAACTTTTCTGATGTAAGGCTTTGCTGCTTTTCCTATATCACTGTAAATTGAATCTTTTTGTTTTGCACATTTGCAAAAACAAGAAAATGGGAACGATGGGAACAGTGATGGGCATCTTATAGCCACATTCATTGATAATGAAAATAATCATTAGTTGCAGCCTGAGTCGTGATTACATGTGCCTTCCCTCTAAAATCTTTAGCTATTGATATTGGATTTCTCTTGTTTCCTCAATCTCTTCTGAAGTGATGGTCATTGAGCATCTGTGTGTGTGTGTGTGTGTGTGTGTGTGAGTGTGTGTGTGTGTGTGTGTGTGTGTGTGTGGCAGTCCAGGGCTGCTGACTGAATGTGGGACAACATGTAACAGAGCTACTTTATTGGACCACCCCAAAGCCTCATGGGAGGCCTTGCAGTGATGTGAGTCTGGTTGTGTCTGTTGTTGCAGCTGTGACGAACACCTGGTTAGTAATCAGAAGATCAAAACAACACGCCGCTGAGGTGTCAGACTCTCCCTCAGTCTCTCTGTGTTTTTGTAGATGCAGCATCTAATTGTCGCCCATTAATTCCTCCTCTGTAATTCTACCATCACTGCTCATCCATCTTGTCTTTTAGTACATCCTTCATGCCTCTTGGCTATCTTCGACTATAGGTTCATGTACAGCATGCTGATATGCTGACAGCTGTTACAATCTGTGATTATAATTGCATACCATAAGTGTGCACAATGTTTCTGTTAAGATCTGCTATGACAAAACCACAACTGCAGTCCTAACCTTCTCCTCACTTACTTACCTCCTACAGCTGAAACATTACAGCGCTGTCGGTCACTCCTAGCATCCGCACACCTCATTGAATTGGCTCTCACTCAACAGAAAGCTAATCAAGGAATTGAATTATCATTTGGGAGCACATGCTGCACTTTAACACGATAAACAGCATGTAGGCCTTTTACTGCAGGCCTGATTTTTGGACTTAATTTTTTAGGAATGTCTGTCCTATGACTGCAATCTACGTTAATAGTTGAGCATCTGTGCAGGCTGAGCTTGTGACTGTTTTAGTCGTCTTACTGCTACCCCTCAGTATTCAGAATATTTTACATGGAAAGGAATTGCTTTGGTAGTACAGGTAAACAGTTCACCTGTCCAGTACTCTCTTATCATACTGTACATACTGTATGTGGCATTAAATGCCTTTAATGCTGGTTTCAGTGAGCAAATAACATGTTTCACATTCACTCTGAACTTGAGGCTGTTCTTCCTTTTCTGATATGCTGATATCATAAAAATGTAAGATTTGTGAAGATACAGTGACATGTGACAGGCAGACACATGACTGCAGCTTCTATGTCTCTTATCATGCGTCTTTGGCTCAGTAACCTCTGGTGGTACTGCCTGCTTAAACAAACATGAAACCTATCCAGATCCTCAATACCCATGGATATATTTAAGACCGTGGCCCATTTCCAACTCAATCGGTCAGTCGGTTAGCTTAGCTTAGCACAAGGTCTGGAGACGGGGAAACAGCTAGCGTGGCTCTGTCCAACGGTAACAAAATCCACCTTGCTAAACCACAACATATCTTTGTTGTTTTTTACACCTCAGTTCAGTACTAATTAAACAAATGAAATGTAACATGTTAATTAGTGAGCTTTAGAGGTGCTGGTTGGCAGATTTTGTTACCTTTGGACAGAGCCAGGCTAGCTGTTTCCCCCTGTTTTCAGTCTTTGTGCTAAGCTAAGCTAACTGGCTGCTGTTGGTAGCTTATGGTACATACACAACAGTTGATTCATTCTCCTGCCTGGCTGATTGCTCACATTACAGAAAGCATCTTCCCTGTTCTTCTTAAGTTAGTCATGAAAAGCAGGTCAGTGGACCACCTCTCTCTCTCTCTCTCTCTCTTAGTCTCTCTCTCTCTCTCTCTCTCTCAGTTTCTTGCCATATTAACTTGTGATTCCCTCGTTTCATGTCCTCACATTCTCACTCTGCTGTCATTTCTTTCATGCTGTTTTCCCATCTCTTCCCCTTTTCCTTTTCCATTCCTTTTGTGTTTCTTTTTCTCCTTTTCCATTTTCCTTTCTTGTTCTTTCTTTTTCCTTCCGTCTATTTCTTTTTGTGCATTTCCTTCTTTCTCCTCTCATCTCCTTTTCATTCTCTTCTCTTCTCTTTCCTTTTTGTTCCTTTCATTTCCTTTCTTCCTCTCTCCTCTGTATTGCAGATGTGTAGCAGTGGTCAGTGTCTTGCAGTTTGCTTCTTGCTGCAGTCTATTTTAGCTCAATCAACAAATCTCTTTCATAAGAGTACACACACACACACACACACACACACACACACACACACACACATCTTGCAGCATGTTGTACTACACATTCTACCTCAATTGTTAACATGTTTCTGATCCATATACTCACACACACAAGCTGTTTATACTGTAGGTCAATGGTTCTCTACTTTTTCACAACAAGGACCCTTGGGAGTGCCCGAACCCCACTTTGAGAACCATTGCTGAAGGTTGTAGAAGCACAGACACACCCTACCCGCAGTCACTCTCTGTCTTGATTTCTTATTACACACACAGACATACACGCATGCACACATCCCCAGAGCTCATTGTTGCTGCAGATGTAGCTCTGCAGAATCTGACCCACATTCTCCACTGTAGTAATTTATGACAGCACTACTACTACTACAGCCGCTCGTACTCCTTTTGCCTATTATGCTTGCATGTCATACACACACACACACACACACACAGTATACAATCTGAGAAACACGCTATGGTATAACAGTCCATTTGCCATCCCATTAAGCCCAGTGACTCCTGTCTTCTCGTAGTGCGCTATAGTAAATTGCATTGCAGACATCAGCTGCACCTTAAATACAGTGGAGGGATGATGCAATTCATGCTGTCAGGCTGAAATTAATAAATAATCCCTTCTTTAATATGTCTAAAAGAGTGGTAGACAACAACAGGGCTGTGAATTAATCATATACATGTACTAGCTTATTTTTGAGTGGTATTTTTCCAATGCTGTTCCAAAAAAATTCACATTTCTGTGTATTTAGTGTAGGAATTTCCTTCCCTTTGTTCTTAATGTGTGCTGCTGCAAAGACTCAATTTCCCTGCATGGACTGTTAAGAGTTTCCCCTAAAGTAATCCAATAACCTAACCCTGACATTTGACCTCCTTTGTGCTACCTCCTGAGTGACAGAGAGAAAGGAGAATCAATACAGACTCATATTACTGCACAGTATTCACTACACCATCTTCTTCATATGAGTCCATGTAGTTCTCTGTTTCTGATGACCCCTTTTATCAAACTGGAGAGAATATTACGCTGCACTTCATTTTAAGAAGACACTAATTGTTGTAATGGTTATCCTGATAATGAGGAAGATGTAGTGGCTAATGACAGCGAGCAGTGATTGATAGGATGGATTACAACCCTGACACAGTTAATGCTAGATGATTTTTTGATGATGGTTATATTCTTGTATCTATGGCAAAGATGCTAAAAGATATAATGACTATTAAGTGTAAAAGGATTCCCTTATGACCCACATATGTGCATATAACACTGTTATAAGCCTCTGCAATACATACTCTGCAGGCTGATAATGGAGGAGAACCCTCACAACATTTCATGTTCAAATGACTGACACACTCTCTCTTCTTCACTGTCTCCAGGATGAAATGGAGGAGTTGAGGTCTGAGATGCTGGAGATGAGGGACATGTACATGGAGGAAGACGTCTACCAGCTGCAGGAACTACGGCAACAGCTGGAGCAGGTACATGTGTAGGCAGAGCACAGTCTTTTGTTGAATCTGTGCTCTCATTTTCTTTGATCTCTTGTTCAGGAATTTAAATGTATAACTCAGGCAGAGGCTGCAACATGTTTTGAAACTGGCAAGTAAGATAGTGGGCAAATGATCCAAATGTCTTTTTTGATGCATGTGTTTACAGCGCAGCCAAACAAACTCATGTTGTTTTAATAAAGAAGTCAGTGAAACATCATTTTTTTCCATCACACCATGATCTGCAATCTGGTGTCATGCTGCACAGTGAAAATACTTTTCCTCAGGCCACAGTGGTAGAAGTTGTTGCTGAGAAGTTAGTGTGTGCAGCCTGTCACCTGCAACTCTTCACCTAACAGCTCACTGTGGCTATTTCCTCTTATTGCATTAGTCCCTGAAATAATTCAAACTGATTCGCTGTTAAAAAATGCCAAAAATAACCTTTTTGTATCCAGTGGTACACTTTTAATGAGAAGCTGCTGCAGTAGGAAATGTTGGGTTTGCATTGGCAGAAGCGTAATACAGCTCTGTTTCTAAATCTGCAAAGTTTCAGTTTAAAGTTGTTTGTATACATTTTTGTCTCCTGCCTCTCGGGCTCTGTTTATGTGTTTTTTTTGTTCTAGAATGTGGCTGTATATATATATATATATATATATATATATATATCTTATTTATTCTGTTGTTCTGTAATGGCTGCTGCAGGGCGAATCTTCCTTGAAGGCACAATAAAATGAAGCAAAGATGAAAACAAAGATGGCTTAGATACACGACATGTAACATCATCTCCTGACCTCGCTTCTGTTTCTCAGGCAAACAAGACCTGCCGCATCCTGCAGTACCGGCTGAGGAAGGCAGAGCGGCGCTCCCTCCGTGTGGCCCAAACAGGGCAGGTGGACGGAGAACTGATACGAACGCTGGAGCAAGACGTCAAAGTAAGTGTTTGTGTGTGTGTGTGTGTGTGTGTGTGTGTGTTTGAGGAAGACTGATTGAAATGAATAGACTATTTTGAAGCTGTGCCACAGTGCTTTCAGTGGCTGCAGATTAGCTGTGTGAGTGCAATAGATACAGTATATTACAGTTTATAAGAAGCGGGATCGAGAAATTGAGATATTGTGTGGCTGTAAGCCAGTTTATTGATGGCAAAGTACCTGAAGTAGTCTGAAGTAGATTTATTTTCAAAGGTAGTCGACTGGAACACAGTCCGCTGTCTTTAGTCTCTACTCCAAAACACTGTGAGCTAATTCAACTTTTTGTCCGCCAGAAATCGAAGTATAAGTTTGTGTGAGGATGTTTAGATTGGGGTTGTGGAGAATGTTACTCCTTTATACAGACACTCTCAACTAGACATTTTAATTCTTCAGTTTAGTTGTATGTAGATAAAGATCTGCGTGTATAAAAGCTCCTTTTTTCATTGAACATTCTACAATTTGCATTTTGCACTAACACCTACCTATACTGATAACCTATTAAACATTACACACCGACTTTCTTTTCACTCCAAATTTAGTTAAAACACTGAGTGAACTGAACAATAAACCTGGATTTTTGTGTCATTCCAAACTGTGAGCTCCTTATCATTGCACTACTAGTTAGCCAGCTAGCAAGCAGAAATACTCTGCAGGAAAATCAGTCTGATGTGTTGGTGGTGATGTGACCAAAACATAACATAACTAAAAATAAGTTTTACCTCATAGGACCTCACATGTGGCTACCAGAAGGTTACATGTTGTGTTTTGTTTTTGCGTGATGCTTATGTATTGCGAGACCTGTTTTTCTTCACAATGTTGAAGTCACGAGACTGTGGTGAGGTCAGGCTTCATCTAATTAGTTTAAGGAATTTCCCTGTTACATATATGGACTGATTGTCACACTGACTTACAGACACTGAACGCCTCATTAACCCACAGCTCAAGATCAGTTTCACAAACACACACAGATACGGTAAAGATCTGTCTTTTAGCAGCGTCCTTCGCAGAACTGCATGCACACACACCAGTCACCTCAGGAATCTTTGATAAAGGCCAGTTATACACAAACACACCGAGTGCAGCGTAAAGCTACTGTGTGTTTTTTGCCACACTGACCCTGAACTGTGGATACACTCCGTCAAATTCACAGCGTTCCTCCAACATTTTCCATGTGACGGAAGATACAATGAGGCCTTTATAACTCAACAGAGAGAGAGAGAGAGAGTGTGTGTGTGTGTGTGTGTGTGTGTGTGAAAGAGAGACTGTGATGTCACTCTCTAAGGGCCCTCCGCCTGCTGTCGCTGTCTGTCTCTCAGCTGCTGTCTCACCATCTGGTTGTTTTGGAAGAAGGAAGGGAAAAAAAAGAAGGAAGGAAGGAAAAGGATGAACGTACATCCTGTGACTTTGAGGGTGTGCGTTGAGACTGAAAGGGAAAAGGGGGATTGGTCAGTGTTTGAAAATTCAAAGTAGCCAATGAGAGTGAGAGTATGGGGGGGGGGGGGTGTCAGGGGAAAAAACAACTGAAAAGGAAAAAGAGAAACTAGCAAAAATCAAAGAAAGAAACAAATAAAGAGGAGGGGGAGACAAGGAATTAATCAAGAAAGATTAGTTGCATTTAATAGAGTTGATTTGAATGGAAGTCTGATTTGAATTTAAATCTGTAATAGCCAATGGTGGCGTTGGGATAAGGAGTGGGAGAGTGAAGTCAGAGATCACAAAGACAGAGACAAAGCTTGAGGGGGAAAAAAAAGGAAAAAAGGAGTAAGACCAGCATCTGTTGGCTGCTTTAGCAAAGACGGATCATTAACACAGGAAACTTGAAAAAAATGCACTGCTGGGAGACAAACCTGACCCCTCTCTGTATCTCCCTCAACACATGGCTGATTGTCGCCAGGGTCAAAGACTCAGACGCCAGGTCAAGATACGCCATGCTGTCCCGTGTCTGTGTGTGCATGCATTAAGCTAAGCTTCTCTTTTACAAGCCTCTTACAGTCACTCCTCTGTTTATTCTGCTATTGTCATTAGCCTTATAAAAACAGACACTCACTCCTGCCTCTGTGACTCAGCAGTGATTCAACTCTAGTGGAAAATAACTTTAACAGTAGTAGAAGAAAAAAAGGACATTTACAGGACTTTAAAGGTTGAGCAGTCTGAGTGGAAGTATCAATACTCTGCTTTGGATTCTTAACTTTCAACAGAAAAGCAAGTGATTAAAAAAAAAAACAAAGAGAGCAAAATCATCCGTCTCCAACATACCATTTTGTTGTGGTGCTAAATGCTAGCTCATGTACTTGCACTCACTGTATAGAGTGCTAGCTTCATTTGTGCGTAGCATGACCTCAAATGCGCTCATATGCTTAATAAGCTTTAAAAAACTATGTAGAGCTCAGTGTATTCTTTGTAACACAACATAGATGTTAAGAGTCGTGTCATGAGCTAATCATTTCTGTTTAAACTATCAATTTTAATTTAATTTAAACATTAGTCTGAGGCTCCTCTGCTTCATCTAATAGTACAGATTTTAATAATACAGATAAAAACTTTTTTACATGTATCTGGTGGTCCTCTCTAAGATACGTAAGCCAGCAGTGGGGACCCCGCCAAGGCTTCACAAGATGATAATTATCAGAGAAGGAAACTTATACCCTCTAAAATGAAGGAAAACCCCTGGTTGGTTTGAACTACTCACAGCTCAAGAACACATGCAACCTGTGACAAGGGTTTAAAAAGGAGACATTTCTTTATATTTAGGGATCACAAGTCAGATTAAGTCACAAGTAACCACTTTAAATGAATCCAATTTATTTAAACTAATTTTCACCTGAATTTTATGCCCTCAAATACCCAAAATATGTTATTTCCTGCTGCAAGAAGATGTTCTTGCAATGAGCACAAATCAGAAAATGCTTCTATTTACTGCAAATAGAAAGTGGAGATAAAGTTCGAATGAGCTGTGGATTATGTCAGTTACTGTGTGAAAAACAATGACTGTTTACTCCAAAATGTGTTTTACTATATCAGACTCCACCCTCGTTACATCAGACAAACTGTGGCTGATGTTTTTTGGACAATTACAAGATGTTTTAGAGATGTTTCCTTAGCGTTGGAAGTGCAGCTGGTGGACACGCCCAGTGTGTGTGTTGCACTTCACGGTCCAACTTGACCTTGACTTGCTGAGCTGCTCCGCTCTGAGCTGCTTAAAAAAAAAGTAATTGGCTTAACTGCTGTTGATGCTTTAAGGCCCTGATTTGATGACTCACATGCAAATGCACACAGATCAGCAAATGTATACACAAAAGCAAACACACATTAATGAACTCTCTCACACCCTCTTGTCCTCCTCCGGTCTTTCCACTCAAACTCAGACTTTGTGTGTCCCTCGTTCTGCTCCTCTCTCCTCCTCTGGCTTTCTGTCCAACCGTTCATGTGGCCTTTAGCGCTCCTCCAGG
Source organism: Scomberomorus guttatus (assembly GCA_038419695.1). NCBI lineage: Eukaryota > Metazoa > Chordata > Actinopteri > Scombriformes > Scombridae > Scomberomorus > Scomberomorus guttatus. Next base: position 12,149,781 of record CM076449.1, on the reverse strand, counting down.
GAGACTATGGGGGATTGTCAGAGGAATAAAGCTCTTTTTATATACATCACATGCTGTTATTTGTCCTGTTTCATAAATTGCGTGCATGTTAGCTTTAATGTGACTTTATGAGTGTGTGTGTGTGTGTGTGTGTGTGTGTGTTTGTGCAGGGTTTCGGGGACCATAGAATCTCCATGAGAATTTCTGACATCATTTCCTGTCCTACTCACACACTGCTCTCATTCCCACAGGCTACAGACATCTGGACACACACACACACAGATACAGAGGAAATAGTTGTGAGGATTCTCATGATGTCAGCGAAGTGGTACTTCACCATATTTCCAAAGGGAATGAGTGTGTCGGCCTTAAAGGGCTGACTGTAAACTTTCTGACACCGTTATGATGTTGACCAGCACTTTTCATTCTGATTTCAGCTGGAAAAGGTTTTTGCTAAATATGAAAAATGTATTGCTAAATATTAGAAGTACGTATTGAAACAAGTCCCTAGTAAGTGGAGCTTTCTTTGTAAGGTGTCGGTTCACCCGCATTACAAAAAGACACTTTTCTCTATTTCAAGCTAGTACTATGCAGCACTGTAGATAGTTTTGTTTTGAGATATCCACCTCTGACATTTCTGCCTTCACTCCAATACAGTGGAGGTGAAAGCAATTCAATTCAGCTCAGTTTCAAACAAAGTGATCTTTACAGTTATTGTATTGTTGTAGTGGCAGAATTTTCAGGAAGACCTCTCAAAATCTTGGCACATAAAACCAAAACTATCTGCACTACAACTTTAACTTTTAACATTTGAGTGAACTGAGTGTTTAACGTTATAGTGATCTGCTTGTTTGCTGTCTTACCAGGTGTTAGATAAGAAGCTAGATGTGTGCCTTCATGTATAGAGGGGGGTCTATGAGCAGTTTAGCATAGCTTAGCACAGACCATAAGCAGCGTGGAACTTCATTGTGGTTGCCCAAATAAGGAGAGACCATTACAGCGGCGGCTGTAAACCAGGACAGCTTTATGGAGTTATGTATAATATTTATGCTACATGTGGCACCTGTGTATGGTTTGTGGCATTGATAATGGAAACATTATCTACTGATATAAAGTAGTGCAGTGTATCCAGTGGGCTCACAGTTAAACGTATCTCTCTACCCATCCTCTTTTATATTTCTGTCCTTCCTTTTCTCTGTCGTCTTCTTCTCTTTTCTCACTTCTTTATTTTGTTTGGTTCAGTTCTTTCACAGTATGACTTCCTATGACTACCTTATATATATATATATATATATGCTATACGTCAGCTGATCCTCCTTCTCTCGCTCCCTCACAGACACACATTTGTACTGCTATGCTTGTGAGGACCCTAACTGGCCCTTAATCATCACAACACCTAAACCCAGAACCTAATTTAACCTACACCTAATTCTAACTTCAACCTCTTTATTCTTCAAACAGTCCTTTGAAGAAGTGAGGATCAGTCAAATGTCTTAACTTTCCAAAAACATCCTCACTCTCACACACTCCATCTTTAAACTCGTCCTCACAAGCACAAAAGCACACACACAGTCATTAGATTAGAGCTGGAAAGCAGCAGTATCCGGTACTTTTATCTGAACAGGGCCAGCTCACAGCCTCATCTCCATATGTATGCGCTGCGTGTGTGTGTGTGTGTGTGTGTGTGTGCGTGTGTGTGTATGTGTGAGAGAGAGAGAAAGCTAAAATTGGATTCAGTTGAGGAGATGTACTGTATGAGCTCCAGGAAAGTGTTCCTCTTGCATCTCTCTCTCTATCACACACACACACACACATACACACACATCCCAACCCCCACTTATGCACCACATGTCATACACACTGTCGGAAGTGCAGTTTCCACACCAGTGTCACACTTTACATCCCTGCTCACAGTAGGAAATGTGGTTTCCGTGTGTGTGTGTGTGTGTTTGGTGTGTATGTGTGTGTCATGTCGTTGATGCGTTTACTTTTTGGTTCTCAATTGGGAAACATTGCAGCTTGTCTCTGCTTTATATAATTGAAAATTCAATATTTTCGACAGTCACGCCGAACAATGCCGTGAGCAGTCGACCGGCACTGCCAAGATAAAATAAGTTGTTTACCTTGATGCTGGAGGTGTGCTGGTTTGCAGAAAATGCAGCAAGAGCCTGTTGTCTACACCTCTTCATCAAACATCTCACTGTTTCTGCTTCCACTATTCCTCTCTGCAGTATTTATAACTGATTCAGTGACCAGATAGCTCCAAATGTCTCCATATCTTGTTGTGTAGACCTGTTTGTACTGAATAATAGCACCGCTATCAGCTTCGCTAATTAAGTGATAAACACATTACATTTCCTATCACTTCTTCACAACGGAAGGTTTTTCCATTAGCCTGGGTCGGTCCGCGTGTCAAACCAACCCATCATTTTTTGACCCGGTCAAGAGTTTAGCGGCAGCATTTTGGACCACTTGTAAACAATCCAGGGATGTTTTGCTGAGGCAGGTGAAAAGGGGAGTTACAACAGTCAAGTCCAGTAATATGTCTTCAGTCCTGGATGGATGCCTGTGTGTATGCATGAACGGATGGATTGACAGAATGATGGTTGGGGATATCAGAGGTGAGGTCATGCCAAACGACATGCCAAAGATTGTGGGAATACATCACATTCTATCACCCCTGTCCCCCTCTCTCCCCCTCTCAGCCTCTCTCTCTGTCTCTATCCAAAGATAGATGGATCACAGCCTGTACTGGAACAGCTGTCACGCCAGTGGCTCTCTCTCTCCCTCTCTTTCACACATAATGGTTTTATATATAGACATGAAGCAGATTACTTGTGATGTAACATCCTCTAAATGGGTGTTGAGAGGCCAGAGTGTTGGATGAATGTCAAAAAGGTCAACAGCATCAAAACTTAACATCAACACCAGAGTTACCTCTGAGTTATTCACAGTCCCCTGATTCTCCTCTGATTCTTTTGAGTAGTAGCTAAAGTATATAAACTGTTTCTTTTATTTTCTGAAGTATTTTATGACTTTTTGACTCTTGGATGCATAAAATCATAAATTGTGAGCATGAAAGCAGCTGCAATAGCGTTATGGAAATTTAGTTTGCACTTGCCCCAAACCATGGTTCTCTTACATCGTACGTGTTTGATTGATACACTGTGAGAAGCGTTGTGTTTAGGTTCCAGGGCTGTAAAGCCACTTCTTCTTGTCAAGAGTTCTGACAGCTTCATATTATAGCCCAGAAACAGCAGTGATGAAATGATGCAATATGAGGCTCCTGCAGGAAACTCACAGTGTAGATACACACTGAGAGAGATAACAAGTACAAATATGTACACTGACGCCTTGTTGGCTTATTAGAGAACCTGAAATGTGTTTGTCATCCAAGCTGTCATTCATTATTTTATATGCAGTATGAAGTTGTGTCATCTATTTACCTAACCAAGGTATCTCTAAAGCAACAGCCACTCTCTGGCTCATATATTATAAAACTATGGAGGATGAAGCAGAAGTGGAAAGTAACTATGTGGATTTACTCGGTTCCAATTTAAATGTTTCCATTTTGTGCAACTTTATACTTCTGTTGTACTATATTTTTTACAGGGAAATCCCAATTTTTTTGTAACCTTTTGCTTTTATCTGGTAGCTGTAGTTACTGTATTTGTTACTTTGCAGATGCAAACTGCACATGAAAAGCAAAAGCTCATAAAATCGGATGTATTACTTATAAAAAAGCTAACAAGCCAATATAAACTTAGCACCTCGACCACGTATAACATTAAGATGTTGCTTACACTTTAATGCATTGGTCATTTTACCCTAAAATGAAGTTGTAGTGAAGTGAATGGGGCCATTCACTCAATGAGTACTGTTACTTACCTTAAGCTGTATTTTCCTGATAGTAGTTACATACTTTACTTAAGTGAAATTTTGTTTGTGGGACTTTAACTTGTATTTTGGGGTTTTTCTATTACTTGAGTAAAATAAATGAATACTTTCACCAATGTACAGATGCGTCTGGTTCGTTATCTTGTGAAATATGTCATTTGTTCATTTGTTATTGACTGAATGTGTTGCAACAAGAAAAATGAAATCAAACATGTCGTATATGTAATGAAACCAGATGGAGACAGAGCAGCGGCCTGTTTTGGTTTGTCAGCCATTTCAGAACCACTGGTGTGATTATGAAAGACAGTTTTTTTTTCAAAAACACTCCTTATCTGACAGTGCAGCTATGAGCTGATTCTGCAATAAACCGAGGCGTTCAGCTAAACAGTAGGCAGTCGATAATTCCACAGAGAGCAGCACTTTGTAAGCACATTTCACAGCTCATTAAAAAACAGTATAGTCACCTCCAAGGTTGAGGTCTGTAAGGAGCTTTTCAGTTTCAGTCATCGTTTCCCCAACATGAAGCCACAGTCTGTGATTTGATAAACAACATGCAGGACTGAGCCACTGTGGAGTGCTGTGGTAAATAAAAGTGCAGATTAAAGGAGTGTTTCAGTCAGTATAAATGGTTATGTTCTGAGTTTACTTGACAACAGAATGGATAAACCACCGCAGGAAACTCAAAGATAGACAGAAAAGTGAAAGGGCATCCATAACTAAAATTGTGGTTCCAACATGTATCCAGGAATAAAAATGTTAATGTTCCCGGTAAATCTGAAAAGACAACACCATGACAAACTCACTCAAAATGCTTTCAGCAACAAATTACATTTCAAAACAACAAAGGAGTCGGCTGCTGAGCTTGTTTTTTTTTTTTTTTTGAAGTGGACAGAGCCAAAGTGGTGTAATAAATTGATTTTAAGCAGAGTGGCTCTGTGGTTGTTACTGTCGCTTCACGGCAAGAAGCTCCTGATTTTTCAAACCCCATCGGGGCTGCGTGAAGCCTTTCTTGAGTCTGCATGTTTCCTCCCACACCAACAGACATGAATGTTTCAGTAGGTGGTAGGAAGTACTTCTGCCATTGCCCTTGAGCAAGATTGTGGCCAGACAGGAGTGCAGTACTGTTGCCGCCCACTGCTCCTAAACAGTAAGGTTAAATCTAGAGGATTTCTTCATGGAAATATAAAAAAAATATGTATGTTAAAGGAATTTTCTTAGAGGAATATATCAGGTGTTGGATAAAGAAATCAGATAAAGAGTCATTTCATCTCTGTGTATTCAGTAGGGAGATTGGTCCAGCAAACTACCCACCAACACATCCAAGAGTTAGTATGGCTAGCTGTTTACCCATGCTTCCAGTGTTTGTACTAAGCTCCTATGTCACAGAGGTAGTTGGCAGCAGTACGGAGAGAGAGAGAGGACACTCTTGTAAACTAGCAAGGTTATTTGCCAATGCCAGCTGAGTTGGTGATAGTTTAACTAATCCTTCTATTTTAAGCTAAAAGCCACTGTATTACGCTAAGTGGATGAGGTTAGAGTAAGTGGATAGCAGCAAACAGCAGGCAGGTTGTTGGTAGGATCAAATGTGGCCGATGTTGAAGAGCATCGCCTGGAAGCTTGTTCAGGCACCGAGCTGAAAATGACATCCATCCTCTTGTTTAACTGTTGTTAAAGCAGTTATAATCAACATTAATGGACCACATGACTACTTGTGTCTGAACGGGGTCGCTCGTAGTGATGATCCCAAACAGAATTATCACCCGACTCTGCATTTTCCCTTTTCGCCCAATAAAGCTTTAGATATGCAGATATTTTTTTGTATTTTGAAATACAATTTTTTTGAAAATAAATGTAAGAAATTTACATTGCATGAAACCCATCAGCATCATAGGTTTTAATTTAAATGCTTTATATGCATTCAATAAATGAAAGAAATGAATGAAATATATGATTCTTTCAGGATTTTTCTGGGTTAGAAGTAAAGAAGTGAACTATATTCTGTTTTTTAAATGTATGTTTCTGTGTTTTTTTTTATGTTGACCCTCAGTGACACAGCCTCTTACCTTAACCACCACATGGTATCCAACCCCAACCCCCAACCCCCAACCTTTACACTAACATTAACTTAGACCTAATTCCAACTTTGATCCTAATGAAGCATTTTGAAGAAGTAGGGACCTTGTAGAAAAGATAAGACACACACAAACACACGCGCACACACACACACACATACACACACACACACACACACACACACATATACACACTAAGCTGCTGTGTTTCCATAACGGTCATCTCTCTAACAACTTCCCTCCCTGTAGATTTTATCCAAGAGGTTTTGTGTGTGTGTGTGTGTGTGTGTGTGTGTGTGCGTGCGTGCGCGTGTGTGTGTGTGCAGCCTAAGTGCAGGCAGGCTGGATAACAGGAGGAACAAGACTCTGGTTGTTGAACGCATTCAAACACACAACCACGCACAGTGTACACGAAAGAGATCCTTTTGACGACTAACTGCCACTTGTTGAATGATATTGCTGTTTGCCCTGTGGCTACTGTGTGTGTGCGTGTGTGTGTGTGTGTGCGTGTGTATGTGTGTGCATGTGCGTGAGTGTTGTGTATTGTGTGTTTTGTTGTGTGTGAGTAAAGGAACAGTCGAGAAACGCTCGCTCTCTCTACCTCTAGGTTTGATGTTTTTTCCTTCTGTCCTTATTTTGTACTCCCTCTGTCTCACACACACACACACACACACTCAATCTCTTTAACACATACACACATGTACACACACATACACACAGTTTCTCACCAAGCTCTGCAGCACCCCAACTGAATGCTAATTACATCCTATAGCTCTGTTGCTGGGTAAAACCAAAGCTTCAATGGTGTTAAATTCCTTCACGTTTCCTTTAACATAGAAGAACAATACAGCATTTATCAGGAGTCAAAGGCTGACAAAGGAGTGTTGAAGGGGAGGACATTATAGAAGTGAAGAGAGAAGGAGGAGAAGGAGGAGGAGAAACAGAGGCCCAAGTATTGAAAACATCCCATTAATAAGAGCTATTTTTTGTTCATGATATTGATGCACTGATCAAAATTAAGTGTTAATCAATCACCGTTTCTGTCTGATTCAATACACATAAAGCTCTGGGAGCTCTCAGCCAACACATATTAAGAACTAAGACTCCTCTGTGTTTTTAATACACAAATGCTGATGTGCAGTGTGAAGCTATTGTTCTAAGGAAGCAGTCTATCTGCTTGAGAGAGAGACAGAGGGAGTAAATTGATATGCAAAAATGTTCTTTCAGTCAAAGTGGTAATCGCTGAGATCCTTGTATCTCTACTCAGTGCTCACTGCTGTCGCACCTTCCAGAGATCGCCTGTCAGTCAACATTTTCACTTCATTTTCTGTTGGTGAAATGTATTTAAGCAACCAAGCAACCAAGAGCTACAGTGATTTTAGTGTGGCTTTGGTGGCGTATGTGCTGGGTGAGCATGGAGGAAGATGACGTTACCATTTTTAATCCCGCCTATTTAGCTCTGATTGGTCAATTGTTTCACCAACCAGATGAAATTACAAATTGGAAATGTGGGTGGTTATTCAGTGATCTGGAATCAGGCTAATGAGTTGCATGCTACACGCTAATTCTGTAGTTTTAGTGTTGGTGCCTTCAGGTGTGGTTGTGTTTACTATGTTCACGAGAAACATCAAGACTTTTGAGCGGAAAGTTAATGACAGCCCCAGACTTCACACTTTATGATTTCAGCAAATGTCTTAAATATGTCTGAGCCTTTGGAAGTAATTTTTTTGTTGTTGTTGTTGTTCACCCTTTAGTTTGTGGACTGCTGTTTTGAAGCCTCGAGTTTAGCAATTTGACTGTTGTCATCTTGGATTTGAACGTTGCCATCTTTGATTTTTGGAGCCAGAAATGACCATATTTGGACGAGAGGGTGGAGCTGACCCTAGCGCAAGCTGCTAGCTTGGTTAGCACAGTGGTTAACTGTGATAATGCTAATGCTAATTTTTGCTAGCGAAAAACGGGCCTAAAACCATTAAAACCAAATCTTCTTACCAGAAAACTGAACAGCCGACTCCTTAGAGGCTCTTTGAGTAACCAAATGCTGAACAAGACCTTTTTTAGGTGGCCAAAATGTATCTTTGTGAATCTTTCATAAACTGAAAACACACTGAAATAGTGATGGCTATGGCTCTGTGAATCTGGGGTTATGCCATGGTTACGTTACATTATCAACGTTGTTTACTTGTCAATCACAAGGTAGCCACGCCCTAAAGCATACGCTGCTTTATCGTCTATTTTACTCTAAATGGGGCCATAATTTACAAAATGAACATCATACTGTATTGAAGAAAACTTGAAACTAGCGATTGAGACCATAAACTCATTAGGAAAGTGTAGGTAATAAATCAAGTGAGGGTCATTTTCTCATAGACTTTGATACAATCGGACTTCTTTTTGCAACCAGTGGAGTCGCCCCCTGCTGGCCATTAGAAAGAATGCAGGTTTAAGGCACTTCCGCATTGGCTTCACTTTTCAGACCGGAGCTACCCGCTTGGGTAAAACGAAGAAGTAGATGGAAAGAGATGCAGTGTGACAAATGTTAGAAAGAAAAGAGAAAGAGACGAGGCACTGTAACACAAATGACAAGAGTACAAGCGGAACTATTAGGAACTATTGAAACAAGAGAGAAGCACAGGAGGTGTACAAAGAGGAGGAGAAATACACAAACACACACATTAAAACATGAATTGGAGTGTGCATGGTGGGGCTCAGGGAGCCACTGGTTAGAGTGGGCACTACAGTGGGGCATTGTGGGACTCAGCTGCACACTGGCACTGATTCAGACAAACACACATTCATACTCTGACATTCTGGCACACAGTAAATACACACATTTACAAATTGTGTTTGCAGAGATGCTGCAGATGAGCAGTGAGACACAAATTGCACAAGTGTGAATCAATCAGACACCAGACACACACAACAAAAAGAAACACACGCAGACGGCTACTCACATATAATCACAAATTGTGAAAGTATTACTTATGCAGATGCACAATCAGGTAAATACATTCTCTCAAGTGATCACAGAGCTACAGTTACTGTTCAGATCTACTGTCAGACTTCCCTCCACACTGAAAACAAAATATACTACATTATATTGACATTTTAATATAATCACCCATATTAAACTAATTTAAATGCAAGTGTGATATTTGTATATCTACTTTCTGTTACAGTTATTAATTAAAAAATTACATTTTCATTTGTGTTAGGTTGCTGCACCACATATTTAAAGCCATTTAGGCACAGAAATGACCAAGTTATATTATAGGACATTAGAACTGACCGAACTTTCACCTTGTTTCCATATAGTCAAATGAAGGCAGCTGGAAAGCCACTTCTGCAGAGCTGCACTACAACAGGATTACATCCTTTCTGAAGTGAGACCATAAGACATTAAAATAGATGCATAGTTCTTATTTAGTAAAATGATTGTGAATAGTGAATAACTCCTATACACACTAATTGTTAAAAGCCATAAAAGTAAAATTTATCCAGATAAAACTCTTAAATCATCAAATACTAAACATCCACTAGATTAAATCCTCATTGAAGTAAATGGCTAAGTACATTTATGAGCTATTGAGTTATTGATTTAACACAGACGTTATTCTCGAAAATTGGATCCATCTACTCAACTCCCAATAGAAATCATTAAAGTTTCATCTCATCAAATCTAATACAGTCTTTTAGGTTAAAAGCCCTCTTTAATTTCAATAGAGCCAACGCAATCAGTTTGAAGTAAAAATGAGCCTTTATTAAAGCAAATGACCCCCTTTTTACTGCACTTAGCCTTTTTATCTGATCTTTTTTAATAACCAAAAGACCCTGACTGAGTGTGAGACAAATTAAAGCAGTTGTTGGACATCATTTTGTCCAGTTAAATGTTTTTTTTGTTTGCAGTGTGGGACATCAAATGCTGTTATGTGGTGATTAACGAGCAGTGTTGCTTCTTTGACTTATTTTATGAAACATTGAAAATCATAACCAAACTGATTTTAACCACAAGAAATATCTTTCAAAAAATATTACTGGGACTAAAATGTTCACAAATCATCACGGTGTATTGTGCTATAAATTGTGCACCATAATCAGCCAAATGCTCCACAGGATTTAAGAGTCCCTCAGCCTTAATTTAAATCTAACTGTATTTGTATTGCAAACTATTAACAAATAGGCTGTTGTCATGGAAGAGAAAGTGATATTGCTTGAAATTCAGCATAAAAACAGCATTACTCGATCCCAGTGTAAGGCTGTCTGTTGCTGAATGAGTCAGAGATGGCCATCATTATGACTCTGTATAAGAGGTTTTATGCTGTTTTCATTGCTGCCCTGTTCCTAAAAGTCTTCAGGCATTATTTCTGGAACAAAAACCTAATTCAAAATGTGAGACATTTGAACCCACTGCTGCTCTAAAGACTATAATGAGGAACAGAGGTTACAGAAATGAACACTGTGGTTTAATATTGGCTCTCAATGTGTGTTTTGTTTCCCCAAAATACAGCCGACAATAGCTTTGACATTTGACATTGAACCTGTATCTAGACCAACATGTTCCTGTAACACACCTACTTCATACCAGTATAATACTGTATGTTATTTGGACAACAAAATGCTGCTTAAAGGTGCAGTGTGTAGAGTTTAGTGGCATCTAGCAGAACAGACTTGGCAGAAATGGAAAATAATATTCGTAAGTATGTTTTAATTAGTGTATAATCACCTGAAAATAAGAATCGTTGTGTTTTCGTTACCTTAGAATGAGCCTTTATATCTACATAAAGAGCTGGTCCTCTTCCATGAAGCCCGCCATGTTTCTACAGTAGCCCAGAACGGACAAACAAGGACAGGACAATCCAAACACTGGCTCTAGAGAGGGACTTTCGTGAGTTTCACAGCCACCATAGGTTCTCCTACACGCTTGGGGGGGGGGGAGGCAATCAGTTGGTTGCACCACACTGCACCTTTAAATCTTTAATTCAGTTTCATTGCACTATTACCAAAATTGATCAAACAGTTAAACCAACTCTTCACTAAATTGAACAATATCACTAATACATTTCTGCATAAATTGCCTGAGTGTTTAACATTTGCCTCATAATAAAGTCATTCTGATTTGGAATATTACAACATAATACTTCAGCTCCACTAAACCATGATGCTTTTATCAGATGGGATTTTTTGTGTCCTGTTGTGCTGTTTTCATATCAGACATCAGGGAGTTGACTTTGTCTTTGTTTGACTCTTTGACGTTGGAAACTTATAATGAATAAATTCCCTGAGGGGGAAACTATCAGACTTTCATAACATCACATTATGTATAAAAGATCAGCTCCTGCTAGAGCAGTATTAATTATCTTTTTGGCGTTATTAGATTTAAAAAATTACCCCCCCCATGCACACTAGGTTGAACATGCAAAAAGTTCCTGCTGGTAGAGACGACACACTTCACAGACTCAGCTAAAATAACCAGTATTTAACTGGTCCTGTTTGCACTGGCAGCATTCCTAGAACATTTCTGTTGCCTTGAAATTAAACAAAATAGAGCCAAGATTCTGTCTGTCTTACCTGGACAGAGATTAAAAGGTAAAAAGTAACCTCCTGAGCAATATCCCATGATGACAGTTGAAAGGTTATTGTAGTCAGCACGGACAAATTAAGATGTTCCTTGCAAAAGTTACTCAAAACTCCATCTTCTGTACTTTCTCTTAAAAGAAGAGTGATGTGCACACATGACTTGGGATAACAGTTATACTCTTGCATTGTTATTTTATCCGTTTGTTTTGTTGTTTATTTGCTACCAAGTGTCCCTGCTCACAGGTTGTGGTTATACTGGGCAGCTTTCAGTTATGAATTTCAGTAACTGTGTGAATGTGAAGCAGAATGTGAATCAGGGTGTTGCTCACTAAGAGGAGGTATCTCACATTTCTGTGGATGAATAAAGTCGAAATACTTTCATCCCATCACCAAAAGAGTTAACGTGTTATGAACTCTTTGTTTTTCTCTCTACCTTCCCTCCATCCCTCTCTCATTACCCACTCAGGTGGCGAAGGACGTGTCCATCCGTCTCCACAGCCAGCTGGACAGCGGGGAGAAGAAGAGGAATCGTCTGGAGCAGGAGAACGAGGAGCTGAGGGTCAGACTGCAGGACCTGGAGGTCGCCAAACAGGTCCTGCAGCAGGAGATTGACAAGGTAGGATCAAAATATTCAAACTGTGACGTATGGAGCCCGGCCGGGAGAGGCCGAGATAGATTCAGTAGTGCTAGTTTGCTTTCTGAATGGGATAAATGCTGTAACAGTAGGCTTATAACACATTTGCTCTACAGTTCAGCCAGTTTTTAGTTTTTCCAATTCACTGCTGTGCTATTTAGTAAGCCTGTTTTTGCTGTAGAAGATTACTAGGGTCTAAGTTCAGATTAAAATGTCTGTTGGACTGGAAATTTTAGCTAAACATTGAGGTTTGGACTGATCCTTATTTAGCCGATTGTCCTTTTATGCCTTTGAAAGAAAACAGTGTTTACTGTGCTCAGTTTACCTGGAAGGTTTGAGAGAGCTTGTCTCTGTTTTCATCTAGTGTTGACTTCATCTCTGCCACTCTGCTGCCACTCCACAGACTTTTTACTTTACCAAGTGTAGCCAATAAATCGCTGCGATGAAAAGGAAGAATACAGCTGAAGTGAAAATAAATAATGTTCTGAGTGGTGCAAGATTGACCTCTCCCCTGGCCTCCCTCTGGTCTAATCTGAGTGAAAAACAGAAAATGAGACTCTGTCTTTCCATCCTTGTCTTTCTCTTTCTCTCTCTTGCTTCTGCTTATTGTCTCTTTCACTCAGTGTCTAACGCGCCGATGGTCATGGCTTTGGCCCAGGACCAGGCTCCTGATGCGGGTCAGGGTTGGATGGATGACTGGGTCGCTGGCAGGGGATCTAGGTCTGTCTGCTCCATCTGGCTGGACTGTGTGTTCCCTCTATAAAATTGCCAGTTTGCTCTTTGTGGATGTCTGGGAGGGATGCTCAGTGTTTTTATTACTCTATTACCCAAGGCTGAGTTCACAGCAGTAGATCATTGGCAGTTGATTTGCTTAAGATAACCGGATTATTGAAGATGGAGTGTGAGATCGATGGGCAGATTGAGGCAGGTGTTGGACCTGACTGTTGTTGTGATGAGTGATGTACTATTCCATTTTTGGTCCAACCTTCACCTGTGAGTTTTGGATAGTGACCGAAAGAATGAGTTTCTTTGCTTGGTCTGTAAAATCGATTTTTATGTTGTAGGGGGTCCAACTACTCCAAATAACATTGGCTATATGTTTTGCTTTGACGGAGCTGCTTGTTCCTTGCTGTAAATTACCATTTAAAGGTTTTCTGTTCATGTTATCCATGATGGTCCTTTTTTATCAAAGAACCAATTTTTGCTAGAATTTCATGACCGTCCAAGCCTCGTAAATGTTCCACCTTCCAGTCACCATGTTCTGTGCAGAAAATGAACTGGACTTCAGCTTCAGATCCTATGAATAACTTCTCCCACTTTCCAACTTTATTTTGCAAAAGCTAGTAAGTCCAGCAGTCAGATAAATGTATTAAAGTAGGGCCACTACGACTATTCTGACTATTGTTTTCTCGTTTTCTTCTTAATCGTTTTGTCAATAAAATGTCAGAAAATAGTGAAAAATGCCTGTTGTAATTTCTTAAGCCCAAGGTGACGTCTTCAAATGTCTTGTTTTGTCCGATCAACACTCCAAAATGTCATGTATGGCACATGAAAGCTTAAAATTGTCACATTTGAGAAGCTGCAACCAGCAAATTTTTGGCATTTTTCCTTAAAAAAAATGACTAAATCAATTATCAAAATTGTTGAAGCACTATATTAAAGTAAAATGGTTTGTAGTTCCCATAGTGTAGTTGCACTATAAAGTCTCACAAAGTGGAAAGGACCAAGAGTACAGTCCATGAGTACTTATATTTAGTTATTTTCCCCTTCACATATCAGTCTCTTTACTGTCCAGATAACTGTTTGCTGAGGGGTTTCTGGCTGTTTGCTGACTGTCTGACTAACATGGTTTCATAAGCTGTCTTTGGGTCTGTTGTGTTGAGTTATGCTAACCCTGCAGAGATGTGAATTCTTCACATTGTTGATATGATTCAGGGAAACTGTGTTTGTGTGTGTGCTCATCCACACAGGAATGTCTCACTCATCTGTGTCTGTGTCACCTTTGATTATATAAACAGGAGAATTCAAGTACAAGTCAGAAACTGAGAAAAGGAGGAGAGATCAGAAGAAGACGAAACTGACTTTTTAGAGAGAAAAATCAAGATATATACAGTAGATATACACAAGGTAAAGCCAAAAATAAGTGTAAAAAGATAAACTGACTGGACAAAGAGGTATTTAACCACACAGACAGGAGAACACACAGACAATGAAGGCTTTGTTGATTCACAGGTGTAAAGGAGGTTTGTGAATTATTGATTGTGTTGTGGTGGCGGCTGCAGGCTCCAGTCTGTACTGAGATGTTCTTTAAAAAGCAGAGCTATGGCTAGACAGTATATTGTGCTGCTGCAGGCCGTTAATACTTTACTGGGAACTGGAGAGGGATAATTCTCTTCAAATAGTCTTATAGCTTCATGCACAAAAACAGAAAGAGAAACCTGTCCAACAATCTCAATTAGAAACACCACAAACAAAAAACGCTATATTTTTTGACTAGAAATGTCACCCTACTAATACAGAGCTAATTCTGTAGATAAGAATATAACAAGCTAACGAGCTCTCTGCAATGAATCCGCCTATGTTTATAAGCTGCTAGCCTATACATTATCACACTGTCACTTCAATTGTAGCTAATATACTGCTATAACTACAACTATAAATGGCTACAGTTTGCTGGCTGCATGTTAGCTCATTATTAGCACTATATTAGCTACTTCTGTAGCCTAGTGTTTGGTGAGCGCATGCTAACATTACATGTTAACATTGTGCGTTAGCTAAATGTTAGCTAAATGTTAGCTAAATGCCTACAGAAATGTTATTGTCTCAGATTTGACCACATGGATAGTAATTTATGTTGTATGTAGGCTAAATGCAGTGTTAGCTATCTTCTGAAGCTATATGCTAGTATTGTAAACTATCTGTTGTCTTTACAGATTATCTGCTAGAGTATCTGTATATTTAGCTCACTGTTAGACCAACACACATAAAAAAAGCACACAAACACACACACACATCTCTATTGTTTACCACCCTGTGGGTAAAGAGATCAACACAATTAAGTCTAACTAGGAGAAGGGAGATGTTCGTTCCTTCCCTCTCTTCTTCATTTTTCTCTGTCCCATTATCCCATCCCTCCCTCACAGACTTACCACCTCCCCCTCCTCATTCCTCCCCTGCTCGCTCCATCTCTTTCTCTCCATTTATTATCACCTCCCATTCTTTCTCCCTCCTCTCACCTTCCCTCCCTTCTCTCCTGCTGCTCCCATAGAGACCCAGAGGAATGCTGATGCAGGGATTTCTTTATCCCGTCTCTCTCCTCTCTTTCAAAACCTCTCATCTGTCCATCTCCCCCTCTTCCATACCAAAGCCCTTACTCCTTTTCTCTCTCATACCTCTCCATTTTTGTCTTTACCCACCCTCCTCTTGCTCTCTCTCTCTCTCTCTCTCTCGCTCTCTCTGCTCTTCTGCTGCCGTCTTCCCTTCCCTCTCCAAAGCCATCGATCCATTCCAGCTGTTTGACCTCTGAAGCAGACAAGGTCGGAGGGAGGGGAGGGGAGGGTTGGAGTTATAGAAGGATGTAGGGAGTTAGGGAAGAAGAGAAAGAGGGATCCTCTGGAGGTTTCTGAGAAATAGAGGGGGGGATGGATAGGGTGTGTCTTTTTCAGGTGTTTTGTCATCTGAAGGTGAGGAGGCTCGACTGGAGGAAGGGATTGATTGAAGGGATGGATGGGGGAGATAATGAAGCTGAGTTTGATGTTTGGGGGATTTGAGGGATGGACTTGGAGGTTGAAGGCAAATGAATTTCAGCAGTCCGTTATAAAAAAAACATACTTGCAGACACGTACCAAGCCTCTCCTTTCTTCTGCCTTTGTTTACATCCTTTTTTCAACAGCCAACAGAGTAAACCGGCTTCTGAATCTACAGTTTTCCTCATCTGTATTTGTTTCACTGCAGCTATTGTTTTTGTCCGTTGTGGTTTCTGCCATTTTTGCTCTCCCTTGTTGTGGCCGTGTGATTCACAGTGTGTAGAGTAAATAGACAAAAAATAGCAGCTGCATTTGCTTGCGCCAGTGAATTTCAGTGTGTTTAGCTGTGCTGTTTTTCGTGAATGGATAGACAGGGGAATGGTGGGGCAAAGAGGAGAGTAATGAGGGTCGGGTGACACTTGAGTTCATGAGGTAATCATACTGTAAGCAGAATAAATGAAGGACTTTGACCTTGTAAGGATGGATAGATGGATGGATCTTTTTGCTCTTTCTTTGACTAGAAGAGTTGACACCATGCAAATTTCCTCATGCATTTCTGTTTCAATCTATAGCGAGCACATGATATGCATACAAAGATTGTGCTAACATCAGGATATGTCTGCATGATGACATACATTATTTTGCTGAATATTTATCTTGACTCAAAGAACAGTATTTACTGCACCTATTTATGAAAACCACAATTGCAAATGAATTTTTGAACAAGTATAATAACTTAAAATGGAAGCAAAAACTTCTTCCTGACTGCAGCTGGCCCAGGACTCTATCCCACCCATGGACACTACATGTTATATTAACGTAAAAATGTCATTATCTGCACATCTGTCGACCAATCACATTGAATGGCACGTTACATTAATAATGTTGCTGAAATGTCAGCAGTTCAGTTTGCGCTCCATTGAAAATGTCGCAGCTTTCTTTTCAAGTTATTACACTTGTTATGGTGTTAATGAGGACGTCTTTTGCAGTAGAGCCCTTCAGGTTGGGGTATGTACGCTACGCAGTGGACAATCTGTAATATATGTCTGTTAATTTTGCTGCCCTGCATTAACTCCCATCAGTTTTTAGATGCTCACACTGCAGCAAGCAAAACAAGCACCGCACGTTTCCGCTGTGATACCAGCTTAAATTTCAGTGGTCTTTTGTTCATGCTCTGCAGTAGAGGTTGACCAAAAAAGCTTTCATTCCAGCTGTGACCACACTGCCTCAAGGTGACTAAACACAAAGGAGTGAGAGAGATGGAGAGGTTAAAAGAAGGAGAGGTAGACAGATTGGTGGAATGGAGGGACACAAAGCGTGCTGGTTGGTTGGTTGGTTGAACTTGAAGAATTCCTCTGAGAAAGAGAAAAAGGATAAATACAAAAGAGAGGGAGAAACAGGGGAAAAAACAAAGAACGAAGCAAAGGAGAACAAAGGAGAAGAGACTGAAAAGAGAGAGAAAGAAATTATACAGTATAGGACTAGGGAGAGAGAGAAAAGAAAGAGGAAGTGGAAAGGGGGACTGTACCATGTGGGGTCTTGGTAGGAGGGCTGGCAGTTGAGGAGATAACAGCTTTAATTGGAAAAAAATCCTCAGTGACTGGAGGGTGAAGGGAAAAATGCAGCATGTCACTCACTGGTTCATTCTGTCTCTCCTTCTCTGTCTTTCTTTCTCTGACACAGAATAGATTATGTGTTTTTCTCAAAGGTATGTGTAATAATTATATATATTTATATATATATATATATATATATATATATATATATATATGCTTGCTCTCTCTCTCCTCTCTGCATGTGTTTAAATCCATGTTTCCCTTGAAGGTAATTCAAGAGGTGTCTTTCTCTCTTTCTGTGTGTGTGTGTGTGTATCTCTCAACATGGTGATTCAAGTTTAGTCCATTGAGGATGATAAGGTCACTTTGTCTGCTTGGGCACATATACATATATAAAATTGACATTTTTATGCTCTCTTTCTCTCTCTCTCTTTCACACTATCTTCCCATAATGCAACTGTGCCAAGAACACACTTGACTGGCTTTGTCCAAAAGAAGGCTGGATACGGCCGACCTTCCCACCAGAAAAGAACGATGATATTAGATTGATCCTGTTAACGTTGAATGTCAGTTTTTTGAGATGACTTCTTTCTGGTTAAGGTTATAGGGAATGATTAGTGTTACGACAAATAAACTTTGTTCGGGGTATGGTCAAGGTTAGGCAGCTACAACACTTAGTGAAGGTTAGGGAAACATCTTGGTTACTGTTATGAAAAAGCAAACGTTAATCGCAGGTCTGTCATTGGTCGTGAACTCCAGTCTCCAGCACAAAAGTCGGATGCACTACACGCCAATCATCAATCATCGCCCCAACTTTCACACATCTTTCTACTCTGTATTATGATTTTTTTAAAACCATCAAGGTTTAATATTTGTATTACTTCATCACATACAGACCTCATCTCATTGTAAAGTCTATTGGACGAGCTGGCGGGCTCAAGAAATGAGACACAGTATATTGTGCGATGGGCCGCACAACATGCCAGCAAGCCAGGGAAAGAGAAAACCTTTTCTGGTGTATGAGCTTGATGAACAACTTGAATAAATGCCATCTTCCAGTATTCAGTTCCACTAATACACCCAATGGTCTGAAATGGTCCATACCAATTACCACAATGCTGTCCCAAATTTAAATTTACTGCTCACTATAGTGTAAATTATTGAGTATGGAAGGAATAGTGAAGGGAGGGAGTCTCTCTCGTTCCCATATTACCTTTCTCTTTCTCTTTCTTTTTTAAATGCCCTCTCTCTCTCTCTCTCTCTCTCTCCCTCTCTCTGTTATTCCCCAGTTACTGCTGAAGGAAACTGTTCCCTGTTATTTTTGACTTCCAGGAAGTGCTGCCTATTGTTTGGAGTGAGTTGAGGGATGTGGAGCAAGGGTAGCTGGAGACTTTGCTGTGTGCATTTGTGAGTGTGTAGTGTATGCGTGCGTGTGTGTGTGTGTGTGTGTGTGTGTACTTTATGAAAGCGAAGACAGGGCGTTCACTCCCGTGCAGGTTAGGTTTGTATGTGTTTATCCCTGTATGCATGTGTGCACAGTTTGCAGCATGCATGTTATTTTATGTGTGATGTCCTTCAGCGTAGAGGAGAGCGAGTGGAGAGCAGCATAAATTCAGGGTTAATGGAGGTCAGTGAAGCTGTAAAGTTAGTGTGTGGCGATTTGAGGCTAAAACGAGGGTGTTTGTGTTTAAGGTCTCAATTAACCCTTTGAACCCGCTGCTGTTTTTTGCTTGGTTTTCACTCCTTTATTGACAAGTGTAACACAGTCACTACATGTCTAAGCAAGTCATGCCATATATTTCTAATTTCAGGATGAGTTAAGCTACTCAAATTCCATCAATCTGATTCAAACGGTTAAAAAAATGTCTAAATAAACTCTAAAATTAAAGAACTGTTAGATGCAGGTTATTTGTGCTGTTTTAGTAGTACAGTAGGACACTCTGCCTGCTGTATCCTGAACTAAACACAACTGAACTTGATGGCCTTAACAAGTGTGTTTCTTATATTTCCCATTCATGTCTTTTCAAATTTCATGAGCAAGGGTGCTCCAGAAAAAGAAAATATTGCTCTCAGCGATACTTGTTGAATAAAGGTTTAAAATACATGTGCTGTGCTCAATTGCAGCCTTTAAAGATCTTAAATTGTACATTTTGAAACCGGCAGTTAACCTCAAACACAGACGGGTATTGTGGGAATGTTACAGACTCTCTCAGGAGTGAGACATTGCAAAATGCTGCATCCTCCACTGATGCAGTAAAAAACCCTGGGTGGTGGGTGAGGAGAGGAGTAATAACACCTTTGTGTCATCCTAGCTCACAGGGTTAAAGGTGATGTAATTCAGTTGTTGAGTACCAATCATTTATTGGTCAGTCCATGCTTTTCTGCAGCAAGAAGGTTGTGACACCCGTGTTATTTCCCCGTGGTCCAGCTCAGGGCCAACAGGACACAGTGAAACCTGCGTGTTGTCTACGGGGACACAAGTGTTGTTAAATGGGTCAGAGCATCAAAGCAGCCCGGGTTTAAACTTAGCTTTATCTGGGTCAGAGTGATTGATTAGAGTGAAGATGGTCTTAGAAGAAAAGAGAGAGAAACCAGCCTCATAACACCCTCACTTCACACCAGAGACAGAGCCGCATTAGAGAAAGAAAATGGGTAAAAATAAGTTATTTCTATTTTGGGGTTTGAGGGGAGGAAGGATCAGGAACAGCGACTATGAGAGGGAGAGAGAGAATGACAGACAGTGTGTTTACATGCATAGAAACATTCCAACAAGAAAATGTATGCTATTGTTATGTCAATTTAAAACAAGTTTCATGTCTAGAGATGGGAAGGAGATTAATGGGAGAGAAATGATAAAAGAAGAAATATTTGGATAGAGGATAGGTAAGTGTAGAGAGGGATTAAGAGGGAGAGTAAAGGAGAGAGATATGGAGAGAAAACTAAGTACAGGGTAGAATTAGATGAGTGACAGGTGAGAAAATGAGGAATTGAAACAGATAAAGCGAATGTGAGAGGAAGGCAGATAGGCTGCTGTTTAAAAACGAGAACAAGAAAGTGAAATGTAGTAAAAGAAAAAGAGTAAGAATGAGGGAAATAAAAAAAATAAGAGGATGAGACTGAATGAAGACAGGTTGTCAGCATAAGGACAAGAGAGAAAGTAGAAAGTAAAAACTTGAAAGGAGCAAAAAAACCAAAAGGAAAAGTGCATGGAGATGGGAAAGACAAGAAGAAGAGACAAGCAAGAGACAAAATAAAAGGCAAGGACACACAGAGGGGATCGGAGAGGACATTCGAAACAAAACAAAACATCTAAGAAAGAAATGTCAGGAAAAAGTAACAAAAACAGAAAGATAGAAAGAGAAAGTGAGAGGAGGAGGGGGATGTCAGGGGGGGGGGAACAAAGGGAATCTTGCTGGAAGCGTTTCTGGGTCGACTGGAGCTTCAGAGGCACCAGTGGGACAGGCAGAGGTTACACTACACACACACACACACACACACACACACAGAAAGAGAGAGATGTGCACTTGTACTTGTTCTTATGATTCACAGACACACACACATGCATACTGTAATGTATAGGAGTGCAGAGTCCTTTGGGGAAGTCAAGGCCTTATAGACACTCACACACAAACACGGAGAGAGAGAGAGACAGAGACAGAGAAGTGCAAGGACAAACCAAAGAATAATTAATCACTGCTACTCTCTTTATTTCAAACAAAGCACTCAGACACACAGACATCCTGGCTGCTGCTCTGGACACTGCATACAGACCGAGGGATGAAACATGTTATTTATTAATAGTAAAGTGCAAAATTGCAATAAGGACATTGCTAAAAAGATCTAAATATGATTATTGTTCAAGTGTGAAAACTTTTATAAACCACTAAACAGCGAGGTGAAGATGCGTTACTAGATTTTGATGGTTTAACGTGAATGTACTCTGAGAAATGATTTTGTCCTCCCCATCAGTGAGGGTAGACTAGATTTTAGAAATATCTCCCCGTATAACACAATACTATTCAACAGCAGCTGATCATTTAATTAAAGCAGCTATAATCAGTAGTTTTATATTAACAAGGATCACTTGACTACTTGAATGTGAACGGTGTTGCTCGTAGTGTTGAGCCCACAGAGAAACATCACCCGACTCTGCGGTTCCCCTCAGCTCTGTGGAGCTTTGTAGCCTCTTTCAGCTCGTTGTTTTGGTTTGTTTTTCACAACTCTACTGTTTTTGTTCATTCTCACCGAGCTCATCAGCGTCCTTTTCGGCTGCAACAGGGAGCTGTTGTCAGCGAAAAAGCTCTAAAAACCTACTGGACACTACCTGCCCAGCACCAAACTGCTGGCAAACAAAGCAACTAGCTAGTAAACATAGGGGAGCATTTAGCAGCTCAACAGCCAGATATTTCCTCAGGAGGTGTTGGCGACCAAAAACAGAGCTACAACAAGAGTGATTATTGGACTTACATTCACCAGAAACATGACTCAGAATTAATGTTGCTCCGTCTCTGATAGACGTGTAAATTAGCACTTGTTTGCTGACAAGTTTGTCATGTCAACTTGAAGCTGATGTCAGTATTGTGTTCACAGCTTGTTTTTGCTGCCCGCATGGGGCTAATAGCATCAGTTATTACAGGTTTAATCTCTTTAATGACATGTTTCATGTTTCATTCTATAATGAATGAATGAATTAACGTTGCAAAAGAGACGAGTAAAATCTGATAAAAATGTGCAGTAAATTTAGAAATGAATTAGTGTGTAAAATACTGTAAACAAAAACATCTTTGGCATTTAAGTATCTAGCTTGAGAACAAATTGAAATGTTATTGGCAGGATACCTGCTGCCCTTGTGGTCACGGCGTAATGGTTTTTTAAATGTTCTTGGTTAACTGTTGGTAGGAGATGGGACATGAATCCTGGTCTTTGGTGCTGAGCTCACACACTTTGTATTGTTATGCACCAATCTGACCTCCATGCCCTGACATTTTGCTGCTTTAATAACAATGTCACACCCTTTTCTGCTTTGTGACTACAGTAAATATACACATGGATCATTTTGAGCGGTTTGAACAACCAACGCTGCTGTTTTTCTGTACAAGACAGTCTCTGAAGGGAAGTTTTCAAGCCAGAACAAAAAAACTTTCTGATTTAGGCACACAACTGTGCAAAGCATTTCTCCACCATCGAATCTATTTGCAGTTAATTTTTCAACAATCTCATACGAGCTCCCAGTGGAAGAACAGAGCTAACGCGACGCCTCTTCAATAAGATGCTTTTATACACAGATGATTAGCATTGTGTTTGCCTCTGCCTCGTGTTCCCTCTCCTCGCTGCCAATATTTGTGTTCAATTTTTCAACAGTCGCACATCCTTTAGGGGCCCAGAGGGGGTGCAGAGGTAATTTCATGCCTCGGTAGTGGGAACATGAGTGTGTCTGAGACACCTCACGTACTGAAGGGCTGGTCGAGTTACTGATGGAGACGTGGGGGACAACTGGGGAGCAATAACATTGTAAAAACACAAGAGGGAAGGGAGAGAAGAGAGAATTAGGGGGTAGACTGAAAAGGGGAGGGAGGGAGGATGAATAAATGGAGGGATTGAGTCAAGGATGAATGTGTAGACACCATTCAGTGATAGAAGCCCTGCAGGGAGATCCAGCTGGAGGAGAACAACACAAACAGCATTGTGTGTGTTGTCTGCTGTGTCTGTAAGGACACTTAAATTGTATTTATTTAGACATAGAAAATACCAGGGCTGCAACTAAACATCATTTTAGTCTGGCGATCCATTTTTTAAAATTTATTAG